>CM051272.1:39347581-39472581 GCA_027921565.1 Artemia sinica | reverse complement strand
ACAGAGTGAAAATATTAACTAATGAACTAAAAACGGAAATGGAAAATAGTTTGACGATGCACAAATTTTTAAAATTATTACAGAACAACTTTCTTTTTGGTCTATTTAATAAATTCAAACTATCCTCAGTTCCGGTAAGAATTTCTAAAAAGCTACAATTCTGATAACCTGTGACAGTTAATACGACATATTTTATCGAATAGAAACTTTTTCCAGGAAACAAGTCATGCAAAGATACAATTTCAACAAGCAATAGCTTGGAGGGTGGTTGGAGTAGCAGGTTGTAGGGTGGTTGGAGGAGGGCGGTAGTCCATCAACAGTAAGATGGACTTGGAGGGCTCCTAAATTTACAATTCGTAACGGAATTAAGTTTAGTTGGTTTTTTTAGTTTGGTGTTGTTCCAACACCAATAGACCAAATATAATTAAAAATAAAAATAATATTTTCTCCTTAAAAATTAATTCTATAAACAATATACTGTTTTTCATCAACAATTTACCTTTCCAGTCCATTCTGGACTGGAAATACTTATAATATAGAAATAATTAAATTAATATAGTTAATATAATTAATATAATATAATTACAAATCTAATTAATATAGATTATAATATAGAAATATTGTAATTAAAAAATAGAATTAAAAATAATAATTTGTCCTTATAATAAATTCTATAAGCAGTATACTGCTTTTCATCAACAATTTACCTTTCCAGTCCATTCTGAGGCAAACCAAGTGTTGGTAAGGCAGGATCCCATGTCACATGGTTCACGGCCAATAGGTTTCTCTGTTTTCAACACAGTTCTCATCAGGAATGACTTCACCAACACCATCTAAGCATTGGATTAATCGATGGCGATATCCTCTGCCACAGTCGGTCGAACACTAGAAAATAATGTGCAATTATAATTTTAATAAAATAATTATTGTTTATAGTGGCAGTAGTACACAGTTATCAATACTCGGCTAATGTAGATGAACTATCAGCCCCTATCGCCCCCCTAACGTAGTCCAAAGTAGTGTAATTTACTTAATTAACGCAATTTTGCGTTAATTAAACTTGCTCCTAACGCAATTTTATCGGATCAACCTAATTTACACACCCCCCCCCCTAAAAAAAGTCCTGGATCCGCCCTTGGGTAATGAACTGTAACTAAGAAGCAACTTGGCTCAATAGTAACCGAAACTCTAAAAAGCAGAATTTTGAAATCAATAGATACATTAAAAAAAAAAAAAAAGAAACCCAAAACGAACAGAAATTACAATAACTAACCGAGTCAAACTCAAAACGAGAAGAAATTTACATAAGTTGGGCTCCCAAACCCTATGCCTTCCCAAGGCCAGAACATAATTTGCACTTCACTGAAAAATATAAATGTTTTTACTTTTATAACTTTATTAAATCAAATAATACTAACATTTTGATTACGAAATATCAGTATATGTATATTAAACTGACAATGCACATTCATTTGTATTTTTTTTAGTAAAGTGCAAATTATGTTCTGGCCTTGGGAAGGCATAGGGGTTTTGAGCCCAACTTATCTTAATTTCTTCTATTTTTGAGTTTGACTCGGTTATTTATTGTAATTTCTGTTCGTTTTGGGTTTCATTTATTTATCGATCCTGATTTGTGGTAGTTTCACGCTTGGTAGATTATTTTATTTTTGCTCATTTTTTTGTTTAATGGAGTTCTTTACTTTTCTTTGAAAAACTTATTTTGTGGAAAAATTTTTTTTTAGTTAATTTCTATTATTTTATATTGACATTGTCTTTTCAGAGAAAAAGAAAATAATACTTTAAATCTTTTCGTTTTTTAAGAATTTATAGTTTGGCCTGATATTTGTATGCTGGAGAAAAATTTTCAGCAATTTTTAACAACATACACCCTCTTAAAAATCTGGACACAAATAGTAGTGTTTAATTTAGCTTCGTAACTCCTCTAGTTGACCTGAAAGGGAAAACTTGATACCATTCGCAAAAAAAATCTGTTTACTTTCTTTGATAGCTTGGATACACTTACGCTATTTTGATTTGGTTAAATTTTAAGAGCAGAAGCAGCCCCGAAAGTTTGAACATAATAACCTCAGTCGTTCTTGGGATACTGCTGAGATGCCTTATTGGGAGTTAACATTACCACAACGCATTTTGATTTAATCTTAAGACAACATTTAGTTTGGAGCCCTTTTTGAAATTTCTATAACAAATTTCTATATAAATTTTATATACCCCCAGGCCATAACTTAAAACCCTTGCCCTGAGGGCTGCGGGGGGGGAGGGATGGTCATCCTTAAAGACCTAATTTCCAAAACTTTCAACTACGTTGAATAAAATGGCTGTCTAAATATTGATTGGATGTGTTTGGAGAAAAGATGGGCGTGAGAGGGGGGGGTAGTTGCCTTCAAATCACTTTCGACGATTAAAAAGGGCACTAGCCCTTTGAATTTCCAATCGAATGAGCCCCTTTTGAAGTTTTCTACGACAACGCCTTCTAGAAAAATCTTATATGCCCCCAGGCATAACTTATAACCCTTGCCCTGAGGGTTGTGGGGAGTGTTCTCCTCACAATATATTTTCTATCTGGAAATCAGCTACGATGAACAAAATGGCTATCTCAAAATTTTTATTGGATGTGTTTGGGGGAATGATGGGCGTGGGGGGGGGGGGGGGGGGGCTAGTTGCCCTCTAATCACTTTCGACTATTAAAAAGGCACTAGAACTCTCAATTTCCATCGAATGAGCCCCTTTTGAAGTTTCTACGACGACCCCCTTCCATATGAAGTGTCCTGCTCTAAAGGAAAAATAAATAAATAGTACATTTTGCCAACGTCGTTCTTATATGCCCTCAGGGCATAACTTAAAACCCTTGCCCCGAGGGTTGTGGGGGAGTGTCCCTCCTCAAGAACATATTTTCTATATGGAAATCAACTACGCTGAACAAAATGGCTATCTCAAAATTTTGATTGGATGTGTTTGGGTGGGGGGGGGGGGGGGGGGCTAGTTGCCCTCCAGTCACTTTCGTCTATTAAAAAGGGCACTAGCCACTCCTGTTTCCAATCGAATGTGCTCTTTTCGAAGTTTCTACGACAACTCCTTCGATACGAAGTGCCCGGGTATGGAGAAAAAAAAAAGAAGAACACATTGTGCCCACATCGTTCTTTACTTAGGCAGCGCTAAGGCGCTGCCTATGATTCCAAATGTATAAGATTCATTAAGTTTAGTTCTAACCCATCAGAAGTTACAAGCTTGATAAAATTTGCCTGATTTTTTGAAATAGGGGGAAACACCCCCTAAAATTCAAGGAATCTTGAAGAAAATCATACCATCTAATTCAGCGCACCCTAGAACCTTATTGTAGAAGTTTCAAGCTCCTACATAAGAAAATATGTAATTTTGCTATTTTTGCCATTTTGTTTTTTTTTCCAGGGGTGATCGCATTGAAATAATAGTCCTAGAAGATCGGGAAACGGTGAGTTCGAACAAAAATTAAAAGTTCTAGTGCCCTTTTTTAAACGACAAAAGAGATTGGAGGGCAACTGGCCCCCATCCCACGCCCATTTATTTCCTAAAGCTATCTGATCAAAATTTTCAGATTGCCATTTTGTTCAATATAGTTGAAAGATCAAATAACTAGCCTATTTTTTTGAGGGATAAAATTATCCCCCCCCCCCAGTCCCATGGGGAGAACGCCTGTTAGTTATAAATTTGCCCATTGTTTACGTATAGTATTTGTTATTGGGAAGTATAACAGCCATTTTTCGGGGGGGGGGGGTGGATTTTGTGCTTGGGATGGATTTCCATTGAGAGAATCTTCCTTGGGGAGGAATATTTCCGAGGGGGGGTGAATTTTCTAGCTGAAATTTTACACTGGAGAGATTTGACAGAATTCCTATAAGAAAATCTTGTTAATTGTCTTACATTATCTTTGCCAACTCAATTTTGTATGTGGAGATGTTCCGGGGAAATTATCTAGGGCCAATTTTCTGCTTATTTTTGATATTCGTAAAAAAAAAATTCTAAAGAAGTGGGTATTTCCGGAGTAATCGAGAAACTGATTAGAGATTAAAGTCTTTTTCAATTGAATCGTCCGCAAGAAATTTTAAGGGGAGGGGGATTTTCAGCAAGGATGGAACAATCTGGAGGGAACTTGACGGGGGGATGTACTTTACGCAGAATTACATTTTCACGGAGGAGTTTCCCGTGAGAGGGGGGGGGGTATTTGATGGAGGTTGAGCCAGATTTGCCTGCATTATTTAAAAACGAACAGAAATTAATTAAAAAAAAAAGTTTTCTTTAACTGAAAGTAAGAAGAAACATTAAAACTCAAAACAAACAGAAATTATTCCGTATATGAAGGGTTGCCCCCCCCCCCCGCAATACCTTGCTCTTTACGCTAAAGTTTGACTGTTTGTCCCAACTTTTTAAGAACGGCTGCTGAAAGACAGGGGTCGTTTAATTAGAATAGGAAGTTTTTAAAGAGTGCTAACAGCTTTAGCGTAAAGGGCAAGGTATTGAGGAGGTGGCAACCCTTCGTATACAGAATGATGTATGTTTATATCTGAATAATGTCTGAATAATGTATGTAATAATGTTTTGTTTTGAGTTTAAATTTAGCTCCTTACTTTCAGTAAAAAAAACTTTTTTTAAAATTTAATTGAATAAAGGTCAGTTGTATTTAACAGCAATGCGGTTAACAAAAAAATTCTGAATGATTTCAGTAATAACAACTAATGAACGTATATACATGCTAATTGGCACGAACTCAACTATGTTGACATACACTTGCAAAAAGAGGACAATATGAAAGAAACAATCAAAACAAAGCCGCATAAACGGTCACTTTGCAAATTTTATTGTTATTATTTTTATTTTATGTTTTTATCATTTTTAGATCATGTTCACTGGGATATAAACAAGAAGACCGGAATACTTTAAAAAACCCATTATTATAATATTATAAAACTATAATACAAAGCTATTTATAAAACTATAAATAACTTTATATTATATTATATGCATTATATATATATATATATATATATATATATATATATATATATATATATATATATATATATATATATATATATATATATATAATATATATATATATATATATAATATATATATATATATATATATATATATATATATATATATATATATATATATATACTATATTACAGTATATATTATATTATATACTACTATATTATGTTAAAACTATAGTATAATAAAATAATGAATAAAAAAAACGATAAAACTATATACAAAGGAATCCACAGGATTTTAAACGGGGAAATCCAAATAAAAAATGAGTTAAATTTAATTTGTATATATCGTTCCCGTTTTCCTTTATCAGATATAAATATATCTTTGCTAAGAACCAGATATATTGAAACAGTTGATTATTTTTAAATATTCATATATTCCTGGATATCTTATCTTGAAACCTTCCTTGAGACAAACATATTTCTACTTAATAAATTCTGGAGAAAGGATAGTAAAGAAAATATAAATTATGCGGTTTTTCAAGGACCTGTTAAACGAAAAAAGCGAAACACGATTAATTTTTTTCTATTCCCCATTTTCGTTCTCCAAAAAAGGGAAAATTACTAAAAAAGCAATCATAGCAAGTCACGTCCTCTTTTAAGTTTTTTGTCAAAAACAGTAGAATGATATTCATCTTTGTGAAATGTTTGTGATACAAAATTTTAGTTTTTGTATTGGAATGATCGCAAATTTAATTTCTTTGACTTCTGAAACTACGAGAAGGTGTATTTGACTTTTAAACATCTTGGAAAATGCATATGAAGGCTAGAAACAGTGGCGGACCTTAGGGGGGAGACGAGGAAGCGCCCCCCTAAAATAGTCTAAAATAGTGTAATTTACTTAATTAACGCAAATTTGCGTTAATTAAACTTGCTCCTAACGCAAGTTTATCGGATCTACCTATTTTGCCCCCCCCCCTTAAAAAAAATCCTGGATCCGCCTCTGGCTAGAAATAAAAGAGATATCTAATTAGAAATAAAAAAAATAAGAAGAATTCATGACAGAGGTTACAGGGAGGAGAGTAAATCGTGTTAAGAAAAATCTTATAAGAAACCAAAAACGAAGAAGAAATTATTACAGGAAAGTTTATTGGGGAGGAGGGTGAATTAGAATAATAGTAAATCATCAGGGGTAGCAATCTTAACAGAGTCGCCACAAACTACTTTAACGAAATGGAAAAAAGTATGTCTACATATTTACACCCGTACCGTTCAACTTGCCTTTCATTTATAAATCGTCTCTGTTTTACCAATTTTCCATCGCTGTACGCTGTTAAAACTTAACTAACGTTTTCTCAAATTATGTTTTTACATCGCTCTACATCCATTAAAGAAACAAGTAGAGATATCCGAAAATGAAAAAAAAATATCTGTTTTAACTGTTTTGATACATTCTTCTAATGTATCAAATTCTGGATATCTAAATAACAGCAGGAGTAGAAACGATATCATCTTTAGCTAAACTGTCTGCGTTTCGCCGCCCCCCCCCCTCCCTGAAGCAAATTCCATGGACTCTCCCTTCAAAAAAGACTATTCTAAAAATATGTTTTTTGAAATTTTCCTTTCCCCTACCCAAGGAACAGTCCTCCACTTGTATTTCAGTAGGTAAGATATTTTGAAGTTTTTATTTCAATAATTCAAACTTTACGACGCCCTGTATATAGAAGAAAACATAATTGTGTTCGGGAAACTCTATAAGAAACCAAACTTTTGCAAAATAAAAATATTAATAATTACAGGCATCTACACCGCCATCTGTCCAGACAAAAGACAAAATACTATACACACCAAATAATGCAATTTTAAGTGATATCCAAGCGTCTTTTCCAGTGACGTTAATTCACGAAAATTTTGGGGGAGGAGGCCAAATTTTTTGCTCAATATCTAGGGAGGAGGGGGAGTTTGTCGTTTTTTTTCGTGAAAATACCCCCAAAACGGTATTTTTAAATCTAGCGGGCATACCCCCCCCCCCCCCCCCGCATTGATGCCATTTGTCTTTACTTTGCGGGCAAAATACAACTTATGCTATAAATATTTCATTTTTAAATAATTTAAATATTCAAGTCACGTAGAAGCATTTTTTCCTTGCATTCTAAAACGAGATGCATACGCATTTATAGAAAAGCTCAAGTGAAAAGCATGTTATAATTTCCTGTGGCGTCATTGGTCATTAAGATAGTCAATCCTGTACATTCTACCAAAGGAATGTGTAAATTATATCAAAATTCTTACTGCAATTCTACCACCATTTGGAGTTAAGTAGTATAAGGCAAGGCCTTATCCAGCGTGGGGGGGTAGGGGTTGAACCCACCCCTAGAAACGTTTGTCCGACTCATAGAAACGTATTAAAAATTCCCTAAAAAAACATTTTTGATCCGTTTTTTAAGTTTCTTTGTACCCCCCCCCCCCCCCGAAAAAAATCCTCCCGGACAAAAATCCTGGACCCGGCCTTGTATAAGGTATTTGATTTAATGATCTAGGTATTTACCCATCCCATATGTTACAATTTTCTACTTTTTTCTTGTTATGAAAGATTTAAAATTGAAAAACCCTTCTGGAACCTTCGAGATTAAGAAAAATATATGATAAATTTCTATATTACAAATTTTTTTCATTAATAATTTATTTTCCAACAAAGACAACCTTTTGTATTGAACTATATAAGCACAGACCAACTTCCTGAAAAATCACCCTAGAATATTAAAAGAAGGAGATAATTCCTCCGAAACCATAAGAAATAGTCTAAAAGCTATAGGATAAATTCCTATTTTTTTTATTTAATGTAGGTTTCCTTTTGTACTTTCCTTCGTTCATACGATTTATTACTGTAACTATTACCGCTAATAACCCTCTACAGCATAGAGCAGCCCGAGGCCAACGCAGCTGCTGATGCTCTTCTTCCACCCAAAACTATTCAAAGCTTTACTCTTTACCACCTCCCATGTAGTTCTAGTTCCTTTAAATCCTTTCTTATAATCTCTTCCCGCCCCATCTTGGGACGACGTACTTTTGTTTGGCCCTAGATAGATGGCGAAGAAGCACAATCTTTGGCTATCCCAAAGGGTAGGGGTAACTTACAAGAGTAAGAACTGGCGCTAGTACCAACAAAAACCTGAAAGCCATATAGAGTTTGGCGACACTTGACATTCATTTTAGGGTAATGATAAGAATAATTAATTTAATCTGTGTAGTTAGTAATATTAATGTGATAATAAGTGTCTGATCTCAGTTCCTGACAGAAAAACGATTGCAAAGCGACAGATGGCGTTGATGTTTTTTTTACCGACACTAGTGCCATTTTATACTCTAATAAGTTAACTATACTCTTTGGCTATCCCTTATCCTTCATCTGTAAAACGTTGCCTAGCCATTCTTACTCCCTTTCATTATAGTCCTAGCAAGTGGGATAGAACCAGTTTGCATAGAGCTTACTGGTAAACGGTCAGTGAAACATTGAGCAAATTTTCCTCAGGCTTTTGAAGTGTCCCTGCTTCAGAGCCCCACTTGACCACTACCATGACCGTGGCTTCCAGTATTCTGATTGTAGTTCACAGGCTTATGTTAAAGCTTTTCAAGGAGGCATACTTGTGCCTCTTTAAAGAGGCGACCCACCACAATATTAAGCGATTTCCGATCCTAGCGGTCGCAGAGAGACGGCGGTGATCATATTTTGTAGCCTAAGCTCAAACTAAGAAACATGCAAAATTTCACCCCCCCCTCCGACTTTATCTTCATGGGGGAAAGTGGGGCGGAAGTTCAGACCCTCCCACCACAGCCCCCCCTTTAACGTTGTCCGATCGGGGTGAAATTTAGAGGATAAGCTTTCCTAGAGCCTGGGAGCTTATCCTCAAAATTTCAGCTCAATCTGATCACTCCTTCCCTGTTTTCCAAAAACCAAATATAGCCACTTAATATTCATCAATTTTTTTTTTGTTAGCCACGCCTACAGGCCACAGTTGTCAACGGATCCGGGTGAATGAGGACTCATTCGAAGCGGAATTCGACCTGTTAGGGCCTTTTGATATTTTCAGACCGAAAAAATTATCCCCCGAATTTACATCCACGAAAAACCTCGTTTTCCTATAAGAGCCCATGTTAATTTTTGAAATTCCTAAAAGCATAGTATTTCATTATTAAATTAGATCAAAATAGTCCTCTTAACCTGACAAGACCGACTGCAAGCTTCCAAAAATTTCAGCTCTTTCCCAGAAGTTTTTTTTTGTCGAAAAACGAAAATCTTACTTTGTATTTGCTTGGGTCGAAAATAGGTTACAGAGACTAAAAATAATTTAAGAAGAGTACTCTGATGGTACAGTGGTCACTTCCTGTCTGTCATGCGGAAGACTCGGGTTCGATTCCCTGTCAGAGTAAATATTTTATATATTGAATTGAAAGTAGTATCTCTTAAATTTAAAGTTTAAAAAAGAAACTCAGTTTCTTTTTTAAATCCAATCTATTAAATCCTTCGGCTCAACAGGCGTCTCCAGAAGAATATCACAATCGGCCTTCATCTTACAGGTAAGTCTCCACTGCTTTGATAACATGCCGTATACCCGCATGCTCGAAGAAAGTTGAAAAAAGAAAATCTTGCTGTGCATTTGATTTGAGTATTCAGGAATTAAAAGCCTTAACACAAGAATCTTCAAAAGCGGGGGGTTTGGGGGGCGGCAGCCCCCAACTTTAACTCCTGACACGAACAGCTAACAGTTAGTCAAGCAATGATAAGTAATAAATTGTACAAAAACGTGCAGATGTTATTTGAAAAAAAATACATTTTCTAAAGATTTAAAGAGGCTGAGTCACAAGTTCGAACCTTAAAACGTACAGGGATTAGGAGGTACAGTTGGGGGGATGTCACCCCCCAAACCCCCCACTTTTTGCAGCCTCTTTTGTTAAGATTTTTGTTTTGGGGGTCTCCCACCCCCTCAACCCCCGCTTTTTTCCCTTGCAAAGAAATGCTTTGCAACACGAACGAAGTCTGCATGAATTTTTTACCGTAAGAACATCCTATTGCATCTCTTTGATTAGAAACAGTACTGAGCCTGTTTGCTGGATTTTTTACAGGAGATTTTTCCCTAGCCGATAACAAGCTATAATGTGATGTTAAGTTTATAGCTATAATGCTATAAACTTAACAATTTTGAACAGAAAAAACAGGGAACAGAAGAAGGGCTCAGCATAAACAAGCAGTTTAGGTTCAGGTAGGTTCAGGTTCATCTATTTTTCCATAATACATAATCACACTGAATACATAACTATACATGGCACAGAGACAAGTTTGTAGTTATAACTGTAACAGACTGAGTTGTCATTGCCAAATTCTCTGAAGATTTAAAAAAAATGCCATTGAAACAGTTTTCATTCGTGTTGGTACGACCAACCGATTGCACGCTACAGGACTTAAAAAATCTTAACAGAAGAGGCTGCAAAAGCGGGGGGTTTGGGGGGCGGTAGCCCCCCAACTGTACCTCCTAATCTCTATACGTTTTTAAGGTTCGAACTTATGACTCAGCCTCTTTAACCTCTTTAGAAACGTAGTTTTTTTCAAATAATTCATGCAAAAAAAACAACTCTTTTTCGTTGGCTATTCTACTTTTTACATCTTTCGACTTTTCTAAAGACAATATGAGTCGGAAAATAACATTTTCATTATAACGTATTTATTATGTATTATTTATAATATTATTGTTTATTGTATTATAATTATTGTGTTTTATTACTTATTCATTATATTACTTAGCTAAAATTTATTGACTTTATTTTGCTGATTTATTATTTAGCTAAGTTAGTAAAAGATCCTGGAATTCTTCCAGATAATCTACATGTTACAGCATAGCTTCCAATTTTTTTTCTTCTATCTAATAAATTCAAACTTTTCTCGGTTCTATTAAGAATTTCCAAAAAGCTACAATTCCGAAAACCTGTGACAGTTACAACGATATATTTAATCAAAGAGAAACTTTCGCCAGGGGATCAGTCATGCAAAAGTACAATTCGAATTAGCAGTAGTTGGTAAGACTACTAAATTTACAACTTGTAATAAAACAGAAAACACAAGTTTATGCACGATATAAAAGTTCAAAATTTCTTTGTCTTCTTTTCTTCTTTTCTGTAACTTTTCTTCTTCTTCTTTGTGTCTTCTTTTCTCTTTGTAAACGAGTGTTTACTGATTTATTTATTTATTTTGGAAAGTCTATCCTGATTTTTATGATGGCTCAGGGATTGAGCTAAAAGTCTTCAGGTATTTTCCTGGGGGAGGGAGGGAGCAAGGTGACGTCACATTTTTGTGTAAGGGGGTATTACATTTTTTATCAAATCCTCACAGATGAGTATACGCTAAAAATCTTTAATATGCCTGTCAGTTGACAGGCTTTTTATATCTGTATATACACGCAACTTATCTATACATCTGCCAATTTTTTATTTCTTTTCGATTTCTTTTTTTTTTTGGTTGTGTGTGTGTGCAACTAATATGAATAAAAAAACTATTATATTCATTAAACATTATTTACTGTACCCTATTCTTATTTATGTATTATTCGTTACATGTATCTGGAAATCAGAGGAAGTTTCTGATTAATCGAGAAAAAGCACACTCAGCAAGCAATTTTAAAAAAGGGGCGCATCTAAGCGCGGTAATTGGAGGGGCATCAGTCTTGTTCCCATTCCAAGGAACCCATAAATCCAGCATAGCTTCAACCCCTCTCACTCCACTCCAACCTTGTACAAGTCCTACGCATGTTGATCGAGGAATACAATGAGTGGAAACAAATCATCTTTGGGGATTGTGAAAAATACTAACTTAAGGAATCATGATCATAATCATTTGAACCGACTTTCAGAAATAGCGTATACCAGGTGATGGTGCCAAGAGTAGCGGAACTATGCCAAGCGTTGAGGGGACTGTGCCCCGCGTGGTGGAACTGCACCACGCACTTCTTAGCCGGCCGGCACGCGTGATGCTCCGAGATGTATACCAGATGTCGGAAAGTCGGTGACCACTTGCAGAAAAAAGAAGACAAGATAAATTCTCAAATGTAAGTTTGATCACTTACAAAACATCGGAGTTTTTTTATTCTGTCACCTTTTTGCTATTGCTTGAGAAAGCTTCGCTTTATCAATTTTTATCTAGTTTCTTATTCTTCATGCATTCATTGACAGCTTAACGGATTTCAGGGCCGAAATATTTGTATTTTTCTCTTTATTGACTTGCTAAGAATTGTATTGTCTCTTATTGTTATTAAAAAAACAAAAAAAACAAGTTTTTTCAACTGAAAGTACGGAGCAACACTAAAGCTTAAAACGAACATAAATTATTTCGTATATGGAGGGGGTTGCCTCCTGCTCAACACCACGCTCTTTATGCTAAAGTTTTTTTAGTACTTTTGAAAAAAGCTTCTTATTGTTCAGATTAAACGACCATTGTGTTTCAGGAGTCGTTCTTAAAGGATTGGGACAAAATTAAAACTTTTAAGTAAAGAGCGAGGTGTTGAGGAGGAGGCAAACCCTTCATATACGTAATGATTTCTGTTTCGTTTTAAGTTTTAATATTGCTCCTCACTTTCAGTTGAAAAAACTTGTTGTTTTTTTTACTTGATTTCTGATAGTGTTTTAGATAATCCCAGTAAATCTGGCCCCACCTCCACAGAGCAATACCTTCCCCACTGAATTATCCACTAGGCGATTATATCCCGGCGAATATTTACCCAAGACATTTACCCTTAACATCTCCACCGGTAAAATTGAGACGGAAAAGAGAAAGCAAGAAATACAAAAAGAATTCTGTATAGGATTTCTGGCGAATTCCCCCAGTGTAAAAGCCCCAGTGCTCTCCGATCTTTTGATCACTTAAAAAGAGTACCAGAACTTTCAATTTCTGTTCGGATGAACCCTCTCACGATATTCTAGGACCACTGGGTCGATACGATCACCCCTGGGGAAAGAAACGAAACAAAAAAACAAATAAACAGGCATCCGAGATCTTTCTCCTGGCAAAAAAAAGTACAAAATTCCACATTTTTGCAGATAGAAGCTTGAAACCTCTATAGTAGGGTTCTCTGATACACTGAATCTGGTGGTGCGATTTTCATTAAAATTCTATGACTTTTAGGGGGTATTTTCCCGTTTTTTTTCGAAAATAAGGCAAATTTTTCTCAGGCTCGTTAACCTTTGATAGGTAAGACTAAATTTAATGAAACTTGTATATTTGAAATCAGCATAAAAATCCGATTCGTTTGAAAAAAATAATAATTACGCAACTTGGCTTCTGGGCGATTCATATAGCATCATTCCCTTTGTTGTACTGAAATTGTTTTATCTATATCTTTGGCTGGAAAGCAAAACAAAAAATCGGAAAGGTCTTAATTGTGGCACATGATTTTTGTTCCCAAAGAAATCATGTAAAATCCTTCTGAAAGGAAAAAACTTCCATGATTTGAATTATATGGAAAAGTTTAAAAATCCATTTGAATCCACCTCCACAAATCTTACTAACGTTCAGTAGATAAAAATATAACTTCTTCCCCCTTAACATCATTCAATGGAATACAAAAATGGGAGCGGATATCCCGAAACCATTAATCTAGGTAACGGAGTGTAGGCGATAGGACCAATAAAACACTTTTTTCTAAGATTAGCATAACTCGATTAGTTTCTTTTTATTTCCTGAAGGGTTGGTAGGTAACATTACTTATGGTGATATATTATTTTGTACTTCCTTGGGATATCCATCTCAGCAATGTCTCATATAAAGGTCAAACTAAGTTACTTACTTAGGCGTGGCTAAAGGGATTAGAGAAATTGTTTGCCGAAAAAAGGTTCATGAATAATACAATCAGGCACGAATAAAAGTGTAGTTGCCACAGGACGAGTCTAAAAGAGATTTCTTTTGGGTCTTTGCCCCCCTCATCCTAAAACAATCTTGCTTTTAGAGGGAAGAGGGGGCCAAAAATCCTCTCAGATTTTAGGAAAATCTTTTTTGTTTTGTTTTTTCATCAAAAAAATACCTCGCCATAGATTTTGGAAAACACTTTTTTGTATTGTCATAAACAAAATCGAAAAAAATCTTGGGCGCCCTATATTTGTGTGAATTAGTGCCCCTAGCTCTTGCTTACGAAAATTATGGTTAGGCTCATGGTCATGCATAACCAGCAGGATCAGTGTCTCCATGGGTTATTTTTAAGG
The DNA here is from genome assembly GCA_027921565.1 of Artemia sinica. Taxonomy (NCBI): domain Eukaryota; kingdom Metazoa; phylum Arthropoda; class Branchiopoda; order Anostraca; family Artemiidae; genus Artemia; species Artemia sinica. Next base: position 39,458,347 of record CM051272.1, on the reverse strand, counting down.
GGGTGCAAAGGCATGGGCCCTATTTCCATTTAAATAGTGGGTAAGGGAACCAACCTGGTGTATGGTCTAAACTATCAAGTGAGACTCAGATCCATGGCTTTAGGTTGCACTGCTTAAAAACTCGGGTAGGGCCATGGCCCTATTCTCCCCTTTAAACCGTGTCTCTTGTAAAACTTGACCACGTCAATAAAATAATTTTCCTATTATGTATCCCCAGAAGCTCATTTTCTGTAGTATCAAGGATTTCCCCAATTTTGTTTGATATTATCAGCTGAATTCAAGGCCAGCTTTTTCACAAGTTTCCAATTCGATACAAGTTAGCTTTTATCATATGATGGCATCGCTGTTTGGACCAGGCCGCTTGCGCATTATCCATCCGCATGCGTATGTATGGTGGTTATTAGAAGCTGTGCCAGAAGTCCCAAATTTGAATCAAAAGGAGTATAAAATGGACTTCGATTGGATGAAAGTGACCACATGCCATCACTTTCAATGGGGGGATACGAAAATTTGACTGGCAGGACACGTTTGCCACCCTTAATGAGGTGTACTTAAGTGCTTTAATCTACGGATAGTACTAAACCAAAGTCCATATTTCTTTTTATAAGTTACTCTAAAAAGGGTTCAATAACAAAACCCATTTGTCTATCACGAATCAGCCAAATCGATAAGAAAAAAGAGCATATATGACATGTTTTCCAAAATGTAATATTTGTTCCACATAAAACCAGAAAAATCAATTCTAAAATGTCTGATGACTCAAAAACTGTTCGATCCTCTGACTGGCTTAACATTTCCAACAGGCAGTCGAATTGGACTTGAGTAGGCGGGGCAATTAGAATCTTTACAAATGTTAAACGGATATATTAAACTTTCATTTCTGACCTACTTTCAAAAAATTAACTGATTGGCTTACAAGTACACGTCACAAAAACGGAATCAATAAAATTAAGCATTTGCGTAAATATTTTCCCATCTTTAAGAAGTAATTGTACGTCTAAAAGCTAGCAACATTAATTTCCTTTTTATGACTATCAAATTTATCTAAATCACAAAATTGATTAGTCAATGTCTAGGGAACAAACATTTATTTTCCGTACTAGAAAATGTTAGGGAAAAGTTAGAACGAATGACGGTAGACGACATTAAGACCTTTATTTAGCTAGTGTAATTATATCTGCACAGGTTTTATCAGATGGTTTCCTTTCTAGAACAATAAAGAAAAAAAGGATGTTGCAGGTATGTTGGCTCTTCCTGCGTGACATTTTTCCTAGGCAGACCTGCAAAAGTCTTCTTTCACCATTACTGTAAATAAGCTTAGGCTTACATATTTTGGGAATCAAATTTGTCAGTTGAGAAATCCCGCTCACTTAAGTCACTTGGCTTTTTGCTGCTAAAATTTGGACTTATCAAAGTATCATGTGTGAAGCATTCTACTTTCTTAAGTGCTACATCTCTTAATCTCGTTTCATCCTCTAAGTATCAGAGATGTTATTTAAGACGGTTCGACCCAGATCGGTAAGAAAACTTCAACCCCCCCCCCAGATAAAAAAACATCCAGACTCATCCCCCCACCTTTATGAAATATGAGTGTACATACGGAGTCTTCTACCGAGAAACACTACAAAGCTATCACTGAGTATGTTTCTGGTTGTATTTAATACCAGCAGAACAGACCTGACATGTTTGACTTTTAACTAATTAATATATTCTCTACCCTTGGGGTAGCAACAAAGCAGACAAAACAATTATTATATTGAATCCTTTATATGTTTTTACTCCCCAGTAATTTACTAAGATAATCCAGTTCAAGTAAATACATATTTTTAGAACACCGTACACGATACCGTAGTAAACATTGATAAGTAGGCTAACTAATGAGTCCATGAAAATCTTCTAGTGAGAATTTCTAAGGAGTCATTCAGCAAAAACTTTAACTATGTGTCAGACTTTTTCTGCTCATGGCTTTCCTCTATATAGAAGCCAAAGATGTCTTCATTGAGGCCTTAATATATGTTTTGTTTCGTCAGTAGTTTTTAGATCATCCTTGACGGATGCATGGCTTTCCTATTCGAAGGTGGCTAACGTTGTCCACAAGTCTTATTGACGTAACCCGAAGCATCACTATTTTGGACCAGTGCGTTTGCAAACTGTCAATTGGCATGCGCATTTGTGGTGGGTATCAGAAACTGTACCAAAAGTGTCAAATTCGAAACAGAAGGATCGTAAATTCTAATTTTACTCGACAAAGAGTAATTTCCATTGGTTGTCAGTCACGCTTTTATTAAAGGCGTAAAATATTGCTTTCCCTTTCAACAACTTTACCTGCGTTTAATAGAAATGACTTATTAGAAATGACTTTCGTAGGTTTGTCAGGGGAAAAGGCCTCTGATTAGGCGAAAGTGATGTCTAACGATGAATGTTCAACGAATCAAAGACCATTCCACAATTCTTCTGGCTCAAACTTAGCAGTTTTGGCATCGTATGTAGTATCCACCATACATGTGCATGCGCATTGACAGTGCGCAAGCGTACTGATCGAAAGTAGCGACACTTGTGCGTTCCATTTTTGAAATGAACGGGATACTTGTGGACCACGTTCATCACCCTATATTCCAGAAAGCGGTTAATAGGTCTTCGACATTGTTTTGTTTGGCACAATAGCCTTTTATTTGGTGGAGTAGCTTTATTAAGAAAAAAATATTCCATTAATTAGAAAAAAAAATGAAAATTACAAATGATTGAGCTATGTTTTTTATGTACTAGGCAAGTCCGAGATTTTTATGAAATAAAATATTTTGGAGATATTTGGAGTAATTGGAGAAATTTTGCAATCAAATGGAGCAAATTTATTTGAATTGATTTCAATTATGTAGGTTTTACCGTGTAAGTCCGAAATTCGTGAATGTCAACATTCACCATAGAATGTCCGAAATACCTTTCTTCTCTTTGGATTTAATCAGCGTTACCAGTCAACTTTTTCTATTTTATGCAAGGTCTGATGGTGACAGGTTAGGTTTCTAACCCATTTCTGAGATTTATAACCTTAACCTAACTTTTACCATCAAGCTTACATAAGTCTGAAAAAGCTGATTCGAAAAGCTAATTGAATCCAAGCAGAGAAAAAGAAAGAACGGACATTCACCGGTGAATGTCAACATTAACCAGATTTCGGATATTCACAGAAACACAGACAGATTTCCATACATTATGTACTTTTGAATAAGTTGTCATATTTTAGTACATTGCTCCTTGAGGCCAGTTTTAGTACATTGCTCCTTGAGGCCAGTTTTAGTACATTGCTCCAGAGGCCAGTTAACTCACCTCTGGGCCCTTTGGGATTTTTTTGGATTGTAGTGTTTTTTGTATTTATTGAATAGATAAATAAAAATTCAAATAGAGATAAAATCCTTTTAATAGACAGTGATGATGATAAAAGTGATAGAAATTCATGAAAATACCAGATATTTCGGTCACATATGCATTGACCGTCATCAGTAGTAAAAGTTTTACTACTTGATGACGGTTACTGCATATTTGACCGAAATATCTGGTATTTTTGTGAGTTTCTATCACTGTTATCATCATCACTGTCTATTAAAAGGATTTTATCCCTATTTGAATTTTTATTTATCGGCATGGAAAGGCAGTGTGGTCTCCGAAATTATATACGTTATTGAATGGAAGAAATTGAACTTGAACTTGATTATAAAACTGAAGACAATAACACAGGCAATAACCAAATAAAATACCTTAATCACTTCAAAGAAAGTTAACTCTTCAAAATTTCATTTTCAAAACGTTGAACTATATATGAATGAGAATTCTTTCACCCTAGGGGGCAGTTTACTATTAGTGACAACTCATCACAACACCAATTCACTCTCCCCAACCCGTTCAAAAACGCCCTGCTGATGATTTTTGGCCTCAGTTCATTGAAAAAAAACACGATTTTCAGCAGCTATTTGAAGCGTTGAACGTAACATATGAGCCTTTGGTGAATTCATTGGGCGAAAAAGCAGTAGGCCTACTATGGCGCTAAATTCCATCAAAGACCAAAATTGCTAAAAAAGGTTGAATTGCTTAAGCGATAATGCTGCAATTGGGTTGTGACCACGAGTTGTTAGATGGCATAGGCAAATTTTTCTCCTCGGAATAGATTGAAGCTTAAGTCTCATAGAGGAGACCAAACTTCCAGCTACGACCCAGATGCGATATTTTGACGTGTGATTACCAAAGAAATAAGATGAAAGTCAAATTGGAACTCCTAAAAACTATATAGGATCCAATAACCGAATAATGTTTTGTCTGTTACAGTACTGATACTTATTTTTAAAATGCTCCCATGAATAAACAAAGTTAAATATCCGTCAATCAGTTTAACCATAAACTATTGAAATAGTAAAGTGAACTTGATCAGATACTTCCTTTAAATCATTTCTTATGACCTCTCCCCCGTCAAAGGCATTTTTTTTTTTTCGTTTCACCCCGGCCAAGAAATTCCCCATAAAGCATAATTTTGGTCATTCACCACCGATGCATGGCCAAAAAGCACAATTCTTTGGCATCTTGTGACTGTTCATCCGTAAGTAGCCATCTTAACCTTTATTTCATCATAGTCTAGAAAGTTGGATCGAACCACATATTTCTTACAAATTATTATTTACATACGATCTGTCAAGAAGTTGCTAAGACCATCCTAGGACAACTCCTCAGGAGAACAGCTTTCTCAGCCTGTCGAAACGCCCACGTTTCCTTGACCATTTTCTCAGTCGTTATTAGGCCATTGTCACTATCGTGACAGGTGATTTGTCAATACCGATTCTTAGTAACTGTTAATGAACTGTTTATCATTATTTGTTATTTACTGATATTAATACAGAAATTTGTTGATCTTAATCGATCGAGCTGAAAGAGCACTCAAATCCCACTAAAAAAGTAGAGCTTCCAGGAAACTATAAACTTCTGATATTTTCATCTACAAAGGAAGATTCAACTAGGTGAAATGAAAAGTTACAGACTAAACTTTAAGAATATTTTAAGTTAACAAGTGTACCCATGGAAAAAATATTAATGTTGTAGAATCATGAACCTAATTTGAAGTTTAACTTTCGCAAAAGGAAGATATTTTGAAAAACACTAGAAGTTTTAAATTCAATTTTCAAGTAGCAAATTGGCGCCTAGATTTCAAATTAAATAATTGAATTTTCTCAGAAGTAGATCTTTGGATTAAAGAAATAAAGAATTTTTTTTATGAAATGTTTGTAATAAAGAAATAATAAAAAAGCTAAAAACAAACTAAAAAAGCAATATGGAAACATAAGACATTACAAACAAGATACTACAAAAAAGGAAAATCAATGGTGGCATCAATTCACAAAAATTTAGGGGGGGGGGGGGGAAATGAATTTCAAAAAATATTGATGGGAGCAAATTAATCTTTTTTTTCAATTTATTCAATGAAAACACCAAAAAAGACACTTTCAGTGAAACCACCCCTGACAAATTATGTTTTTCGAAATCTAGAGGAAAGAGGGGCAGAAAAATCTAGGGTAAGAATACCCTCTTTGCCGCCTCCCTCATCAATCGCCGCCATAAATATTAATCTAAACAGCAGTAACCTTAAGCAAGTGAGGAGATTGAAGGGGAAGCTTATTATTATAATTATATCTGACGCTAATACTTCTTTTGAATTTTTGACGTTTTTGCATGATTTGTAATTTGCAAAATTTTATATTATGTATTCGTAAAGAGTAGATTCTTTTTATTGCTTTTATGTCCTATTTCAAAATAAAAGGAACAGTAGTTGTTTTACAATTTTTGTGGATCTAATTTTCCTTGTAAGCTAAATATTATTTGAAGGAGGGATATGACATGTTCCCCAGTTTCAGAAATTAATCAGATACATGTTTAAAGCGTAAGAAATGTAAAAAAGACTGGAACAAGTTTGGTTGTAAAAGTAAAATAATTAAACAATTAATAAATATGTAAAAAGATACGAGCAAAAAAGGATCGAAATTTCAAAATTTTGTTGCTAATACAACATTTCCAGCCAGTAATATCATATATGGACATCATTTTGTGAGGTTCCGTGAAGGTTGGGTATCCTATAATAACTTTTTACAAAAGGGTGGAGCGTTCCATAAGGACACGGTATATAAATGAACTTTTGGTTGGAAAAATAAGTTCAACGAAAGTCATTTTCCCCCTTCCCCTAAATTGGCTACCCAGTTTAGACATTACTAAATTGGGTAGTTTCTGCAACACTTCTATTCTGTTGTGTCTTATATGGATTCTGATTTGTGATATTCTGCTCCATGAAATATTAGACCGATGAGTTCACTGAAAATCATTCAGGACCCTCCTACCCCTTCCTATCTGGACCAATGGTGACAATAAAGAACTACTTGACTATTGATAATTCTGAAAAAACTGATGACAATCATAATTTACACCAAGGATACATTTCAATTCGGACTTTCACAAATCAAGTCCGATTCATATTTTTTTTTCCAAGTTTCAAGTTCAAGTTCTTTTATTCAATAGATATAAAAAAAACACTAAAATAAAAAAAAATCCCGAAGGGCCCTGAGGCCCGTTAACTGGGAAAGACTTCAAAGACTTTAGCATTAAATCTCCTGAACTAATCTAGCTTTTACGTATATTCACAAGCATATTCTTTAAAAATAAGGATTAGAATTATAAGCAATAAGCTGCAAGAAAAAGAGCTGTAATGAGCAAGAATAAAAGAGCAAGAATATAAAGCTGTAAAAAGAGCAAGAAAGAAAGCTGTAAAAGAGCAAGAATAAGCTGCAAGAGCTGTAATGAGCAATAATAAAAGAGCAAGAATATAAAGCTGTAAAAAGAGCAAGAAAGAAAGCTGTAAAAGAGCAAAGATAAGCTGCAAGAATTTGAGCTGTAATGAGCAAGAATAAAAGAGCAAGAATATAAAGCTGTAAAAAGAGCAAGAAAGAAAGCTATTAAAGAGCAAGAATAAGTTGCAAGAGCTGTAATGAGCAAGAATAAAATAGCAAGATTATAAAGCTGAAAAAAGAACAAGAAAGAACGCTGTAAAAGAGCAAGAATAAAAGAGCAAGAATATAAAGCTATAAAAAGAACAAGAAAGACAGCTGTAAAAGAGCAAGAATAATCTGCAAGAAAAAGAGCTTTTCTGGAGCTGTAATGAAAGAAAGGCTAAGATAGCTAGGCTACATTGCATAGTAGAAGGATGATGGATAATCAAAGATTATGTTTTAAGCCCTCCATGTGGGATAAAACAGAATCAGGTCGTGCCGAAAAGGTTGGAGTAAAGAGTGAAACTTCAAATAGATTGGGGTGGAGGGTGAGTGTGCGCATGTGAGTCAGCCTCGGGCGACTTGGTGCTGTAGTACTTTGGTGCAGTAGTAACATACTTTGAACATACTATGTCAATGTTTGTTATTCCATATATTAGAGGGGAACAACGGGGTCAATACCAAGCTGTTCACTCTTAGTACTTTTAAAAAAGATTCTGATTCTAATAAAACGGCCCTTATGCTTCAGGAATCAATCTTAAAGAATTGGGATAAAAGGTCAAACTTTAGCATGAAAAGCGTGGTATTGAGGAGAGGGCAGCCTCCCCCCTCCCATATCCGGAATAGTTTCTGTTCATTTTGAGTTTTAATGTTCCTCCTTACACTCAGTAGAAAAAACTTGTTTTCTTTTAATGTAATTTCCGATCGTTTTTCAAAAGAGTTATTTGATAAAGATGTTATATAATAACAACGTTTTTCCAAAGACGTTATATAATAACTTCATTGACAAAGTATGTGCAGCTGACCATTCGGGCTTTTATTGTCGCATAAATTTTCTTAGGCTCTTAAATAAATGTCTTGTTTGTTATTCTACATCTTCATTTCATTTTAATTGCTCCGTACTGTTTTTTAGAATTCGAATAAACTAAATTTATCCTAGAGTATGCTCAAAAACATCCCTATCTTAGGAAGAGATAGGGATAACTCCTTTTTAATATTGAATGGAGGATAATCCTCCACCCAGAAAAATCGATAAAACACCCTCCCCCCTCCCCATGGTCTGAAATACGTACATATAGGCTTAAGAGTTTCCCTGTACTCATTGAAAACGGTTCATTTAACAGCTAATATATTCCTGAACTATGCCAGGTATTTTGCTCAAATTACGAATATTTGAAGCTAATGGCAAATCCTTATTTTAAAGGCTGCTGGCATCTACCACCGTTTGTAAAATAGTAAGGGTCGCATTAAGCCTAGTGTTAAAAACTATTGTTCAGGAGTAATTTGAAAAATTTTTTTTTTAAAGAAATTGAATTTTGTTTTATTCGGTTTTGCATATTCTTTATTCAGTTTTGCATATTTTGCATATTCTTACCGGAAAATTAACAAATTTACAATCAAATTTCAAAAATTATCAAATCAACAATCGAAAAGTTATCAAATATACAATGAACAATCAAAATAAATTGTAATGCACTTTTAAAAATATTTAGTAGAGTCGCAAGGGCTTATCTAGGACTTTTTGTTCGAGGTGGGTTATTTTTTCTTTTCTTTTTTTAGTAGGGGGGGGGGGGACAAAAATTTACAAAACGCATCAAAAAATTTTTGTCTGCATTTTTGTTACTTTTTTCACGAATAAGACAAAGCTATGAGGGGGGGGGGGGGGTGAAAATCCAGCCACCCCTCGTTTGATTTTTTCTTATTAACCAATCACAAAGGTCATAAAGAGAATTTCAAAACGAAAATGAGATGGAGGACATGGTAAGAAAGGATTTCAAGGAAATCAGAACCATGTGGAAGGGGTAAAGAGCAAAGCTTCGAATATATTGGCGTGGAAGAGAAGCATGCGTTGCTGTGTTGGCCTAAGGCGGCTTGGTGCTACACGAGTTGTTAGTATTAATAGCCGTAGTAGCAGAAAATTTAAGCTGGGACGGGGAATCCTTCGACATCAAAATGCTTTTAAATTTGCGGTTACTATGGACTAAAGTCTGTTCATTACTTCATTCCATATTTTAATAAGTTAAGATTACACTTGTACTGAAATTTGAAATTTTGCTCAATGAAGCGCCACTATAAGTGGACCAGAGTTTTTCCCTTTTCATGGTATCAACGCCTGATTTTGACAAAAATATTATATATGCTTTTTACCACAAAAAAAGAGAGGAAAATGATAATCATATTTTGGATCAGTTGGGAACGTTGATAAATTAAACACATATTGGGTACTAAGACAAAAGTTTAAAACCAAATATGGGTAAACTTTTAGACCCTTTAATTATCTCAAGCGTGTGGAGTCTAACCAGACTGATATAAAGGAGTAATTAAGTAAAAATCCATTAGGCATACCAGCTCAGTAAGCATGAGAATGAAGAGGGAGTTCCATGAATGGGAACCAGTAATTATTAGGGACAATATTTTTAACAGCAGGAGCTGATCAATATATTATTAAGTTATCAACATCATAAAGTAATCTAACAGCAGTTAGTCAACTTACGTTTCCCCAGGGTGCAGCAATCCACCTTTTACATGCTGAGCTGAAACAGGATCTCACTGCTTGTGGAGGAGGACTTATGCAGCTCGTCTCGGGCACAGTTATAAAGATAGTCGGAGAAAGCTGCTGCTTACACGCCACTTCTCGCGTTTGAGTACCTTCACCACAAGCTGTGCTGCAAGAAGTCCACTCTGAAGCTGTCCATCTGAAAAATATGTTTCTTTGTGTAAGAAAAAATTATTGTTCCACCTTTAAAATATGTGTTTTTTTTTTATATGGAAGTAGTTCAAATCCAAACAGAAAGTCCACCTGGCGATCCATCTTGGGCCAAACGGAAGCCAGTCGTCCCAGAGTGGAGTCGGAAGGGCTGAAGTTTTGCATGGATTGGAGTGGAGGAGAAGCGTTTGCAGCTGCGGTGGCCTCAGGTGGCTTTGCGGTGCAGTGACCTGTTAGAAGTCGTAGTTGTAAAATAGAAAGTAAGGTCATCACTCTCTTATTGGAACGACACCTACCATTAGAACGCTAAACTTTTCTTAGAAAAACATAGCTTTTTGGTACTTTTTTTTGGGGGAGGGGCAGGTTGTTCAGCAAAGACACCTACTCTTGGATGGCTATAAATGAGTTAGTAATAAAGTTTATAATGAAGTTACAATCTTTTATAATTACAAGTGCGTGCATTTTACAACGGTACATGACCGGCGGCGGCGCAGTGGTGCAGTTTGGCAATACATACATACATAAATTTATTTCCCATCATAAATGTAAAATACAACACTGATGGAGTATAAAGAAAGAAAATGGAAAAAAAAAAAAAAAAAAAACAAATAAATTCTGACAAATACAAACAGAACCAAAACAGAGCAGAACAGACAAGAAAAAAAAAAAAAAAAAAAAAAAAAAAAAAATACAAATAGGGGCAATTATCAATCAATCAAACAATCAATAAATTTATTTCCCGAAATACACACATGATGTAAACTCGGAGTAAAACTTTAGACGGTAACAAATTACATAAAGGCACTAAACAAGGTATTCGTCGGATCCAGCGACTTCTCAAATCGCAGTCTCCGTTCCGCGATTGCTTTAAAAGGATCTGTGACCCCATATACAGAAACCAGGCACCGGTTTCTGGCCCAAAGAGGTATGCCAAGGAGGAACTTGGCATACCGAAAAAACAACGTTCGTAGCGTCTTCTTATCCGAGATAGTTAATATACTCCAAAAGGGTGATAAAGCAAGCAAAAGGGGCATAGCAAATGCATTGTAAATTTTTGATAATATACTTCTTTTGTATCGAGCTTTACAGGGAACAAGCATACCATATGTCTTACGAAGCTTCGAACCAACAAATTCTAGCAAAAGCGATCGGGTATGCCTCAGATCACTCCCAATCGGAAGTCCAAGGTAACTGATACTTGGCGATAGAGGTATCGGATGACCATCTAGACAAACATTATTCGGGGAGGGCCGGTTACGCGATTTACCAAATGCGACAACCTCACTCTTCTCAGCATTAAACTTCAATCCGATTTTCCTATACTCAAAACATAAAATATCAAAATTTTCCTCTATACCCGAGACAGTCCTGCTGAGATTCAATATATCGTCAGCGTAGTTCAGAAGCGACATATCAAGGCCTCGGTAGATAAATGTCGTGCGAACTTTCTTCTGGGCCTCCAGGACACTGTTATTATATAGTGGGGGTGAAGATACACCCCCCTGCCTAATACCTTTCCATACACGTATTACACACTTCGAAATTGCAAAACCATCTCGTGTCGGCACTTTAATAACAACATACAGTTTGCTGTACATATTCCTGTAAACACGTAAAATTGAGCGATCAAGACCACGATCCTTAGCGCTGATTAAAAGCTGAGGATGAATTCCCGAGTCAAACGCACGCGAAACGTCGTGACCGGCCATAAGAAGAATATCGTCTTTCTCTTCAACATCAACTAAAACATTAGCAATAACTCTATGTACATGTTCACGACTGTAACCATTTTTAAAACCGAACTGATTTTCTGGTGTCGAACAGACTTCTGTTATCTCATCAATAACTATCAGCTCTAGCAATTTACACATTACCGAGGAAACCGTGATTGGCCGATATGAACTGCATTTACTTTTATCCTTTCCTTTCTTAACCACCGGGGTTACAACACCAGCACAGAACACATCGGGGACTAACCCACAGTTGAATATAATTTGGAATAGTAGACCCAAGTGGTGCAACAGATTTATACTTCCGTGCACGAGGTGCATACCGCATAACTGATCGATTCCACATGACAATTTCTTTTTCAGTTTTAGAATGCACTGTTTAATTTTTTCCAGACTAACCGTGAAACTGGGACCCGAATCACAATCACCCAGAGTCGCAACAAGCTGCGTAGAGAAATCTTCTTCCAAAACGGTATCTGGGGGTGAAAATTCACTAGTATAATATTTAACCCATTCTTGCTCTGATGGTATCTTTTGATCACTTGACTCGCAATCACCTTTCTTCTTTGAAATGAACTTCCATATTTCATTGGGATTTCCTGACAATCTTTCACTATATCCATCAATCACAGCTCTTTTGTGTTTAGTAAGAATTTTAGAAAACTGACGCTTGGTGTAGAGTCTTACATCATTCACAGCGCCAGAACGGGGTCTACCACAGCTATTCCACAAACGGTACCAAAATTTGGAAGACTCGCACGCGTGAGCCAGCTCTGGATTAAGAGACCACTTAGGAACTTCAGACCCCACGCGCACTTTGCGTTTGGGTACAGCAGCTGTTTCGGCACACCGCATCGCATGGGTAAGCTCAGAGCAGTATATGTTTAGAAGAATCTGCTTTTCACTGACTGATATTTTAGCGTTCTGCTGTAGTAACTGAACCGGTATCTTGATTTTCGCCAACACGCTATCAAGAACACTAGAATATGCACTAGGGTTGACTTTATTCCATTCGGATTTAAAATACCACTTCCTTTTCCTTGGGTAGCTGATTTCAGGCACAGCAATTTCAAATGAGCAGGTTATAGGGAAATGATCGGATACCGATAAGCCAGTATCGACACGGCTAACACTAAGTGATTTCACACTGTTCGAGCAGACGAAGAAATCCAAAGAGCTTGTTGAGCCTGAATTGTGCACATATGTGAAACAGCAGTCATTTGGTACGGGGTGCATGTCGGCAAGAGCGGGCAACAGGATTTGAGACCTTGCGCTATTACTATCGTTTAAGTCACAGTTGAAATCTCCCACAACAATCACCTGCCCATGCTTATCATGACAGTCCTGAACGGAACGCACCAGTTGGGAGCATGCAACACTGAATCTCTCCTCTGAAGCAATGTCGCGGTAATCGGTTGGGAGATAAACAGAGAATACGTAAGCTTCACCGATTTTTACAGCCACAAAACATTCATTTTGACTAAACAGCTGGACAGCCAGGTGAGAATTAACGAGTATGGCAACGCCACCTGATGGTCTTCCTCGACCCGAAGCCACAGCAGGCACCGAAAATACTTGAATATTGTCACTGAACTTCAGAAGAGAAACCGAGGATGTCGACAGGAAGTGCTCCTGCAAACAGAGCACATCGTTGCAACATAGCGCACTTTCGAGAAACGGTAGCTTTTCAATAACATTTCCGTTAATGTTCCACGAGCAAACCTTTAGTTGGGGAGCAATCATTTACTAGCCATGATTTTCATTGCTACTGGGCATTTGATACTAAAGCAAGGATGGTCCGCAGAACTGCATAGTGCGCATTTCACATCATTATTGCAAGGGTCCTCTTTCGAATTTTTATGACAAGCGGCACAGCGAGAGCACTTGGTATCATTTTTGCACGTTTGAGCTGCATGTCCAAACTGTTGACAGTTATAGCAACGCATGGGCAGGAATTTATACTCCTGAATTCGGTGTTTCTCATAGCCAAAGGTCACAGGGTTTTCCATTGCTTTGAGTAAGTGCATCTTACTGTCGAAAAGCAGCTTGAACGATCGAGTTTTTCGTATCCTTTCTGCTTTAACACAGTTCTGAATCAAACCACATAGATCAATGTCCTCGATATCATCTGGGATATGACGTATAATACCAAAGCATGAAGGCGACTTCAATTTAGCATCCTTAACTGCATTAGCAAGTGTAGTCGCGGCGTCCTTATCGTCAAGGACAATCCGCCACTCTTTCTGAAGAGGTTTCAGGTCCATAATATGAGAACAACAAGCGGCATCCGCGAGGCTCTCAATATAGCCTTTGCGGTCATCCGGCTTTACAAGACCTTTCGCTGGTTGTTTCAAGATAACCGAGTACGTAGGTTTCGGCTGAGAAGTGACACTGGGGACCTGAGGCACAAAGCTAGGCTGAGACTTTAGAGTGGTTATATGTTGTTTAAGGTCTTCAACACTGCTGCAGACTTCGTTCAGTTTCCTGGCGAGAGTAGCAGTAACCTCACCAGGAATTATCGGCACTTCATCCGGTTCATATATGACAAACTTAGGAAGAGCTATTTTCTTTTCGTCACACTGCCGAACAGCTCCGATCAGATCAGTCACAATATCAAGCGCCTTGACACGCTCTGACACACGAGTAGTCTTTCCAGCCATCGGCCAGATAATTTCCTTGGCTTTCAACAGTATATCAGGCTTATAATATTGTGTCGCTTTCGAGATAATATCTACACTTGCGTTTCCCGCCTTATTCGCACGATAAACAAAGTTCAGGACAGGATTATAGATCATTTTTATCTCTCTCGAATCAGTCCCCATTTCACCCGCAGAATGAAACAGCAGAGCGTCCAAAAATCACAGTCGGTGGGCAGGAATGAATGCTCGGAGCGTACGTCGATCACCGGGAGCAAGGGAAGCGTCGAGACCTGCTCACCTGTTCCCTGCAATTTAAGGCTAATTAACCGGCAGGTACCAATACGGCGCTTCCGGCAGGTTCTCTCCCCTCTTCTGCTTGGTCCCAAGCGATCTAAGCAGTCCACAGGACTTCACTTATTCAGCTTATTCCCAGTAAAAAAAAACCAGCACCTTAATGATATGGGAACAAATATGGCCCTCTATGAAATTGGCGATATAGATGGCGTGCCAGTCTACTTGAGAAAAAAGATGGCGTTGGCGAAAATACCCAGAGTTGAAGACCTGTTCTAGGAATTGGAGAAGATCTCTCAATTTAATTTAACTATAAATCTATCCATAAAGGGTAAAAATCAATAGGAAAAACAACCTCAAAGTAATGCGATAGCTTTATCCCATTAACAGCAAACAAGCAAACTCAGGCACATTAACTATGGAAATAACAGAGATGGCGAAATAACCAAAAAAGATCCAGAGTTCGTACCCAGCGGTAAAAACACACTACAGGGTACACGCAAGGACCTTGGTAATCAACAAGGGACGCTAATCCCATGCGTACTATCAATGGTCCATAATTCTAGAATTTTAGGAAAATTTTAGTATGACTAAATATCTAAAGTCAGAACTATGTTTTTACCACCGGTAGCTGGTCATTAATTTTGACTTTTTTTTAACAGTAAGGCAATGATTCAGCTATCGACACCTAAAAAATGGTTTAAAGTTAATTAAAGATTGGATTTACAGTTTACTAAAGTCCTTGAAAAATATATCACTGCAAGAGTTCTTTTAAATACAATATCGCCATCTAATTTTTTATTGCCCAAAAATAGATGTGCTCTCAGTAGGTGTGTCCTCAGAGACATCTATACAAAGAATGATTTAATGGCTGTGGAGCGAAAGTTGCTTTAGGCACACATTTTTTATTCAAATTTTATCATCTTTGTATTAATTCCTAAAATATTAGCTTTGCTTGTGGATTTTGCTTATTTCTCGAAAACATCTCCAAATACGAAAAAAATTCCGACGCAAAAAAGATTATATAAGAGGAAAGGTTAGTCTCATGTGAAAGTAGCATCGATCTTAGATAAAGCATTATATTACAAGGCACATTCTATATTTTGTATCGAGTCTTAGCAACTTCAATAGCGATATGTTGGCTTTTGCAATACTGTTGTTACCAGGCATCTCAAACATGACTTGAAAGAAATTAGGTTGTTTAGTTTCGTAGTTAAAGGAACTAGAAAAGTTAACTTCCATGTGGAACTAAGTAATTTTCCTACATTTTTTTCTAAATAGCAGCAACAGCCGTAGAAGACGAGGATGATTATTGAATTGAAAATGTAATAAACAAGGTTGTAAACATTGATTGACGTAAAAATCATCTTTGAACATAACCGCTACTTCAATATCTAAATATTACCTATCACAGCAACTTTTTTCTCAAAACTGCTACTAGGCTACTGCTACTGCTACTAACACCTAACTGCAGAACCAAACTGCCTGAGGCTAACATAGCTTCGCACGCTCCTACTCCATCTAAACTATTCAAAGCTTTAGTTTTACCCCCTTCCATGAGCTTCACATCCCCTTTAAATCCTTTTTTATGACCTTTTCCCATTCTGGAATGACCTGTCTTTCCTTTTGCCCCAGATAGATGACAAAAAAGCACAATCTTTGGCAATCTATCATCCTTCATCTGTAAAATGTATCCGAGCTATCTCGATCTTTCTTTCACTATAGCCCTACAAATTGGGATCGAACCAAATTTTTTGTACAGCTTGGTAGAGCAAGTAAAGTATAGCTTTTCTATTGAGAAATAAGAATGATTGAGTTCCCAAGTACTATTTTAAGCCTAAAATGTGTATTTCAATAACCATTGGTCTGAATAGTGAATATTTTAAGTTGGCTATCAACAGCAGCCATTTAAGGCCTTTCTTAGTCATACATTTTGGGTAGTAATTTTTTAGTTTAGAGATTTTTAGATGGTTCCTAGCAAGAGTGTGGCTTTTCTAAGAGAGTAGATTGAGCATTTATTAAATTTAAAGAAAACTAGATGTTACGAACAATAAACACACGTCATTTGCGCAAAGCGCGGGAGTGAAGACTTCCTGATTTATTCGGAAGATTTAGTGTTCTTATATTTTGTTGTTTATCTTATCAAACATTCGATTTATTCAGTTTTATTTAATAAACTACTTAAATAACTATATACTAAGTTATTTATCATCGGTTTTTATGCAGAATATTTAAATTCTATTGAATCGAGAAAGAGAAAAAAAAAATAATTTAAAAGCCGATACACACATTACACGGAGGTTCAGTGCTTATACTTGAAAACTTCAGCATATAAATTTAAACGGTGATTTACAGTTAAGCTTGTTAAATTGAAGAAAAAAAAACAAGAAAAAAAACACATCCAGTACATTTGTCAGAGGTTCACGCGGTCCTGCTTGAAATTCCCGACGTGAACAACTTGGCCAAAAACACTTTCCATAATTTCCATTTTTGTGTAGAATTAACGTGGATTTACTATTAAGCTTGTTAAAATGAAAAAAAGAGAAAAAACACATACACGTACATTTGTCAGAGGTTCATGCGGTCCTACTTGAAATCCCCGACGTGAACGAGTTGTCAAAAAAAATTCCATAATTTCAACTTTAGTGTAGAATTAACGTGGATTTACTATTAAGCTTGTTAAAAAGAAGAAAAAAGAGAAAAAACGCATACACGTACAATTGTCAGAGGTTCATGGGGTCCTACTTGAAATCCCCGATGTGAACGAGTTGTCAAAAAAAATTCCGGAATTTCAACTTTAGTGTAGAATTAACGCGGATTTACTATTAAGCTTATTAAAAAGAAGAAAAAAGAGAAAAAAACGCATACACGTACAATTGTCAGAGGTTCATGCGGTCCTACTTGAAATCCCCGACGTCGACAAATTGGCCAAGAAAGAAGCACTTATTATGCCGCTTTTTAAAATCAAAGCCAACTTATTTGATTAATAGCCACTTGAAATTGCAACAGTGTTTTTACTCTACTAGAAACTCGGAAGATAAAGCTATCTGTTTTCCAACCAGAGGTAAACATAGTAATATACTTAGCCAGAGAATCAAAATCAATCAATAATGCATTTGATTTAGTTTATTTACATGTCGAGGTTCTTAGAATTTTCTCCAAGTGAAACTACCATTCTCATCCCCTTTCACTTTAATTACTTAGTTGATTTTAGTTTAGTAAAAGGTAAAAAAAAAGTTAAAGAATACGCCACTGGACTTTACAGTCCTTATCAGCGGTACTGATCTCTGTTTCATGGCCCTTCAGCCAGAAGTGTAATGGGGGGTTGGGGTCCAGCCATCCTTTGCTTTCGCACACCCTTCCTGTTTACCTTCCCCAGATTTCTCCAGGTACCCATTTAAAGTTGGGTCGACTCTGGCTGAGCTTAAAGAGTCACGTCACCTACCCCTGATCCAAACAAAATAACCAGTAATTAACTTAATTTACTTTAAATGTCTTTATTCTTACTTTTACTTGTTTTAAATTACTCTAACTTAGTAATCTAAATATTTTTTAATTACTTTAGTAACTTTGTAACTTAACTATTTTAGTAAATCTTCACAAACCGAAAAAAATATTACAACTAATACTACTAACAACTCACCGCAGCACCAAGCCGCTCGAGGCCAACACAGCTACGCACACTCCTCCTCCATCCCAATCAATTCAAAGCCTCCATCTTTACACCCTCCCAGGAAGTTCCCATTTCCTTTAAAACTTTCTTTATGACATCCTCCCACCCCAGACGAGGACGACCTGCTTTCCGTTTAGCCCTAGATATTGAAGATAAATTTTTCATAGGGCATGATACACGTATTTCTAATTTACTGCAAAAAAAAACAGAAGATGTGAATTTCCTGGATTTTAAGGGATAAACTATAGGTATCGCAATAATTAACATTATTTATTTTATTCAGAGTGTTTTCTTTCCAATTTCAAGAAATTATAGGTTATGAGCACTTGTCAAATTAAGAGAATTAAAAAAAAAACATAAAAAATAGACCAGATACAATTTAGACGACAAGAATAATTCTTTGTTAGGATTTGTATTTTGTGATCGCTTAAAAAGGTATATCATAAGAGGGATGAATCAAGGTAATAGTAGTTATTTAATGATAATGCTGATGATAACACACAAAAATATAAAATTAGAACATACAAACAGATATAAAATTGGAGAGAATTACAGAGAAAATAAAATTAGAATTAAAATATAAATATTATTAAACAGATTAAAAATCCCTCGAAATCTGGAAATAGACTTCTAAAATTAGAAAATAAAAACAAATAAATAAAAAATTTTCTCTAATGAAATCGGAAATTTAAAGTAAAACTGAAGAGAAAATTAGGGAGATTTGATTGTAGAAATATAATAGAAATTACTTCTTGAATGAAAAAAGCACCAAAAACAAAAGAACAGAATAATTTCCAGAAGACTGCCTCAAGTTTAAGGCCACGGTAGGGTTTAGCAATGGTAGGGTAATGTAATACAAAAAAAAATGATAAGAACGAATTATCAACGGAGTTAAAACTTAATTTGCACTTGGAAGCTTCGGAGTAAACTAGAAAGAGAAAATTAACAAATACAATTTTTAGCAAATTTAATCGCCTTATTCAAATTTCACTTATATGCCATGCCAATTACGTGGTTTGTTAGCAATTTCTGTTTACCTGTTAGATCAAACGGAATAGCAATTTTATGAAAACATCTACAGTAGGATAAATTTCAAATATTTACTATTTTCACCATTACATCCAGCAGACTTTTTCAACCGGGGCTCACCGAGCGAGCCCTAAAGCACCTCAGAATGTCTTTTTAGGCTAATCATGAAAAGGTGAGCTACATAAGTTCTAAGACTACACGGGGTGGACCTAACAATCAAACAATAAAAACAAATTCGAATTTTCAGCCAGCGAAAAAATTGGAAAAACGCAGATATCTTGGCAAGGAATTCTACTTTTTTTGGGAAGGGGAGGGGGGTTTGAGCAAGGCCGTACCCAGGGGGTTAGGGGGGTTTGAACCCCCCACCCCCAAAATATTTTTCTGACTCGTAAAAACGTAACAAAAACGGATAAAACAATTTTTTTATGCGTTTTTTGAGTTTTTTGTGTAACCCCCCCCCCCCGCCGGAAAAAATCCCGGGTACGGCCTTGGGGTTGAGCTTCCTGTAATCCCCGGGTGGAAACTTCTTATGACCATGGCTGGAGAATAAAATCAGGAGTAGTGAGAGAGGAAAGGGCTTTAAAGGGGTTCAAATACGTAGTAAAGCATATGCATTGTTTATATTTCTGCTTTTTTAAGAATTATGGATGAAAAATTCTGATCTTTGTGGTAGGGTAATTAAAATCAATTGAGAAGCCTGGATAACTTAATCAAAGTTTGGAAAAAAGCCGGAGGAGTCATGTGAAATGACAAAGGAGTATTGTATTCTAGATCAGGATTAGGAGTCCAAACTAACAAAATCCCTGAGATTTTTGAGCCCCAAAACTCCACGATTTCCACTCCTGCTTATGATCATGGTAAAATAGCAGATTCCGTGCTATCGCAAGTTTGTATCACGGTCGAAAATACGCCAAAATATTGCAATATTTGAACTTTGTGTGGTAATAAAAGTTATGTTGAAAAAAAGCTAACATTCCTTATAATTAGCAGCCAGAACTTATTTTCTTGACGCACTTCCTATGATTAACATGCAAAAAACTGATCAAATATTGCTATGAAAGTATAGGAAGTCAATATTTGCAAGCGTGAAAAAGGAAAGCGATCGAAACTATGGGCTCAAACAGAAAGAGTAAGCAGCTTACGCTAAGCAGCCTTATGACTCAGCTTCAGGGTGGATCAAACTTTTGACTCAAAGATACAACGTAAGGTCTTTCGACATTCCGAATACTTTTGGCAAAGTTTGACACAGAGACCAGCCGGAAAAGGTCAAATCATGTGATTTGAAATATATGGCTGTCTATGCGGTGTGATTGAAATTTTCTACGCCAATCCGTAAATCCTAGTGCCTGTAGCATCAGTTTTCCTTCGATTTACATTCTGTTCATGGTGTCAAGAAGATATGAATGATATGAGATCTACATCACTTTGCCGACGACAGAACAGTCCATATAGCTATCCCAAAGAACGAAAACTCGATTAGTACTTTTTTATCTTTTTAAGCAGATCTCCTAGAGATTGTAATGCTTGGGCGACCTACGGTAATACAGTAAAAAGAAAAAGAGTTGCTTATCTCCTGACCCAAGATCCATGTCTGTCATCCCGTCTTCATGTTTGAAAATGTTGACATCAAGAGTGTTGATGAGCTTCGACTCTCGGGAGATTATTTCCCAGATGACCCTCCTTGAAGCACCTATTCCAATTAATCCGACCCTTCTACGCTGGAAAGCTTTGAGCAATTGTTGCCCGAAAAATCTTCTTCCATCCAGCTTAGAACTATGTATTTAACTCTTCCAGATGTCAAATATGGCTATTCAACGTATTTTGGGAATTCCATGACTTTCCTTTAAAAGTGCATCCATTCACGTCCTTCTGAACAGCTTGCTCGCTCCCCATGTGCCTCTATTTGGCAAGGTGAAAAAAAATTATATAAGTATACAGCTTACACCGATAGCCAGAAGCCGAGAACGCCAAGACAGCAGTGCAGTGGTGGAAAAACAGCTTTGTTGGGGGGCACTACATTTCCATCTGAATCATCTCCAGAAAGGGTTGTCAAATCAAAGTCGTTTGCTGATTCTATCCAGGAAAGGTTCAGAAAGATGTACAAAACCTAGTGGTTAAAGTGGATTAAGGATAGGTGGCATTCAATGCGTCTGGCACCACGAAATGGAATATAAGGTGAAAATAAAAAATCTAATTAAAGAGAATTTTATTTGGCTTTAAACCCATCAGCATAATTCATGAAGAATTAATATTAGCATAATAATCTGTGTTTTTGATTCCATAATTGTAACATAATTCTGGCACACAAATTGCAACATAATTGGTGCTAATTTTTTTAACTGGCACCATAATTGGTGCTCAGTGGCACGATAGTGACTGTGGTTAAACATGATTGTGAAATGTAGGCACTTTGAAAGTTTAAGGACGATATTCTATGTGTTTTGCAGATGAACAGTCAACTGATAGTTTTAAGTACTCCTTTAAATGAAGGTTCATCAAACAATAAGTTGCAGAAAAGATGTGGCTGAATCCCACATTTGAAAGCTATAAGAAAAGAAAGGTTTAACATAGTTAGAACACATTTTACGGATGAAGGATGAGGGGTTGCCAAGATCGGGCTTTTGGGTAGTCGGCCTGGGGCAGAAAAAGCTGGACGTCGTCAAATAGAGTGAAAAGAGGTTTCAAAAAAGGACACAGAAGAAAAAAAAAACTTCACTGGCTGTGAATGAAGAGCATAGTACTGAACATATTAGGGTAGAGAAGGACCTTGTGCAGGTTTGTTGGTCTTAGGTAGGTTGGACCTCGATGGCTTAGTTTTTATATACGGCATTAATATTGATAGGAATTGCTTCACAACTTTGAAGTAATTGCTCTACAAGAGTTTCCTTCTGTACAGCTAGTGTCTATACAACTCAATTTCAATGTGATCTTCACGACCACACAGAAGCAATCGTGCACTAAGAGGTTTGTAAAATTTTTCATGTTAAGTTTTAAAACTTATAATTATTTTATCTCCTATAGGTCTACAGCCTCAAAAAATATTTTTTTTTTTGTATATAAAATATTTTCTTGTATATAAAAAAAAATTGTATATTTTTTTTTTGTATATTTTTTATATTTTTATAATATAAAATAAATATGTATATGTATAATATAAAATATATGTGTATAATATAAAATATGTATATTTTTTTTTTTGTATATAAAAATGACAAAAAACAAAACTAAGCTTACTCTGGGGTGCAGGGTTGGACATTGCATCTGATAGAATCAATAACTGGTTTTTCCAAGGCTTTGCATCGGTGGTCGGGGACTTGCTGGCCATTGCTCTCACGAAAACACCCATATATTGGTGACTGAATCCCTAAAAAAGACCTTGAATTAAAAAAAAAAAAATTACGGGCACAAAAATTTCTTAAAAAACATGAACTCTTCGTAACCATCCTTTTAGGAACTCTAATCAAACAGTTGACATGTGCTATAAAGCGTCTGTGGGTCTTGCCATAAGGTTGTTGTAGCAACCGATAAACTTCTTGACTACCCTATTTTGTCCCAGAGTGCCAAGGTGCTAGGTCGAAAACCATTGTATATTAGAAAACGTTACTCTGGACAGGGTAAGCGTAGGAATTCATTTCTAAGAGAAGGCGGAAAATTGCAGAAAAAGGGCTGCTTTCAAATGGGCTTGCATTTTTTCCGCTTACTTTTAAAGAAATGTCGATAAGAAACGGGTTGAAAAAAATAACAAGAATTACAAAATTCCCGTTTTCAAATAGAATATTTATAGTTTTTGGGAATTTTATTTTGTGAAAAAGTAAAACCTATTATAACGACTGAAAAAAAGCTTTATCTAAAAAAAAAAGAAAAAAAAGAAAAACTGGCTAACTTTGCGGAACAGTACAATAATTCTGAAAAAAAAATATAAATATTATTAATGTTCTTACATAGATGTTATTTATTTTTTATTTTTTATATTAACTATAGTTAATTGTGTTTCTATATATAATACGTTATTATATATATTATTAGATTAATATTTATATTCAATTTGATAATTATATATCAGTTTCTTAACAAAATTATATGTAGTTTGTATTACTATTAACATCTTGTTTCTAAGTATCCGAATAATAATCTTAATAGTTGCAAAAACACTACGTCAAAACTGCTCATCGTTTTACTCACAGACTCATAAAAAAATAATATTTTTTCAAAAATTCTCCCAAAGAATTCTCCCAAAAATTCCCAAAAAAGTTTCCAAAGAAAAAATTCTTTGGGACTCACAAGAAAATTTTCTGCAGAATTTTAAGCATGAAACCACTGAACTCGTCATATGTGCTACTGCTAATTCTACTGAGACATAATTAAAAAATTTTGGAACTTTTTTTTTTAAGGAGGAAGTTTGCCCCAACGTAGCAGACTTTTTTCATGTTTTTCACCCACTGACACATGAAAAAATTATTTCCTTTGGACTTGCAAAAATATTTTCATGGGATTGTAAGAATGACAACACTGAACTGGACAGAGGCACGCTAAAGCTAATTCTAATGAGACATGCTTCAAATTTTTCAAAACTTTTTTTAAGGAAGAAAACGGTCCTAATGTAGCCGAACTTTTCAAATATTTCACACGCTGAATAAAAAAAATGAAATCAGAAATATCATTTAAATTTATACAACTAAATCTAAACGTTATTCCTTATTGACGACATTTTAACTTTTGAGAAGATCTAATAATAGAATAGGTATTAATAATAATAACAGAAAAAAATGAATCTAGCAGTAACCTCTTTTCATTCTGATGAATATTTTTGGATTAATCTAGCGATATGGGTACTGTGGGATGACAGCTTCCATTTTACTTGCAGAACCCTTTTAAGCATAAAGTAAAATATTGCATTCATTTGCTAACCAGCACAGGGAGGGGAGGAGTGAACATGAGAAAATGATAACCCGAAATTAAATTGATATTTCACACTCACCCCCCCCCCCTCCCGAGAAACATTTGAGGATGTGTACTTTCTAGGAATTATTAACATTCTCGAAGCATCCCTGTACAATTTTTGACAACTAGTTTTTCAATTTGTGAAAATCTTTTACAACTTTCACAAGAAAATTCCGACAATAAAATATACAAGTCATTCTTTATTTACGACACTTTGATTTTTGAAAAGATAATAATGATCTACCAATTTGACCATTTTTAGTACCTTTAATACCATAAAGGTAACTTATAATATTGAAATTGAAGACAACTTGTAAGACGAGAAACTACTGCTGGTCAATCAGCTTAAATTCATCAACGCCAACCAATAAATTTCAGTTCAATTATACTACTGCCAGAAAAGTTGTCACGTTAGACGAGGCCATGAAAAAAGGTTTATGTAAAATTCTTTCTAAAAATCATGTTAACAGCCAGAGTTTACAGCCTGTTCCTAGAGTGGGGGGGGGGAGGCTACCGGGGAAGTTGCACCGGGTGACGTGGCTAGGGGGGGGGGAAGCTGGGGAATTGCCCACTTTGATTCGGCTTTTTTGCTTATATTTGAGTCGGGAGGGGGTACAGTTTTTAACTGTTCCCCGGGCACCACCAACCCTTGGAACGGCTCTTTTTACAGTCTATATCCTAAAACTAAGAAAGTTCTATCAATCAATCTAATCCGTTGCCTTCTCTCTTATTTTTTCAAAAATGATAACTATTACATGGGTTCGTGCCAAAAGTATACTGCGAAATAAACTTTTAAGATTTTTGAAAAAGAGCTTGAAATTCCTTGAAAATACCGGAGGATCGAAATAAAAATCATACCATTGGTAGCAACATGGTCAAAACCCAAGAATGGAAGTCTTGAGTTCCATCACCTTGAAAAATAAGGAAAATCGCTGTTTTGCATGGGTAGCAGTGACATGTCTCCTTTTTTCTTTTTTCCCGTGAAGGCTAGCAAACTACCGCAAGGTCGGTGAGAGATTTTTAAGGGCCTATTTAAAATCTACTGCTCATATTTACGTGCTTTTTACAAATTTGTTTCACAAACTAAGGTAAAACAATTTTTTTCATTTTACTTTTGTAATATTTTAAATACTTTTTACATTACTTTTTAAATTTTTAACCTTTCATATTTATTTTTTACTTTCCATTTTACTTTTTTGATAGCGGCCATACATTTGTTTTGATAGGACTAAAGTAAAATAAATTTTTCACTTTCCTTTTTTTTAATTTTGAAATATTTAAATACTTTAAAAATTTAAATCTATTCCTAAAAACTTTTTACATTACTTTTCAAATTTTTAACCATTTAAATTTATTTTTTATTTTCCATTTTACTTTTTCGATAGCACCATAAATTGTTTTGATGACACTAAAGGGAAATAATTTTTTTCATTTTATATATTTTTTTTTACTTTTGAAAAATATTAAACACTTTTTAGATATTTAAACATAATTTTAACTACTTTCTATATTTCTTTTTTAAATTTTTAATCTTTTTTTTTTACTTTCCATTTTATTTTTTTTTTTGAAACTACATTCTTTGGTGGCATTTCCATCGTAAAAAGCAACAGTGAAAGAACTATGAAATTAATTTTGAACCAAAATTGTGCTTGACAGTGTTGTTTCCTATCAAAATGATTCATTTCTCTTGGCAGATGAAAAACCAAATAACATTAATGAGAATTTGCCAAGATCATTAATTAAAAGTTAGATAGATTTGCACAAACTGCTTACCAATTCCTAGGACAACATTTCTTATAGAAACAACGTCGCAAATGAATTTGCGTTGGCTTACTTATTGTGGAGAGACAATTGTGACTCTCTTTACCACTTTCTATGTATACGTCACGTGCTCCGTTTCTTAAAAGCATCAAGGACAGTGATAACGAAGTATAATTCTTTTAATTAATTTGAAACTTTTGCAACTATATATATCTTAAAAATTACGAAAAATCTGAAATCAAATTTTCAAAAAAAAAAAGACAACAAAAAACATCTATGCAGTTATAGAGTTTTGGTATTATCGGGTGCCAAACTAAAAAAAAAAAAAAAAAAAAAATCAGCGGGTGAAAAATAAGCAAAATAAGCTCTAGCATCATTTTAAATTTCGCAACTATACATCTTAAAATTAGGTAAAATCTGCAATCGAAAATTAAAAAAAAAAAAAAAAAAAACAACAAAAAACAAAACAAAAACAACAATTCTCTATGCAGTTACGGAGTTCTTGGTATTAGCGGGTGCTAAACTTAAAAAAAAAAAAGTAAATCAGCGGCAAAAAAAATCAGCAAAATAAGCTAGCATCATTTTAACTTTCGCAACTATATATATCTTAAAATTGGGAAAAAATCTGTATTTAAAAATAAAACAATTCTCTATGTAGTTATGAAGTTTTCACATTAGCGGTTGCCAAATTTAAAAAAAAACATCAGCAGCAAAAAATAGCAAAATAAAATAGTAACTTTCGCAACTATATATATCTTAAATTAGGAAAATTCTGAAATAAAATTTCAAAAAAATAAAATAAAACAGCTCTCTATGTAGTTATGGAGCTTTTGGTATTAGCAGGTGCCAAACTTAAAGAACAAAAACTAATATATATTTTTGAGCTGTAGAGTTTTTAGCGTCCGACTAAAAATTTTTGAAGTAACAAAGCAATGCTAACTTCCAGGGTAACTAAACAGACTTTAGCTAAAACTTTAAACACAGATTTAACTAAAATCTGTATTTAATCTTATTTAAATACACATTTAATCTTAAGTAATACATGACCTAGGTAATCCCGGTTATTTTAAACTTAGCTAATCCCAGTGGCTCTTTAATTTTAACCTTATTGTCTGAAGATTTCGAACAATACCTTTCTATGGTATTTTTATTGGAAAAATAGAAACAAAAACAATATTGCCCCTCCCCCTCTCTCCATTTTCAACAAAACAACTGAACAGTTTTAAATTCGACATACCAGCAATCAGCGAAAGCATTCAGCATTGTTTTATTTAATACTTTGTTATTTTATTATTTATTATTCACTTTTATTTATTTATTTATAATTTATTACTGTTTCATTTTTTTAGTTTTATCTTTAGTGTTTTAGTTATATTATTTTTATTTATTTACTTATTATCTTATTTTTATTTATTTTTAATTGTCCTGATCAAACCTAGCTTTTGAACTAAAGCACAGTTGAACAATGTTGTTAAAGTGTTTCAAACACCAAATGGCACGGTTGGTATTAAATGAATCTATGGCAGAATACATACAGAAAAATTAGAGCTAGTCAGATAAATAGCCCTTATGACAAACAAATACACTACAGTGTCATCCTCTAAGTCATCAGCTCTATAGACTAATATATTCTTTGGGCGAAAAATCAGCAAAAATACGCCAAAAATATATGCACCACTCAGCTTAAGTAGCTTCGTATTGAAGGCGTGGTTGTCTTTGGGAATCAACAAACAGTTTATGCTTCAGTTTTTACGGACACAAAACATTGTCAAATTTAAATAATATTTTTGCTTGTTAATATTCACAGTTCAATGTGGCAACACTGACCAAGAAGTGGTACTGCTCTAAAAACTCAATAATTTTGAAACAATCGAAGAAAAATCTTAGAAACCATGGTTTTCAGGTGTGAATAGACCTGAGGTAGATGCAGCGAACAAAAATTGCTGTTACTTTTAATGTCCTTGGTACTAATCAAATTATCATAAGGTTAGTATAAACTTGTTTCGATTCAACTGCACAGAGTTTCTTATGATTAGATGGAAATACTAACAATTATTTCGCAACCCAGCTTAAAAGAATATAATGGCAGAAATAAAAATTTTGGTGAATTTATTTCTTAAATTTATGTTTCAACTAGTCTCTCTCCGCTGGCTCAGGCCTTCAGTCCAAACATATAGCCCTCGCTTCCCTACGACAACCTTGACTATTGAAGCCCCTTACTAGAATATTGAAAGTAGCTATAATACGAGAAAATATTCGTGCAATTATTAATTTATATAAATGCATTTGCATTCTTATGGTTCCAGGAATATTTGCAGAAAATTTCAGGTTTCCAGCTCTTATAGTTTACCTGCAAATCACTGAACAAACAGATGGAAAGAAGAGGAACTCGAATTCACGCATTTAGATATATTCTATGTGAATTGTCTAGGAATAGTGTTAGGTGTTCCTTTGAATGAACCTATACCAAATAATTAGCTGTAGAAAAGGGGGATTCGATTTCTTTTCTAGGGATAAAAACAAAGAAATGTTAATATGCTAAGGCACGTAATAAGGATGAAAGACGAAAGGTTTCTGAAAGAAGCATATTTTAGCAATCAAGTCGGAGCTAAACAATTTCGAATGGAGTTAGAAAAGGCTATGAAAAAGATTTAAAAGAATTGGGAGCTTCGTGGCAGGGAATAAAGGTTGGAGCTCAGAGTAGGATCGAGAATGAGCGCGTGCAACTGAGCTAGCCTCAGACAGCTTGATGCCACACTGAGTTATAAGAAGTAGCATAAGTAGTAGCGTCAATCGAGAGGAGGGGGAAATGAGACCAATTCCCCATAGATCTTGAAACAAGCCCTTGATAAATTGTCTCCACCTCCCTAAGATTTTGAAACATACATTTTTTTTAAATCTTCATGAAAATTAAAAAACACCTTCCCCATCCCCACCGCTAAATTTTCATGAATTAGTGCTCCTGAGCAGAATTATGTTACTTAAATAACTCATGTATTATTTTGTGTCTTTTTTTTTCTTCTTACTGAACGTAGAACCACCGTTTTCGAGATTTACTTCTTTGATTTAATAGTAGGAGAAAAATAATTTTGACCGGGAAAAAATTGATACAGAAATGGTTTCTTCATCCTCCAAACAAGAAAAAGACGTTGAACAATATATCAAAAATCTAAACCTCTAGCTCGATGCAAAATTGTTTTTTTTTAAGGTTTGTCACATTTATTTGTTAAAAAACTGAAAAAAAGTAAAAAAATGCAAACTAAGTGTTCACACATCTTCTATGGTCAACTTTTGACTCTGAATTCATTTCTGGTGTTCATTTCGTCGCTCCAACAAATGAAAACTACTTACTAGCAAAACCCCTATTTAAAAAAAATAAGCTGTGTATTTTGAGAAAACTGCTGCTACCGTCTGTCAGGGCCTATTTGGTAATGTACATAAATAGGTTCAAAAGTAAAAAACGAATACACAGGAGTGACAAAATACTTCAGTGCCCTAGATCTTTCAGAACAAGTTACGTTGTAACTTGGAGAAAAAGATTTTATCTTATTAGCCAAATGTATAAAAATTGCACTACATCTAAATGTAGAAACTAAATTTGTCATCATCACAGTGAACTTTTATTCTTCTTCACTAAATTCGTCTTGAAACTTAGAATTGTTGCACGAACTCCCCATACAGGTGCGGCAGGCTACCGTACACTCAAGTCCGCTTTATTTACAGGTATACTTTTCACTATCACAACCGTCAATGTGACAAGAGCATTTTATAATTTTCAGCAGCTGAGACGGAGCAGCAGGGAGATTTGTCTTTATTGGCGCAAAAAATTCATTATCCTGCAGTTTCCATCCAAAGCTTAAAGGGTCTACTGGGTTCCCGAGCCAGACTTGAACTTGACAGTACACTCGTAGCGAGTAATACTTCGCTGCTGCCTCAGTCGGTGGCAGCTCTTGCGGATGCACGAAATTGGTGACAGTACTCAATTTTCTGTGAAAGATTAGCTTTCTGGCAGTGTTAAGGTTTGAAATATCAGGGTAACCGTACAGTACCAACAAGGCCCGCTCTCCTGTTCCCAAAATATCGTCAAGCGATGCAAACTTGTGACCAAATATAGCAGCGCTGTCCCTGAAATTCTTGTAGCAGTTGTAGTTGTAGCACTGGCAGTTGAACGGCTCTGCAATTTCCTATTCCATAAAGGTGAGAGGTTTTGTCATAACCTAGCCCGACGTGACAGAACAGCATCGGATGGCTAAAATCTGTTCCAAGCTTTTGTTTTATCCCACTAATATCTCAACCTGAACTGGTACTACCAAATTTAGCTTCGGGTGAGAAATATAAAAGCCTGGAACACGAGTCTTATCGACTGATCAGAAGAACCAAAATTTCAGTATCATCAGCAACCACAATGGTGTCTGTAACACGAGCAGCTTCTATTGCTTTTTCTGCAATCAAAACGTCGGCGTCTCCTTCCGAGTGGAAAACTTGCAAGCCAATGGCTTCCAAATGGTTGCCGAGCAGCTTCAGGAAACATGCTTTGTTCACTTTGCACGAAAGAAACTCTTTCTTTTTTATGCAGAGGGTCATCTCTTCGGTGAAAAAAACCTGGCGACCAACCATTCGTGCTTACGTAAATGGGTAACATCTTTGATTTCTGGACCACCTTCGAAGCCATTAAACACAACAATAGCACTAGAATACCTTGCTTGTACGCAGTAGACTTATGAAGGAAAGATGGCCTTAAAGGTTGACCCTATCTGCCATGGAACTCGATGTAGAAGAGGACCACTGTCCAAGCCGAAGCTACACGCAGATACAGGTTTTGAGGGTGACTGAGACTCAATCCCACAAGCTTGAAAGATCGCTTTTGCAAGCTCCGGTTTATTTGCTTTTTTCATTAAGTTATCGCTTTCAAAAAGAGAAGGAGGAATCGTGCTAAGTTCGGACTTGAAGTATTCTTCTCGAGGGTCAGTTCACTGGGCCACTATTATAAATCGCTCGAAAAGGAGCGCCGGATCTATTTGCGCTACCAAGGATGACCCCACCTTTTTGGCATTCATTAGGGTCACTTGGACTTTTTTCTTGAAGACTTGCTCCTTCAAGGTTTTTCCCGTCATCTTACTTAGGATCACCTTTCCAGCCGCACCAGCCTCGTCAACATTAACGTATGGGGAAGAAGTTATGCCGTTGGCAATGTTTCTAAGCTGATCGTCTCCACTGAACGGGGAAGATTCTCCAAAGTATCCAACGAGCTTCTGGGTGTCGTCGAAGTCGCGCTCTTTTCCACTGGAACTCATGTCGCGATGCTGTTCACTTGTCGAATAACCAATTTTTGTCAAATTGTGCATCAAGAGGTTGATCTCAAGGCATGTTGGTCTTGAAAGTACCCAAATGGCTTTCTGTTGTTCTGTCTTCCCACCTCTAATCGTAAGACTGCCCGATGTCTTTAGGTTTCGCACATACTCTTGTTCGATGACAAGATCTGCCGAGAGCCTGGCCCAGCGTCGCTCTGATCTTCAAACGGTGTGACCTCCGTGTACAAATGCTTTGAAGATTTTTGGGAGACTAGTTTGGAGCTTAGCAATCTCCTGCGCTGGTGTATCCAGACAGACTTAACATAGAGGTTTTTCCAGATTCTGCTAGAAACGGAAGCATCTCTACCGCAGCTTGTAAGTGAAGACTCCACACGCCCAGCTTCTAGGCACGTATGAATTTGAACAGTATCCCAACCATGTCAAGATACTGAAACCAGAGACTTGCCGTTCTCTGAGACTGCAGATTTCGGTGTCGCTGCTTGAAAGAGTTATCCAGTTGCTTGAGCTGGAGATTCTGACTGAAATCTTCACGTTGGAGGCATCCGTCTAGGACGTCATTGAAGGTAGTAGACATGTCTAGAGAAGTCAATGTTGCTTGCTCGTCTTCAAGGAGATGGGCATATATGGCCGAGCTCACGAGAATGTGAGCACGAATAGCCCTGGAAATTGCTTTTCCAGAGAGAATATACGGTACTGCACCAGGCCCGTATACCAGTTCCAGGACCTCTTTCAGACCAGAACCTTTAGCGGTTGCAGTTTTTTGGCAGATAGGTGGCTCTGCAAGGTTGAGCACAAAAGAATATATTTGAAAAGAGCGTATAAGATCAATGCATGGTTGTAGCAGAAAATGTTGAATATCAGAGGAGCTTTATAAAGTTCTGTAGGAATAAATACCTATTCGGAAATCGTTATTTGTTGAGAATGGCGAAAATTAATCGAAAATTTGTGCTCATCTTCGAAAAATACCCTATGATCATAGGTCACTTGCGTGTTTTTTTTATGTTTTTTTAACTTTAAAAATCAAAAATAAAAACAATAAAATGATAAAAGGTGACGTTTATGTTACTCCAATACAATTATTTCTTGAAAAAGAAACCATCAACAGGCTGCTTTTCTTTTCACGGTTCCTTATTCTCGGATTCTGGAGAAAAGTAAAATAGTAGAGAAAAATAGAAAAAAGGTAATTTCGCACCGCGATGGAGATTTAGACTTTTGTAGAGCTCTCTTTTCTGAACAAAGTGGTGCAAAAATAATTTCTGTGTCAATTTTTTTCTGGTTCGACCATTTATTTTTCCGTATCTTTCTCCTACTATAAGGACAACTATCACACTAGAATTTGTTTGTGCCGTTTGTTGAAATGTAAGGAAATACACGCTTGCTCTAGCGTATGTAGTAGGGATTTTTGGAATTAATATAATCGGAATTAATTAATCCAATAGTTAATTGGAATTTTTGTTTTCTTGGAAAAGTTTTTTGTTTTATTTAATAAAATTGAAAAGTATTAGGAACTTTGGTATTATAGTGATATGTAAATAAAATTTATCGTTACTCGTATAATCCAAAATATAGGGGACTTCTTTGCCAGAATAAAAGGAAAAAAAATGGGTTTACCGCCTCCACATGTCGCCGAGCAGTCGCCAACTCCTATATGCTTCCAAACAAAGCCACGATTTCGTGACCTATGACGAATGGGGTGATGCTTCCTCTGTAAAACACTTGGGTCATCACTTGGGATTCTTTGCCTGTGCCTATTAAAAGAAAAAAAAAATTAAAAAAATACAAGAAAAACAGTATCTAAGGCAGCAGAGAAAGCAGGCCAAGACGATTAAAATCGTAAAATCAGTTAGCATAACTAAAGTCATTTAAAACTGTATTTTAAACACTGAATTTGTCCAAAAATATTTTTCCGCTTAGTTTTTCTTCATCCAATTACTTTTTTTTTCTTCATCCAAGAAAGCATCTGGATATCTTAAAAATGAATTAATATTGGGTATCAGCAGAAGGGGTTGGACAGGGCGGTGTACTATCTAAAAAAATGCGTACAAAGTGTGAAATCTTAGAGAAATCCTTACGCTTAGACCTTCATCCCCCAGAAATTTTCTGTGGGCACTCTTTCATTTATATCTTCATGTCAAAAAGGGCTATACAAAATTCTATTGCCTAATTCCTTCTTTGTTATCAGCTGAATGGGAGCGAAGAACAAAGCTTTCTACAAAAGCCAGTCTTTAAAACTTTTTTTTAATTGTAAGGACTAAAAGTTGAAGGGCAGTTATGTCCTCTGAAGAGCAGATGATTTTTGTTATTATTTTTCCAAAATCATTTCATTTACATACTCATGTCAAAAGGGCTATACAAAATTCTATTGCCTAATTCCTTCTCTGTTATAAGCTGAATAGGAGCGAAGAATAAAGCTTCCTAGAGAAGCCAGTCTTTAAGGAGGTCCTGGACGGTCAATCATCTTGATTAAGAGTTTCCGTCAATCGATTGAGGTGTCCTTCAATCAACCTTCAATCGACCCTTTAATCAACCCTTCAATGTCGACCATAGCTAATGCAACAAACGGCTTTTGATCAGAATGATTGAGTCATTCAAGCTTTCCATCAATCACCGTCAACGAAAGCGTCAAACACGTTCCTAGAATGTCAATCATGCTTGTTCTAATCGATTGACCGAAGCTTTTGATCAAAATGATTGACCATCTAGGGCCTCCTTTACAGGTGATATATAGATATTAACTTTCTTTTAATTATAAGGGCTAAAAGTTAAAGGGCAGTTATGTCCTCTGAAGAGCTGACGATTTTGTTATTGTTTTTCCAAAATCATGAACATAAAGTCTTGAGGCCCTAGACGGTCAATCAATTTGATCAAAAGCTACCGTCAATCGATTGCCTCGAGCATGAATGATCGTCTAGGAAACTGTTTGACGCTTGAGTCAACTGTTGATGTTGATTGATAGAAAGTTCGAATGACTCAATCATTTTGATCAAAAGCAGTGAGTTAGATTAGCTTTGGTCGAGACTGAAGGGCTGATTGAAGGCTCAATTGAAGATTGATTGAAGCCACGTCAATGGATTGACATAAACTTTTGATCAAAATAATTGACCCTCTAAGGCCTCCTTACAGCGTAAAATTGTCTAAGAAAATGAGTGAGCGACAAGTGGGCAATAAGATGAGGGGGCTGTAACTTATTTCAAAAAGATTGAAATTATGTACAGAATATTTGACGTCAGGGAAAATTGAGCACGAAAAGAATTTTATGGAGATGATAAATAGTCCTTTCCAGTATGAACGAAGTTATTGTTGCTCTTGTCAAAGATTAATTTGGGCTAAAATCTTTCATTAAAAATCAGTTCTAATTGAAAATCTTATTTGTAAGACAACAATTCGATAGCTAAATATAATCTTTAAAAGTAACAATATAATCAAATTTAGACATAATATGTTAATCACTTCGTTTTGTTGGTGGCAGTGCATCAAGTGTGCGTGATAAACAACTAGTTCCCCCTCGATTTAAACCACTAGGATCTCTTAAACTTCCCATTTGTAGAAACTATAGATGGTTTTGGTGGAAAGAACTCATGTGAAAACTGATTGCCTGTTGTATGCTTCGTCATGTTGACAAATGATGGCACAATGAGAGAGAGCTCTTTGGAAGGAGGTGGAGTGTATCTATATTTTCCAATATCTAGTGTATCTATATGCCAGTCACTGAAGTCTTATGCAAACGCCAAAGTAATATGGAAATGTAAATTTTACTCAAGAATAGTCAAAACATACGCTGATTTGATTGAATAAATAAAAAAAACATTTTTCAATTAATAACTGGAAAAGGACAATAAATCCACTAAGATGATAAACTCAGTTCAGATAACAATTTTGTAGTGTCTTATTTAAATTATAAATTCAAATTTTATTAATTTTTATATAATTTAAAATAATATATAATTTAAAAAACATAATATACATATTTCAACTATATATTTTAAGAAATATTATATTTTAACATCTTTTAATATAATATATATTTTGAAATATTTCAAGGCCGTACCCAGGTTTTTTTTTCAGAGGAGGTTTTACTGAAAAAAAGTTTCGGGGGCTGGGGTGGGGTTACACAAAAAACCTCAAAAAACGCATACAAAATTTTTTATATCCATTTTGTTACGTTTTTACGAGTCAAACAAAAATTTCGGGGAGGGGGAAGGTCAAACCGGGTAACCCCCCCCCCTGGATACGGCCCTGAAATATTTATAATACATAAAGACATATAATATAAAATTTAATATAGTAAAATTTAATATAATATAACAAAATTTAAATTGTAAATTCCTGTTTATATCATTGTTGAACTCAAATAATGAAAAAGATGACAAATGATAAGTCGAATTAACCCGGAAACTTACATTATATGAATCTGTTTGATGTAATGAGTGCATAGTACTAAAGAGTTTACGAATTATTTAGTTTTTTTTTGCCAGGTGAAGTGAAAGTTAAGCTTCTAATTTTGGTAGGTTATGTCTTTTTTTTCAATAGATGAATAGCAAGCCTTATCCGAAAAAGGCATAAAAAAGGAAAAAATATAACGGATAATATATGTTATAATAATATAACAAAGAAGATACGTCGTATTTTCTCTTGTGATTGTATCTGTGTAATGAGAAATACTTGCTTGCAAAATACGTTGTCATGTGATTCTTTTTTTGATACAGGAGATTAGTAATTAGCAGGGAGTTACGGACACTTACAAATTATATAGGTACGTATGTCTCAATAGTTAAAAACAATCATTATAAATGTTTAATTGCAAACTATATTAAATTTTTGGTTTTAAATAAGTTCAGGGTAAAACAATATTATTTTTGTTTTTCTACAGCGTTTTATATTTTCAATTTTGAGAAAATATGGTTGTTAATATTTGTGAGTTACTATTTTCAATTCCAGTAATTTTAATTACTGGAGGTGCTCCAAATCAACGCGTTGCCATTGTTGCCATTTACTTTTTTCTTTGTTATCTGACATGCTCTTAATGAAAACCTCTTCTTTCCGCCTTATAGCCAACATTATGAAAAATTAATTAAGCTTTATGATATTTTTTTAACGATATTTGTTATTCAATATTGCTTTATCAATTTAATAACTTTTTGCTTTAAACAAATTCAGATTAACATTATAATTAAACTGAGTGTAATTAAGATGTGGATAATAATTTTCTCTGTTTTAAAGGAGCGTTATGTCTGGTAATTTAGTAGTTTATTTGAATACAAATTTTACGTCCTTCAAGAAATGTTTATTTGCTATTTCGTTAGTATTTCTATGTCAGCTAATAAAGGGAGTTAAAACTCTGTATGTTTAAGATCATGTGTATCACTAGTTGCAAATATTTTGCTAAAAAATTGCAAAATATCCTGGAACATCAGTTTGATTAATACACCGTAACGCTTCACAGAAAAGAAACATATACAAACACTCGAGTCAGTTCGAGATAATTAACCACAGCAGATTAAATGAAAGAAGACATTAATTGATAGAATAGAAACCAAGGGCCTATCAATGATTTTTGTTCAGGGGGATGAGGTCTTCTTTTTCGGGGAGGGGGGGGGGGTTAGGAAAACAATTTATAAAACACATCAAAATTTGTTATATGCATTTTTTTAACTTTTTACAAGCTGGACAAAAGTTTTTGGGGAGATTCAAATTCGGTACCCCCCCCCCCCCCGAATACGGCCTTTCTAGAACCATATTCGGTACATATGTGTTATAGCGACCACACCAAAGCAGTGAAATTAGGTTAATCATAATGAAATATACCAAAATATGATACCAAAATATAGTACCTTAGTAACAAAATTATGGAAACCACAACAGAGAATTATGGAAAGCAGGCTGCCGAGAACGAATTATATTAAATCCCTAACCTAACCACCCCCATAAATTAAATATTTGATTAAAATATACCTGCATAGATACCGTTTATCTCGCTCAGGCTAAGCTCATTATCTCCGAGTGGACATAGAAAACCGGTTTGTTTACAGATCAAGAACAAAGTGTGGTCGCTATAACACGCAAGTACGTACTTCGTGTTCATTAAGAAATGTTTGTATTTATGACAATGTTCTATGGTTTTTAAAGTAAAAATGATAGCAAAATAAAACATTTTTTGCCCCTAAGCCCATCATAGGTCTATTCTGACATAAAAGCCGCCATTTTGGAAGATTTTTCGGTACTTGTGTATTATATGGTACACAATCGAGAAGTGAAGTTAGTTTAATCGTAATGAAATATAAATAAATATGATAAAAACACAATACTTTAGTAGCAAAATTATGAAAACTACAACAAAGAATCATGGGGGGGGGCAGCACAGAACGCATTATATCAAACACCTAACCTAATCCAACCAAAATACCATCTCTATATATTAAATATCTAATAAAAATATACATACAACATTGATTTCAACTGAGCCTATGCGAATTTTCTTCAAATACTGACAGAAATAAACTGGTTATTGTCTGATCTGTAGATCATAATTTGATCGATAATTTGATCGATTTTTCTTAGGGGTTGTTCAAAAATATGAGATTTTTAGGGCATTTTTGTTATATTTTTGTCAGTGGTGTCACTTTGAACCATGAAAATAAATGAGTGGAACTAATTAGGTAAATTTGACAACGCATACGCCCGTAAAAGTTCAAACATTAACAATCCGTTGACTTCCAAAAGACAAGTAAACCTTCTAATAAAAGCTATAATATCATAAGCTATTTGATGCCATATTTTTTAGCTAATTTCTTGCTGAATTTTTGCCAATGTTTTCTTTTTTTAATTTGGTACCCGCTACTAACAAAAATGCATGACTGTATACGAAGGTCCTTCTCAGAGGCGGTTTTAGGGACGACAGAGGGGACACTTGTCCCGGGCACAGAAATTTAACGGGTGAAAAATTTCAAATAAATAATGTAAAGGTTATAATCATTTTGTAACTTGGTAATTTTACAACTGCGTAGAGGGAGCAGTTGGCAGTAGGTATAAGCTAAGTCAATCCAAAATTTTAATTTTCCCCATATCTTCATCACCATTCCTTGAAAATAAAAGTAAGTAGATTGAATTTAATTAATTTTAGTTTTTTGTGATATTTTGTATTCAAATTTTGTTAATAAATAAAAATTTTGTCAAAATCTGGTCAGAAAATTTTTCGAAGACATGGGGAGAGGCTAATCAAGATTTTTCCCCGGGCACAAGAGAGGCCAGAACCGTCAATCGTCTTTTTCATTAAAAGTTGAATTTCCCATTTTGCCTAATTATTCTAAGATATCTATGGTTGTGTTAGTTTCCAGTTGCCCAATTCAAACAAGTTTTTCTCAGCTGAAAGTAAGGAACAACATTAAAACTTTTAACGAACAGATATTATTACGTACATGAGGGGTTTGTCCCCTATTCAATATATCGGTCTTTACGCTATAGCGTAAAGATTAGAATAATTTTTTTTTAAAGTTCTTCAAAAAACTTTAGAGTTTTTTAGGTGTTTGGTATTAGTTTGGAAGTTACAAAAGATGCATTTGGCAAGGTGAAGTTGGCCGTATAAAACC
The DNA here is from genome assembly GCA_027921565.1 of Artemia sinica. Classification (NCBI taxonomy): domain Eukaryota; kingdom Metazoa; phylum Arthropoda; class Branchiopoda; order Anostraca; family Artemiidae; genus Artemia; species Artemia sinica. The sequence goes on along the minus strand of CM051272.1, from coordinate 39,419,665 downwards.
AAGGGAAGGTGTGATTTTAATTCTGTAGCTATTTGATTACTAAGATAAATTCGCTAGGCATAAACAACCTTTACGGATGAAAATATAGGGTGGGGGGGATCATTACCAAGGACAAAATTTTAACAGGGGACAAGTGCACTATGTAATCCATTAATTTATCTATGATCAAAGATTGATAGGGGACAGATACAGTTAATCTTTGGAGGGGGGAGGTGAAAAAAAATTTGACCCCTCTATCGATATTTTTAACCCTGTTGACCCTATAAATAGTGATATTTTGAACCTTCTGGTGGGGGGGGGGCAGACATCTCTAAAACTCCCCCTGGATTCACTTCTGCAGATTAGGCATAGCATTTCAATATAAAGTATTAGGGACAGTTAAAAAAACACGAATGAATGAAAATTACCTTCTTAGTTCTTTGTTTCTATTTCTTTGCACTGGACCTGAAAATAAAATATTTCATTGGTATTTGCACATAAAAAAAAACTTGATAATAGGAAAATATAGATGACAAATGACAAAATAAAAGCGTTGACTCAGTAAAGAGCGAAATATCTGCTATGTATTATTTTTTATTTGTCTACTTCATGTTGAATGGTTATTCAGTTTTCTTTTTTAATTCAATCAATCAGTTTATTCAACCAATAAATTTACGACAAAAACACTTCAACGTAGAGTCCCCCGTAAGGCTCTATGGCCAGGAAAAAAATAGGGGAAAGACAGAAATGACACAAATACTAAAAAAAGAGAAGAAAAGTATTTTCAATATAATGCATTTCAACCTTTCAAAGACTCAACACACACACACAAAACAAAACAAAGAAAAAAAAATATTTAAAAGACCCAAACAAAAAGGGATTTTAAGAGACCCCCCCCCCCCCCAAAAAAAAAGAAAAAAGAAGATGTAGGACTCAATGAATTAAACCAAATCTTAAAAACTTGCTAAGGGTTTTTTTTGACTAGAAATTAAAGGTCTAACATATGTTTAGCTGCCGAAAATATATACAATGTTTCTTATTTCCATAATGACTTATTTCCTAGTCTTTCGCTCTAATATTGGAAGTCAGCCCGTTTGGTTTATAACACAGGTGTTAAAGAGTAAAATCTTCATTTACACTTCGTCACCTTACTAGGCTGGCAATTTTCCAGGGTCACGCACAGTTAAGTAATTAAAAAGAGTGATTTGTTTGCTTTGATTCACACCAATCTCGTGTGTTAACTTTTGAAATTCTGTGCACGAGGAGAAGTGAGGAATCGTTATATCTAGATCCGATGGTAAAAATTGCACTCCATTAACATAAAAGTGATTGAAAATTGAAATTATGAATATTTTCATTCCTTCGATCCTTTCCAAAATACAGAAGTGGAGGTCGCATATCTACAGTTCATCAAACAAGGTTAATTTCTGGTGACACCATTCATATAACTCTTCTCGGTGCTATCATATTGAGCAAAAAACACGTATGTTAATAAACGAATTTTTAAGCCCATAATAATTTTAATGAAACTATCTTTATTATCTAATTAAGATAGGTTTTGTTTTGTTAGTATTTAATAATCTATAATCCTGATATGGTTTATATATTAAAAATTGGTGTAAGTTGAGGGATTGTCTGCCCTTTTAAGCCTATACAGGGCGTCTCAAGCAGTCGTGGGGAACATCGAATGGGACTAAAAAATAATTTTTCTTTTGGGTAGTAATTTAGGTCGTTCCCAAGCGAGGTTTGGCTTTCGTATTCAGGACTAAGCTTGGTTGAACTTTTTATATTTAAAAGGAGAAAAAAAAGCTAAAAACTCCATCAAAACTCAAAACATGTTACACTAAGAACAATAGCCTATATTTTCGCGAAACAGTATTAACACCAAGCTGTCTGAAAATAACACATCTGCGCACGGCTTTTCTCCACCCCAATATAGTCTGAGTTCTAATCTTTATTCCCCCCTCCCCATGAAGTTCTAATTTCCTTCAAATTTCATCCCATTCGAGCAGGGACGGGTGAGAGACTCACAAAAAGGCAAAACATATTATTTATATTTAAAAGGTAAATTACAGGAAAAGCAATGAAAATATACAGGAAATTATGGAAAAATAAGAAAAGCTTGAGATTTGTAGGCTATAGACCTAAAACCTATCCCTTCTGCTAGGCAAGCACGCAGGTATGTGTTTCAGTAAAACACATGTACGTGTTACAGTAAAACACGGCTAAAGCACATCAGTAAAACACAAATATGTGTTTCAAAACTAATATGATTATATAAAAATCATATAAAAATACATGTGATATGCCAAAAAAAATACCAAAAAATAATATGATTATATAAAAATCAAATAAAAATTATATAAAAAATGATATAAAAATATCTGTCATATGCCAAAAACCATGCCACAAAATAACATGATAATATAAAAATTATATAAAAACCATATAAAAATAAATGGGATTGTATTAAAATTACAGGAAACTAAGGGAAAATCGTATATGTGGTGATCTTTTTATGAAAACCAGTATTTCACTCCCCTCCCTTTTGGACATCAGTGGCGGTCCGGCCTCTCATGCGCCAAGGGCGAAACCTTGATTCGCTCCCAACCCTGTCTCCAAAAAAATTGTGGGCCAAAGTTTAACAATCTTCATTTATTAACAAAATTTTCGTTTCACAATAAAAAATTTACTTTATTTAAATCTGACTTTTCTTACTTTATATGGGAAAAGATATGGAAAAATGAAAATTTTAGATTCAATTTGCTTATACTTACTGCCAACAGCACCCTCTACTTTATTGCAATAAAAGTAAAGTTTCAAAAGTTACAAAATGATTATAAATATTAGATTTATTTATTTGAAGTATCATGCCCGTAAAATTTCTGCGCCCAGGGCAAGTGCCCCTCTCCCCCAAAATCGTTTCATAAGAAATATCCAGAAACAGAACCTTTTGATATTGTCCTTTCAATCATAACCGTTATTGATTTTCTAAAATTTTGACTGTCTTTTGTGACAGATACAGAAAGAAAGGAGAATAATCTCGTAGAAAACAAAAGCGCCATTTAAAAGACATTTAGTGAGTTTGTTAAATCAGTGCCAAATATCAGTTAATTAATTGATTTGTTTAACCAATACGATTCACACTGATGTGGTTTTAGTATTAGCGTCTGTTTATTTTCACAATTGTCAAGCTCTGTTGTTCATAAATCAAACGCAAAATTCCCCTCGACAATTTGCGAAAGATCTAAGTATCGAGTTCCTGACAATAGTGTCAAATCTGTTTACTTTCTTGAGAAATACTCCCCACGTTCCAGCCGGTGGAAATATTTTAAAATGTTCTGATTGATTTTCCTAGCTTTCTCCATAACCACCTACCCAAATCAACTTGATTTCATAATGATAGCCTATAAGTATTAATAATAAAAACATGGAGCCTAAGCTCCTAGAGTTTAAAAGAAACAACACAAAACTGATAAATATGGGTAACAAGGCACACATACAGTATTTTTGGGGGGAGGGGGGAATAATAAAAAATTATTTCATAATTTTAATAAGAAGTGCCCCGAAATTCGAGAGAATTGGGATTTCTGGGGGAAAGGGGACACGGTTCTGAGCCCCCTCGCCTGCGTACGTTCTTGTGAGCATCCTTTTCGTCCCTGTGTGCCAAAATTAGAAAAAATCAAAGCCTTTCCCTCTTTGGGATTTTTTCGGGATTTAGAGATTTCAGTCTTGAGCTTGGGATCATGGAAGACTATGTAAACTAAAAAAGTATCATTCAAGATCCCCAATAGGTTATATGTATTACTATCACTTAATACCTTGGGATTTTTTTTTGTCAAGCTTGAGATTTTTTGCAAGTGGATTTTTGAAAATCATTAAATTCTCAGTGGCAGCTCAAAGCCAAAGCATAAAAAAAAGACTAAATGCTGAATAGAATCGTTGAGCTATGCGAGAGAATTTTTTCAGGGAAGGCACAGTAAATTATTTTTAGATTTAAATCAGAAATGCGCGTAATTTTAGAGATTTATGGGATTCCAGGGGGCGGGCTTAACATCCTTGCGTACATACCTGCCTCAGTTCATAGAGACCCTAAACGAGGGAGTTTGGCCAATTTAAAACACCGTTTTCCAGTAATTTTCATACATGTAACGTTTTTTAGATTAGCTAAAATACACCGCTCTCCCATAAAATCATTTGATGGTACCTCCTAGAACTTTTCTTGGAGCCATTTCCGTATGCACAGATACCAAAATTGTAGTTTTCAAATCAAATACCTAGGCTTTTACAATTAAAGCAAATTTAGTTTGTTATTTTTATGTCCCATGTTTTTGGCCATGATTCTTATAGCCGTCTTATACGCATAAACCAGCATGTATCGGGGGGGGGGGGGGGTCTAAAATTTTACTAAGATAAACATAAAAAATGACTTCAAGTGAATGAACCAGGCACATTGGCTTGGAAATGCGGTTTTATCGACTCATTGGATCCGTCCATCTTTGGAAACCTATTAAGACATTCAACAAGTGGGCTTTGAGCAGAGCTGCTATCCTAAGAGTATTTTCAAGATCTTAGGATTTCAGTGATAAGCTTGGGATCTGGAAAAAATATATAGAAACATTACCGTTAAAAATATATTTGAGTCTATGTTATTATTATGTAATATCTTTAGTTTTTCCCAAGCCTTCAGATTTTTTAGCAAGTGAATCTTTTGATATTGGTAAATTATCAGTAAAATTTCTGGTAGGAAGGTCTCATATGCCATGTTGAAATTCAACTGGGCGCACCTCTGTGGGAACATATTGAACGAGTGATGGAATTTCAGCACTGGTTTCGTCTTATGAGCTGGTTTCTTACACGCCTTTTTTTATCTGCCAGGTTTTTGTTTTATTTTTGTTTAAACTATTTTTAGTTTTTTTTACCTTATTTGATGTTTTTTATTCTATTACTGCCAAGTAATAATTGATTTTTTTTATTGACTATGCATATATCAATTAATATAGAAAAAATGAGTTTATTTGCTATATCAATACATAGCCAAGCTCTACTAGGCAGATCTAAAGCTTTCAAAAAAAACGCAACTTACGCAAGGCTGGGGGATTTTTCCCTTTTTTGCGTTTCGAACAATGCTATAGAATAACTTAATATATCTTGGCTATGAAAGTACCATAATTACTTGGCAAATCTAAAAAATGACTCGTAAAAAATCAGTGCGAGTCATGATGATGTACACTAAATTTGTCGTCCGGACCTCGGTCACCACAAATCCTACCGTATTCCCTGAAATAAATAAGCATTGAACCGTAGTGATTTGAAGCTTAATGGATGCATGGGAACAGTTACACACCGCACGCAATATTATGAGTTTGTGGGGAGGGGCATGGGGTAATTTTTTACCTCCCTACATTTGAAAAAAACCTGGTTTTTCGTATTTTCATTGAAAAACAGCTTTTATGGCATTTTCATTGAAAAATCGAAAAAACTACAGAATCACCCTTCCATGGATTTTTGAAAATACATTTTTGCCCCCTCCCCTTACATTTTCGTGAACCGACGCCACTGCTAACAGTGCTTTGTTGTTATAAGTAACTCACCGTGTTGCTGAAAATTCATATTTATACAAAAGAAGTCAATACATATTAAGACTAATGGAATAGAAGATTCTTATCATAACACAACTATGTCTATATAAAAGCTCGGCAGATTGGTCGCATGCCTAGTGGAACGCTTCAACGCTGCAAATAATACACAAACGGACACAAAAGCCTCCTTATACTTACAACAAAACTATACCAAAATTACACCAGCACTTACACCAAAACTATATAAAAAACTTGGCAGACAGCGCAAGTGCCTAGTGGCATACTTAATCGCAGCAAATAATACACAAACAGAGATAAAAGCTAATCTTAAAAATCTAATATTATTAACCTTAAAGTTTTCCATGGGGATAAACGTTAGTTTATTTGCTTTTAGGGTCTTTTTCTTTATCCCATTTGGGATAATATTTAGGACAGCAGCTGTTTTCATTTATCTCTAAGACCTTGGAAAGATTTTTAATAACGAAGAAAAAAGAGAAACACAGTTTAATGATTCTTTTGTTCTAATGAATAGTTTGAGCAGATATATCATCAGAGTATTGGGGCTCAGACCCCCACCCCTCCTCCCCGAAGTTTTGGAAATTGGAAAAAAATCTTCTTCTCATAGTATATCGCCATGCAAATACCTTATCAGAGGTTCGAACAACGCCAGAGATTTAGAGGTTTGGAACGAACCTAATCAGAGGTTCGTTCCGTAGCAGCCTTGTAAAACCAGGTACACAGCGCTCAATATTTCGGGAGCAAGGGACCAACTAAATAAAAGAGCAAGAGAGAGGGAGAAAGAGAGGAAAACTGTGTCTGTGAGAGAGAAGCAGGGAGGAGGGGGTTTGCAGAGATGCCAATTCCCCATCCTAAAACAATTTAACATAAAATGTTCCTCAGAGTTGATTTCCTCTCCAACAAACATGTGTTTTCCAGAGTACAACAGTTTAAAAGGCTGGTTATCAGAGGCAACGCTATAGCGTTGCCTATAGTAAAGGCCATACGGCTCCATTGTTTCATTATTTATTTTTTTCCAGAGGCACTTTATATGGAAGGGGTGATCGTATAAACTTTGGAGGGGGCTCATTCGATTGGAAATCGGAAGTTCTAATGCCCTTTCTAAGAGTCAAAAGTGATCGGAGGGCATCTAGACCCCCCACACACCCTCTTTTCCCCAAATGCATCCGATAAAAATTTTAAGATAGCCAGTTTGTTTGAAATAGCCCAACGATCAGATAATAAAAAATTTTGAGTCAACGTACCCCCCCCCCCCTCCCAGAGCGAGGGGGAGGCGTTGTAACTTTTGCCCCAGGTGTATAGGGTTCTTATGGAAGAGGTGGTCATATAAACTTCGGAGGGGACTCAAATGATTAGAAAATGACAGTTCTAATTTCCTTCTTAAGAGTCAAATGTGATCCAATGGCAACTAATCCCCAACCCTCTTTTCCTCAAATGTGTTCGTTGGAATTTTTATATAGCCATTTTGTTCAAAATAGACTAAAGATCATGTAACAAATTCCAGTGACTAAACAGCCCCCCATAACCCGGGGGCAAGTGTTGTCCCGGGGGCATATAAGGTTTTTATGGAAGGGATGCTCGTATAAACTTCGAAGGGGGCTCATTTGATTGTAAATAGGAACTTTTAGTGCCCTTTCTAAGAGTAAAAGTGATTGGAGGGCTACTAGCCTCCCCTAAAGGCCCTTTTCCCCGAATGCATCCGATCAAAATTTTGAGATAGCCATTTTGTTTGATATAGTCCAATTCGGCCGATCGATTTTTTTTTTTATGTAGCCATTTTGTTCAAAATAGACCTAAGATCATGTAACAACAAGTCCAGGGACAAAACCACACCCCAGAGCCCGGAGGCAAGTGTAGTAAGTTATGCCCCGGGGACATATAAGGGTTCTTATGGAAGGTATGGTCATATAAACTTCGGGGGCGGGGGCTCATTCGATTGTAAATCGGAATTTCTAGTGCCCTTCTTAAGAGTCAAAAGTGATCGAAGGGCAACTAGCACCCCCGCACCCCCAAGGTCCTTTTTTCCCCAAATGCATCTAATCAAAATTTTGAGATAGCCATTTTGTTCAAAATAATATAAAGATCAAATAACAAAAACTCCAGCGTCGAGACGATAATTAAGATCAGAAGAAATAGAAATCTACAATAACTCAAACTCAAGACGACCAGAAATTACAATTAAAGAATAAATAAAACCCAAAACGATTAGAAAACAAATAAACAATCATAACAAAAAAACATGCAACATTTAATAATATAAATGAACAAATAAATGTTAAAACGAGTAAAGCAAAAATTGAATATGCAAATCAAGCTTGAAACGAACAAAAATATTTTGCTACTGAAGTATAAATAAAGGCAAAAACGAATAGAATTAAATAAACAATCATAGCAAACAAACATACAATAGGTACTAATATAAATGAGTCTATACGGATGGTCGTATAAACTTCGGAGAGGGCTCATTCGATCGTAAATCGGAATTACTAGTGCCGTTTTTAAGAGTCAAAAGCGATCGGAGGGCAACTACCACCCCCGCATTTTAAAATCCAACTTAAAATAAAATTTTTAAATTCAAACTCAAAACGTCCAGAAATTATTATTAAAGAATAAATGAAACCCAAAACGAATAGAAAATAAATAAACAATCATAACAAAAAAACATGCAACAGGTAATAGTATAAATGAATAAATAAATCTTAAAACGAGTAAAGCAAAAATTGAATATGCAAATCAAGCTTGAAACGAACAAAAATATTTTGCTATTGAAGTATAAATAAAGCCAAAAACGAACAGAATTAAATAAACAATCATAGCAAACAAACATACAAGATGCTAATATAAATGAGTCTATACGGATGGTCGTATAAACTTCGGAGGGGGCTCATTCAATCGTAAATTGGAATTTCTAGTGCCCTTTTTAAGAGTCAAAAGCGATCGGAGGGCAACTAGCACCCCCGCACCTCCAAGGTCCTTTTTTCCCCAAATGCATCTGATCAAAATTTTGAGATAGCCATTTTATTCAAAATAGTTTAAAGATCAAATAACAAAAATTCCGGTGTCGACACGATACTTGAGATCATAAGAAATAGAAACCTACAACTCAAACTCAAAACGACAAGAAATCAATATGAATAAATGAAACCCAAAACAAACAGAAATAAAATAAAATACTATAGCAAAAAAACCTACAACAGGTACTAATATAAATGAATAAATAAATCTTAAAATGAGTGAAGCTTAAACTGAATATGCAAATCAAGCTTAAAGCGAACAAAAATATTTTGTTATTGAAGTATAAATAAAACCCAAAACGAACAGAAATTAAATAAAATACTATAGCAAAAAAACATACAACAGGTACTAATATAAATGAATAAATAAATCTTAAAACGAGTGAAGCTTAAATTGAATATGCAAATCAAGCTTGAAACAAACAAGAGTTTTGGTTTTGCCTCCTTCTCTCACTGTAAAAGTCTAAAACTTACTGCGTCATTGACGCTTTACTGAAAACGAATTATAAGAAAAATATTTATTTTGTACTTATTACAACATTGAAAATAAACATAAAAATTACAGTAAAATTAAATTTTGAACTGAAGAGCTTTCAGCAATTAATATCATTATATATCAAATATTCAGTTTAATTTTATTATTTAATTCCAAGACTGTTCAAGACAAAAAAATTTCACAACAAACAAGAGTTTGAAACTTCCCCCTTCCATAACTGTAAAACTCTAAAGCCTACTGCGTCAATAATGCTTCACTGAAAACGAATTATATTACAAATATTTTCTTTTCCAGTTATTACAGCATTGAAAATGCAAATAAAAATTACAGTTCAATAAAATCTTGAACTGATTATCTTTCAACAATTAATATCATTATATATCAAGTATTCAGCTTGGTCTTATTTGTACTTTATAGGACTGTTCAAGCCACATATAGTTTTCAGTAAAGCGCCAATGACGCAGAAAGTTTAAGAATTTTATAGTGAGAGAAGGAGGTAAAACCCAAACTCTTGTCTGTAGTGATTTTTGTTCGTTTTAAGCTTGATTGACATATTCAGTTTCAGTTTTACTTCTTTTAAGATGTATTTATTCATTTATATTAGTACCTATTGTATGTTTGTTTGCTATGATTGTTTATTTAATTTCTGTTCGTTTTGGGTTTTATTTATAGTTCAATAGCAAAATATTTTTGTTCGTTATAAGCTTGATTTGCATGTTTAATTTATACTTTACTCGTTTTAAGATTTATTTATTCATTCATATTAGTACCTGTTGCATGCTTTTTTTTTCTATGATTGTTTATTTATTTTCTATTCGTTTTGTGATTCATTTATTCTTTAACAGCTATTTCTGGTCGTTTTGAGTGTGAGTTATTGTAGGTTTCTATTTCTTGTGATTTTTTTTACTTTTCTTTAAAAAACCTCTGTTTGGAAAGTTTTTTTTTTAATTAATTATTATGAAAACCTCAAAACCTATCAATAATTGTAACGAGACGAAGAAATGAACGGTACCTGGAACAAAATCAAGCTATTTACCTTGAGATACACGAGTGTCTCTACTAGAAACCTGAGTGGTGAATATTTCCGGCTGAATTCCGAAATTCTGCTGCAAAGAGCCTCCACTTCCTAGACCTGTTATTTTAACAGTGTTGTCAAACGGCTGTCGCACGGGTAGTAAATTAAGATCTCGGCTTCGGCCACTTGGTCGACCTGAATTAAAGTCTGGAGAGACGGCAACCATGTATTCGTACTTTATCCCAGTATTTAGGTTCTGAGTGAACAACTATAAAAAAAAGAACCCATTAATATAAAAATAAGTGAGATACGGTTGATTGGGTGATAAAAAATGGTCATAAAAGGTAAATTGTGCAACAACAGAGGGAAATTTTTTATATTCCTATTTTCCTGGAAGCAAAAACAAATAGAAAAAAAGTTTTCAACAGACTTGTAGCCAAAGTTGAACGTACATCTTTAAAATATGTACTAACGTTAAAATATACACTTCTTGTTTGACTCGGAAATAAATCTCCACTTAAATTAGTATAGAAAAAGTTTAAACGATTGAAAATGAAGTTTCAAAAAAGTGTCAAAATAAAAAAGGTTCTTAGACAGGAATATGCCCTATACATGCCTATGGAAAGTCTCAGGTTTTAAGTAAGTAAAAACAAACTTTTTCTCACGGCAGTAAATAGAAAAGTTGAAACTTAAAACAAACAAATATTGTTTCTTCACCAGTTATACAAGATCTGAAGAACTAGCTATAATAAACTGTCTCGTGATTTTTCCAACGTCTGTAAAATTCTAAAAAAAAAGCACACAACTGACCCAAATAAACAGGATATCCTCTTAGATGCATTGCATTCAATAAGCGGCCTTAAAAAAATAAAATACTAATTTATAAGGCTATATCGATTTCGAAAATTTTTAGTATACAATTATAATTATCTAGCACAGTTTTCAGTAAAGCGCTAGTGCTAGTACAATGGAATGGATCTAAAAGGAATTATTCAGTGACGATTATAAGGGTCTTTTTAAATTAGTAAGACTGAATTAGTTGTCGGAGATCTTTCATGACGAGAAATGTTTACCAGAAAGAAGCATTGAATTATCAACACTGAAATCCCTCAGAAGGCTAGAGGATCATTCAGTTTCAAATACGTTTTAAAAGAAATAGATTTAAAATGGTAAACACATTGATTAACTTTTAGTGCACTTTAAAAACGAATTGAATATTAGAAACTATTTTCGAATTCCATGATCATTATTGAATATCCAATTTGTTGAGAAACGAAAACATTGGATTCCCATACCCGAATTGAATTTTCAAACACAAAATGTTGGATTTTAAGATCCTTATTGGATTTACATCTTGTTTGTTCGATTTCCTGTTCTTTAATTGAACTTTCATGACTAGCGTTGCTCAATTTATTAGGCCTTAATTAATTTATTTATTTTATTAGGTGGAAATTATACACAGTTTGTAAAATATGAGCTTGGTGTTTTTAGTTAGGACATTCATATAGCCTACTGAATATTGATAAGTTTAGTGACTCAAATTATAACACTATGGAATGCCCCCTTACATATTCCTGACTGTGACTCGAAGAAGGTGCAATGTGCCCTTGAATATAAATTCGCGGTTGAGGTGTTTAAGTGGAAACAGGGCCAAATATGGTAGGGTCCTCCAATCATACAAATTGAAAATCCTTGTATGACTCTGATTTTAACATGGTGTAACTTGTCTGGATTTCTATTAAAATGTATCAATGAGGCCTTTGTTTTAATCACAGTTTATAGACAGTAAGCTTATCGCAGATAATTTCTGGTCTTCGGTCTCGGTGCAAACAAAAAGCTCCTCCCACTTGTTTCTGCCTTAGCGGATTAGTCTGTTATCGTCAATCACTGAGAAATGGTTACCAAGTGCATTATTCGTAATAGCGGGTTTCCACTTGTTTCGTGTCCAAGAGAAATCTGACTTGTCTACCCGCGAAAAGATCTGATAACGCCTATGTTTCTATCTGCAAAAACGTTCTCCGGAGCACTCGCACCCCTGTCCGGGTTTTTATAATGGGAGAGATAGAGAATGATCATACTGCTAATTCTATAAACTGTGGTTTTAATGGACATTGTGCACAATTTGGAACCTTTGGCCCAAGAACTGCATGATTCATGTCACCCCCAGAGATTTTTACCCTTTCGATCGGTACAACTAAATACCTATTCTGAAATTTTGATCCAATGCCATATTAGGCCTGCGGAGAGGACTAAGGGACACAAAGCGTCTATTGGCCCTCCAGTAGACGCTAAAATACAAACATATTTAATTTTGGCTATACTCCAATGCCGGATGTACCGAGCACGGTATCAAGTAAGACACCTCCCCCTCCCGAAGGTTGGAATCTCAGCTAAAAAGCATCTCTTTTTAGTTACATAATGGCTTCAAAAGAGTTCTCCGCAGTTGCCACGCCCCAAGCTGACTGAAATCATGGGTGCGGTACTGATTCTAAATATCGGTATATAAGTAACCAACATTATCAACTTTTCAAACAATAAGTTTTCTAGAATCAAAGTTTGTATAAAATCTTGACTGATGCAACGTAATACAGATCAGAGTACGGGGTATTACCAACATAGACCATAAAAGTCAGATGTGAATGAAACTAAAAACAAGATAAATGACAAATTTCTTACTGGTTTCAATACACATTTTTTTTTACATTAATGTTACATAAAAAAAAACGTCTGGATATTTCGACCAGCCATAAAATAGCCCGACATAAGATTGTTACATGAAAGGAATGCAGAAGTAAGTAGCAAAGCATTGTCAGCTGTAGTGTCAAACTAGAAAGACATTACCAAGGGATCACTCACTCGCAAAAACATCAGGAGCAGCAAAAACGCTTAGCAGAAGTCTACAACGAACCAATAAATGTTCAAATGGGGATAATTCCATTTACTAGACAGTGAAAACAGATATAAAAGTCTGGATATTTCGATCACATATGCAGCGATCGTCATCAGCAGATATGCTAAAGCATTAAAATTAAAACTAACATATTTATACAGAACAAAAGATTTACTTCCGGTTCATTCACTAGATTTGTATGAGAGGGTTCAATCACTGGGTTCAGCCAAATTCTTGAGTTGTAAATTTTCTTCTTTAATATTGCCTAAATGTAAGTTGAATTACTTCTTCGTCTTCAAATTGCAAAAGAAATGTTGTTGAATTTATAGTTATATAGACTTATATACTTGATTGGTCACATATCCCCATATTTTCGACGTAATACCTTAATGTCTGCTGATAACGATCGCTGTATATATGGTCGAAATATCCAGACTTTTGTATCTGTTTTCACTATCTGATAAATCGACTTATCCCCATTTGAACATTTATTTGTTCGTCATAGAAAGGCAGTGTGGTCTTGAAAAAAAACCTAATTTAAGGTATTACCTCGAAAAAAGAATAAAGAAGTCTGCCACGTGTGGCATGAACAGGTGTACCATGTATGGTGGAAAAAATGGCGCTCCGAGATGTGCACCAGTAACAATAAAGAGTGGGTACCTCCTCGTTACACAGTGTATTGTAACCAAAACATGTAACTCAACTCAGGTTTTTCATTGAACTAATTTTTTTTTTATTCCAGGTGGCATATTTATATTTGATGTCTTATTTAATGGTGTATGACAAGGTGTAAATCAAGTGTAAAGATGATGCTTTAAGTTTTGAACATTAGCAGTGACATAAATAAAAAAATGATTAATGCTCTTTCTCGAACGCCTATCTGTCTGAATAAATGTATGATACCTCACAAGACGAACAGATTTTTTTAAAAGTTTGCCAAAATATACTGCACTATATCTGTTAAGCGTTTAAATTCGCATATCAACATTGTATTTAAGCCTGGTGTCCGTAGAGAATGAATTTCCATAGGAATTCGAGTATTATGCACCGAAAATAGCTCTTTATTTGCGCCGGATTCTCATCGAATTCCATGGAAATTCACTTTCGCCTCATTTATTTTTTGATGATGTAAATAATATATTATATTCCTGTATTTTTGCAAAACACAATGTCACAGTCGCCTTTGCCTGTTGTAGAATTGAAAGTACCCCCTTTGTGAAGTAGAACATCTAATTTTAGCCCTTATTATTGATCCTGACTATAAAATAGAAAACAGATTTGTAAATACGTCAATACAAAACAATAAAATAAAGAACAATACGATTCTTAATAAACCATTCGGAATATGCACAAGCATATCATAGGCAGCACAATAGCGCTGCCTAAGGAATGAGCGATGTAGGTACAATGTTTTTTTTTTCTGACCAAGGCCCTTCGTATAGAAGGAGTTGTCATAGAAACTTCAAAAGGAGGTCATTCGGTTAGAAACTGAAAGCTCTAGTGTCCTTGTTAAGTGTCTAAAGTGATTGGAGCAACCAGCATATGTATATTAAACTGACCATGCACGGTCATTTGTGTTTTTTAGAACTTTTAGAACAGCTTATTATTCAAATTAAACGGCCCTTGTGTTTCAGGAGTCATTCTTAAATGATTGGAACAAAAAGTCAAACTTTAGCGTAAAGAGCGAGGTATTGCGGAGGTCGCAATCCCCCCTCATATACGTTATAATTTCTGTTTGTTTTAAGTTTTAATGTTGTTCCTTACTTTCAGTTGATTTTTTTTTTTTACTTAATCACAAAATGAAGCGCTTGGTACAGGTGACTTAAACTGCAGGTTTTTTCGTTATTCCTCGCGTTGCTAGTCTTAGGACTTCGATATGTGATCAGTCGTGGTCGTATAAGTTTATCGTGGTCGGTTTTGCGAAATTCTACTCGGCTTTTTGTCAAGGCCGTATCCAGGAAGGGGGTTACAAGTTTTAACCCCCCCCCCCCCCGAAATTTTTGGACGAGTCGAAAATTAGTCTAAAAAATACCCATCTCGAGGATGTTAGACCAAGTCCACGGGAAAAAGTCGGGTAACCCCCCCCCCCCCCCGCCCCGAACGAAAATCCTGGATATGGCCCTGCTTTTTGTGATCACGCTATACTTTTTGTGTCTGGATTTTACCTTTGGTTTCGGGAAAGTGATCTGAATCTAATCCGTATTCACCTTTCCCGGTGCTGCGAATTTCTTCTTTATTTTCCACGTTCTTACCGGAATAGAAAAACAATTGTTTGGTTTGGTGCTACTGGTATGAACGATTTTATTCAGTGACTAAACCCGTACAGAGTATTTCACTATCTAATCTACAAAATATAGCATAAAATATCAAAAACTGTAAATCACAAGCAAATACTGAACACCACAAAGAAACAAGGAAAAAGGAAAAATAATAAGTTGACAACAATTATTAACACTTAATAGCAATTAAATGAAGGAAAAATTTATACAACATCTAGTCTCTTTGTTCGGTTCAAGTATTCCAAAACTGCATACCGAGCCTCTTTGATGAACCAGATAACATTAATATTAAAATTATTAGAGTAAGAAAACCCTTGTAATTTAAATTGCATTTCAGTTCTTTCATTTTCAAAAAATTTACACTCAAAAAGATAATGATATAAAGTCTCCTCATCACCACAATCACAATTGGAACAATTACTTTTATTAATTCTACATAAAAATGAATTTAATTTACAGTGACCAGTTACAATTTATGTCAGATTATAATTAGGAGTAATTTTGTGCTACTGGTATTATGCATACTCTACGTCGTCATGAAGATGAACTTGCTTCTGATACGTGCCCTCATCACCGCTTCATATGGCTGCTTAATGCTGTTATTAACAAATTTCACAGAAGTGAAACTTTACTTATTATTGTATAAAACCACATAAAATTTTCATATCATATTTTTGTGCTCAATGTTCAGTGCAGACTTAAAAATTCGATATTCAGTGCCTAAGAAAAAAAATTCGCCAAACATAGTCAACTCGGAAATTACTTATTGCCCGAACCGAACGTAAGATCCGTAATACGTATGCTGGTGCAGTTGGATCACAGCTTAATCTTGGTAAACGCCACCTTGTGAAAGTATATAATGCTGCTTTTCTCCCTCATGTTCCATACTTGGTTCCTTTCTGGGACATTTTAAACCAATCAGATACAATAGAAATCAGGGGGCTTATTTCAAATATTTAAAGTTCCTTAATCGGGTTCCTCCTTGGACTAGCAATGGCGGACTGCGGGAGAGATACAGCTTGCCGGATCCTCTTGATGCTGCAGATAAGCTTTTTTCCAAGCTTACAGATTATACGTCGAACCACCCTTGAAAAGTTTTTTTGTTTTAATGCTAGTTTGCTTATTTTTCTTGCTGGGTTATTATCATTTTTATATTGTATTTATTTGTATAATTCATTTAAAGAGGCTTACCACCCTTGAAGTGGCTTCACTACTTTTCCTTTTTTAATTCTCTCTTTCGGAAAATTTCTGGTCTATTTTACTGAAAGCTTGTCTTTCATTTCTTTAATTTTCTTTTTATTTCCTCTTCCGTTACCAATTTTTTTACAATCACTTATAATATATGCGTAAAATTTTTTTAACTTAGTTCATAAATTCCTTTACTGCGAAGACAAAATTTACTTCCACTCAAAAAAGCAGTCATGAAGTTTAGAGGAAGAAGTACAATGAAGGTCAGAAGGTCTTCATCGCTGTGGAAGAAGGTCAGAGGTCCCAGAATTCCTACGGTTTTATAACATAAGGCTTTCCATGGCAGAGAGCAGATCGGCCGTCCAAAATTAACATACATTACACGAATTCCCAAGATTTTAGAGTTAAATCAAATATGCCTGACTTTCAGTGTTTCCGTATCAGCTAGTGTTAAGGAATACACACACAAAAAAAAGAGAAGATAACAAAGAAAGAACATGAGGCAAATTTGTCCAAAATGGTGGGAAGGAAAAATACAAAATTTCCTGCAGGCGGGAAGAGGGAGGGAGGGGAAGACTAAATAAACCGTCAATTCAAAAAATCATTTCGTTTTCTAATCCTGCAGATAGGCTTATGCCAGTTTTTGTGCTTTATAAAAAAGTAAGTTCGGTAACAACCAGGGGCATCATTTTTTTGGGTGGGGGGGGGGCAAGGGGGACAGTTGCCTCCTAATAATTTGTAGAAAAGATTATTATATAGTCCATGTCCCTTGACTATTAGGATATGGACTTTTCAATAGAAGAATAAGCTCATTGTAGTCCTTATACTATTCAGTCTTACATTGTATACTATTCAGCAATGGCCATAAACATTTCGTAGAGGATAGGACAAATAGCACCAAGAGGTTTGTTTTTAACTGGATTTAAGTTTGAATCTTTCTTACTTTCCTCTTTTTAAACATTTAGATGTCTTGTTTCCCAGGAGGTCATCATAACCCTACCCAAGGCCGTACCCAGGATCTTCTTTGGAGGGGGTTTTGGGGATTCAACCCCTCCCGCTGGGTATGGCCTTGTCCCTACCCTCTTTTTGGAAGCACTCAGGTCCGTCGCTTATGGGGGGGGGGCACAAACATTTTCAGCCACTCGGTAAAAAAATTAGTCGGTAAAATCGTGGTGCGAAGCGCCACAATTTACCGACGCCGCCAAAATGTTTTGTTCCGTTAAACAAAACCAGGAAAATACTGACATGTGATCTACAGAAATATCGAACTTGGTCGGTAAACCCAGCAGTATTACCGACTCCTGCTGTGATTTTACGGATGGTGCCACAATTTTCCATTTGGTTAAATAAAGAGCATGAAGATACTGACATGACATATACCAAAATATCTATCTCGGTCGGTAAATGCAGTAGTTTTAACGACTCGTGCAGTGAATTTATGGTTGGTGCCACAGTTTTCCATTCGGTTAGAGAACATGAAAATACGGATATGACATCTAATAAAATCTCAATCTATGTTGCTAAATGTAGCGGTTTTACTAACTTTTGTCGTGAATTTACGGATGGAGCCAAAAATTTTTCGTTCGGTTAAATAAAGAACATGAAAAACATGATATGATATGTACCAAAATTTCAATCTCGGTCGGTAAATCTAGCAGTTATACCAACTCGTGCAGCGATTTTACGGACGGTGCCACTATTCTCTATATCGGTTAAATAAAGAGCATGAAAATAATGACATGACGTCTACCAAAATCTCAATCTTGGTCGGTTAATGCAACGGTTTTACTAACACATGTTCTGATTTTACGGATGGCACCACAGTTATTCATTCGGTTAAATGAAGAGCAAGGAACATAGTAAAGCTGATCGTGTAGAATTTGTTCATAGATAGCGTTGCTCTTTCAGCCAAAATATAACATAAGTCCAAAGTCTTGCTCAAATAATTCAATCAAAGATCAAGGATTCCAATTCCAAATTCTGCGCTGCATCTTAGTGCTGAAACAAATTAACCAGCAAAGCAGGAAATTTGGTTCAATAGCCAATGACGTTTTCTAACTTAAACACCGTCCTGGACGTCCACCTGCTCGTTATTCAGAGGCATTTGTTAATTCTGGAGCCAACCCGCTGAATGAATGGAAAGCGTACTATGCTAAGGAGCTCTGCGGGGTCCTCAGAGCCTTATTGACCGGCTTGGATGTCGCAATCTACGACCACTCATCTTTTCTGGGGCCAGCATAACAACGTTTACAGGGCAAAATGGATGACAGCTATGAAAGCCTTTCCGAACTCATGAAGATGTTTCCTGGAAAAGGCTTAGATCCCGCAGAACTAATGTTAGAGCTAAAGGCTTTCAAACACTTTTTTGCCAGGACTGAAGTTGAAAGCAATAAAGTCATAAATCACACCATCTTTGAGGGACTATTCCGTAAAATTAACACTGTCAAATCGATTTTCCCGACTCTCTGGTCAGTTTATCGGTGGTTTGCAACAGCAACACCAACTGTGGCCACAGCAGAAAGAAGTTTTAGGAAACTGAAACTGGTCATGACACGTTTAGGCACAACGATGGACGATGGCCGTTTGGATCACCTTGTCATGATGTGCTGCAAGACTGACGTTACAGACGAGCTGAAACTCGACGAATTACTGAACGTCTGGCTGTCTCCCAAACCAAGAGAAATTTGCCGATTTTTCACTTCTGAGGTCTTTTTGTATATAAATCCTGTTATTACTTTTCTCCTAATATATTGCTCCATTCTTCACTAGGTCACCATATCGTTGTTCATACGCTTCTTACGGAAAAATAACTTAGCAGCTATTCTTCCTGAGATTCTATGATTCTTTGGACTGAATTGCGATCCCAAGTTTCGTATTAGAAATGGGCATTATGTTAATCAGTGATGAAAACAGTCGGTATAAATGATCAGCCAGTCGATAAAATAAACCACCCCTTCCCCCAAACATTTCGGCTAGTAACGCCCCTGGTGGCACCCATAATAATATGGGTTATTAATAACAACAACCCTAAATAAAAGTCACTTCTTCGGAAAAAAGGCTGTTGCAGGTAACTCTCTAATTTTCTATTTCTTTGTTGCGTTGTTTTGCGTGGCACGAAAAAACTCCATTAGAAAAACTTCCTTGCCTAATTTTACCAAAACTGACTTGCTCGATGTGTGTATGGGTACACCTAGCTCAGTAACTTCTGTAACCTTTAATTACTCAAAACTTCTTGTTTCGCACTTATTGTGTTCCGTTTTGGAATTATGAAGATACCCTTCTTCTCTCAGGGCTTCTATAATATTTTGGTCTTTCCAAGGGGTTACAGCACTAACTCGCTTATGCGCGCTGGAGGCAAGAACACGCGACTTTAGAGCCGAAGGAGCACTTATACATTAGGTTAGATGAGCAATGTGTGCTTATGAAGAAGTGGAAACCTTCTTGGGATCATTCAGGCTCATGTATATGGTGGGACCATGCCGCGAAGAAATTTTGAGATTATTTTTCTTATTCTATTATTCTTATGCTTATTATTACTATCATATTATTCTTATTTTTTACTCCTGCTCATCTTTCTATTTTAAATTCTTTTATTTTGATGTTTTTCAAAACTACCTCTCCTAAAACAACTCCTTTATACATGTCTAGGCTCACTAAATGGCTCCATTCATTCACCATATTGATTTTATCACGTTGACGTGCTTTCCATATCTATCATCATTACGTCAGGTCAATCGCGTTTTAGAAAGCTATTTCCAGGGAAAACAAAATACTGCCCACGTTGTTGTTTCGAGTTTGAAAGTATTCCAAACACTTCAGTCGTTTCTTTTGTATTATCATCACCGAAAGGATTTTATGATAAAAAATACTTTAGTCACTTCCTCTTAATGAAACAATCACAGTTAGTATAAAAATAACTTTATTGAAAAAATATATCTAAACTAACCGCAATGCGCGCCCAGAAGATGTATTTGTTTTTTATACTTTACTAGAATTCTATACGTTACTTATACTTTATGCTCACACTTTAATTATACTTTATACTCACACTTTACTTATACTTTATACTCACACTTTACTTATACTTTATACTCACACTTTACTTATACTTTATACTCACACTTTACTTATACTTTACACTCACACTTTACTTATATTTTATACTCACACTTTACTTATACTTTATACTCACACTTTACTTATACTTTATACTCATACTTTACTTATACTTTATACTCATACTTTACTTATACTTTATACGCACACTTTACTTATACTTTATACACACTTTACTTATACTTTGTACTCACAATTTACTTATAATTTATACTCACACTTCCCTTATACTTTATACTCACACTTTATTTATACTTTATACGCACACTTCACTCATACTTTATACTTACACTTTACTTATACTTTATACTTACACTTTACTTATACTTTATACTCACACTTTACTTATACTTTATGCTCAAACTTTACTTATACTTTATACTCAAGCTTTACTTACACTTTGTACGTATACTTCAATTTTATAAAATACATGAAAGGCAGAGACAAAATTCTGCTTTACAAGCTATAATTAAAAGTCTTCTGACATAACAAAGGTTTTTAAGCAATTGGTACCCTAAAAAGGAATTTTCTGCCTTTAATTTCTCTGTAATAGACCCCCCTTCTCTGAGATAAATCCTTGCTACGACCATGTGACATTTTTTTGTAAAATATGGATGCACAAATCATCTTCTTAAAAGGAGCAAGGTGTATCGACTCGTTTAATCTATTTTTTCCCGTTTGATTTGCTGCTCAAGATATTTATAATTTACTTTTTTTCTTTTTTCAGAAAGAATTTAATATCCTGTTTTCTTACTCGCAGAAATAGGTCTTGTCTTAAGTGGAGCTTCTGACATCCATTTTTTTTATTGTCGTACATTGGATAGCTACAAAAACCTTCTCAAGAACATTAAACTATATTAAAAAAAATCTTTAGTTTTTTGTTTCACACCTATTCTGAGATAGCCTCCGTGTTCCAGTTACCCAATAGGCCTATTTCTTTGTTTTTATTATTTTGTTGTTTTGTTAATCCGACTCTTTTTCGTTATCGTCATTGTTATGACAATATATATATATATATATATATATATATACATATATATATATATATATATATATATATATATATATATATATATATATATATATATATATATATATATATATATATATATATATATATTATATATATATATATATATATATATATATATATATATATATATATATATATATATATATATATATA
The DNA here is from genome assembly GCA_027921565.1 of Artemia sinica. Lineage (NCBI taxonomy): Eukaryota > Metazoa > Arthropoda > Branchiopoda > Anostraca > Artemiidae > Artemia > Artemia sinica. The sequence goes on along the minus strand of CM051272.1, from coordinate 39,397,902 downwards.
TATATATATATATATATATATATATAGCCTCCGTGTTCCAGTTACCCAATAGGCCTATTTCTTTGTTTTTATTATTTTGTTGTTTTGTTAATCCGACTCTTTTCGTTATCGTCATTGTTATGACAATATATATATATATATATATATATATATATATATATATATATATATATATATATATATATATATATATATATATATATATATATATATATAATATATATATATATATATATATATATATATATATATATATTTATATATATATATATATATATATAAATATATATATATATATATATATATATATATATATATATATATATATATATATATATATATATATATATATTTATATATATATATATATTATATATATATATATATATATATATATATATATATATATATATATATATATATATAAATATATATATATATATATATATATATATATATATATATATATATATATATATATATATATATATATATATATATATATATTTATATATATATATATATATATATATATATATATATATATATATATATATATATATATATATATATATATATATATATATATATATATATATATATATATATATATATATATATATATATATATATATATATATATATACATATATATATATATATATATATATATATATATATATATATATATATATATATATATATATATATATATATATATTATATATATATATATATATATATATATATATATATATATATATATATCTATATATATATATATATATATATATATATATATATATATATATATATATATATATATATATATATATATATATATATATATATATATATATATATATATATATGTGTTCTTTTGGTATTTTACAAGTTGCTATTAAAATTTAGTGATATAACGGAGGTTTCAACAGAGTTGGTATCCTAATAAATAAAAAAATCTGCCTTTACCTTTCCTGAAATAGAACCCCTTCTCTATCCTCTTTTCTTATCCGCAGAAATAGGTGTTAAGTGGAGCTTCTGATATCCAATTATTTCTTATCGTATCTTGAATACCCACGAAAACCTTCCCATGGACATTAAATTATGTTAATTGCATTCTTTCGTTGTTTTTTTTTCGTTGCACATCCGTGTTGATGTAGCCTTCCGTGTGCCAGTTGCGCAGCGATTATTTTTTTTTTTATCAGGCTCTTTTTCGTTATCATTATTATTAAAACGAAATATATATATGTTTTTGTGACTATATGCAACTTCAAGAGCCCTGGTCTCCATTGCGGATTAATGTTTTTAGTAACATTAAGTTGATTAACGGTTCATCTACAATGAGATTTTGTTAATATCGACATTGATGCTACTGATGCTACTGATGAAAATTCTGATTCTACTGATGAAAATTCTGATTCTACTGATAAAAATTCTGATGAAAATTCTTAGTTAAGGCTAGGTCTTAACCACAGTTCATATAATTATCCAGTATGATCATTCCCTATCTCACCCATTATAAAAACCCGGACCGGGGTGCGAGTGCTCCAGAGAACGTAGAAACATAAGCGGCGTCAGATCTTTTCACGGGTAGACAAGTTAGACGCGAAACAATGCACGAAGAAGTGAGAGGAGCTTTTTGTTCGCACCGAGAACGAGGACCAGAAATGATCTGCGATAAGCTTACTGGATAATTATATGAACTGTGGCCTTAACTAAGTTCGAATCGATTGAATTCCAGTTTCGGCTCGATTTAGTTCTGGACGCTTGCTATACCTCTATTGTAAACGGGATGCGTTTCAACTGATTTCCGAAATGACCACTAGCCAAATCTCAGTATTAGTAAACTTTCCCTATCATTGGGCCTTAAATGAAACAGCAGAACAGTTTTACAAAACCGATCCTTCATCAAACAGTTCGTGGTAACGAACTGTAAGTAAGGAGCGACCCGGCTCAATGGTAACCGAAACTCTAGAAAACGGGTTTTTGATACCAATAGATATATCAAAAGAATCAGATTTCAATGCTGATTTCAAATATATAACTTTCATCAAGTTTAGTGCTACTCATCAAAAGTTACGCGCCTGAGAAAAATTGGCTGATTTTCGAAAAAAGGGGGAAAGACCCCCTAAAGGTTATAGAACCTTAATGAAAATCACACCATCATATTCAGCGTATCAGAGAACCCTACTGTAGAGGTTTCAAGCTCCTATCTACAAAAATGTGGAATTTTCCATTTTTCAAACAGTTCGTGGTAACGAACTGTAAGTAAGGAGCGACCCGGCTCAATGGTAACCGAAACTCTAGAAAACGGGTTTTTGATACCAATAGATATATCAAAAGAATCAGATTTCAATGCTGATTTCAAATATATAACTTTCATCAAGTTTAGTGCTACCCATCAAAAGTTACGCGCCTGAGAAAAATTGGCTGATTTTCGAAAAAAGGGGGAAAGACCCCCTAAAAGTTATAGAACCTTAATGAAAATCACACCATCATATTCAGCGTATCAGAGAACCCTACTGTAGAGGTTTCAAGCTCCTATCTACAAAAATGTGGAATTTTCCATTTTTTGCCAGAAGAAAGATCACGGATGCGTGTTTATTTGTTTGTTTTTTTTGTTTTTTTTTTTTTCCCCAGGGGTGATCGTATCGACCCAGTGGTCCTAGAATATCGTGGGAGGGCTCATTGGAACGGAAATTAAAAGTTCTAGTGCCCTTTTTAAGTGACCAAAAAAAATGGAGGGCAACTAGGCCCCCTCCCACGCTCATTTTTTTCCCAAAGTCACCCGATCAAAATTTTGAGATAGCCATTTTGTTCAGCATGGTCGAAAATATGATAAATATGTCTTTTAGGATGACTTAATCCCTCGAAGCCCCCAGGGGGAGGGCTGAAAGTTATGAACTTTACTCAATGTTAACATATAGTATTGGTTATTGGGAAGTATACAGACTTTTTCAGAGGAGATTTTTTCTGGTAGGTGGGGGAAGGAGAGGGTCGGGGGCTATATGGAAGGATCTTTCCATGAAGGAAGTTTTCATGGGGGAAGGGAAATTGCCATGAAGGGGGCGCCGGACTTGCCAGCATTATTTATTGGTTATTGGGTAGTATACAACCATTTTCAGGAAGGATTTTTCTGGAGGGGGGGGGCTAGAGGAGGGGATTACTCTGGAGAATATTTCCGTGGAGGATGTTTCTTTGGGGTAAGGGACATTTCTATGAAGGGGGCGCCGGATTTCCAAGCATTATTTAAGAAACGATCAGAAGTTAAATAAAAAAAAACAAGTTTTTTCAACTGAAATGTAAGAAGGAATATTAGAACTTCAAACGAACAGAAATTATAACGTATGTGAGGGGGTTCTCCCCCAAGTCAATACCTCGCTCTTTACGCTACAGTTTTTTTTTAGTGCTTTCAAAAGAGCTATCTATTCTAATTAAACGGCCTTTGTGATTCAGGGGTTTGTGAATCAAAAATTTTTTTTAACTTTTAACGTAAAGAGCGTGGTATTGACTAAGGGGAGAACCCCTTCATATAAGTAATAACATATACGTAATAAAAAAAACAATAAAAAAACAAGCGATACGGCTCAATAGTAATCGAAACTTTTAAAAACGAAATTTTGATGTCAATAAATGTATCAAAAGAATGTGTTTATAATGCTGATCCTAAATATATAAATTTTATTAAGTTTAGTATTACTCATCAAAGGCTACGAGCCTGAGAAAATTTACTCGATTTTTTAAAGAGGGGGGAAACATCCCCTACAAGTGAAAGAATTTTAATGAAAATCACACCGTCAGATTCAGCGTATCAGAAAACCCTATTACATAGGTTTCAAGCTCATATCTGCAAAAATCTGCAACTTTGTATTTTTTGCCAGAAGAAAAATATACGAATATAGAAGTTAGTTACGTAAGTTAATTTGTAAAGACATCCATTTAGCAAAAGAAAAGTAAAATTTTTATGCAAATAAAAGCTGCATTAACTAAAAAACGATCAGAAATTAAATAAAAAAAACAAGTTTTTTAAACTGAAAGTAAGGAGCGACATTAAAACTTAAAACGAACAGAAATTATTCCGTATATGAAAGGGGCTGTCCCCTCCTCAACGCCTCGCTCTTTACGCTAAAGTTTGACTCTGTCTCACAACTTTATTTTTTAAAACAATAAAAAACTTTAGCGTAAAGAGCGAGGCGTTGAGGAGGGGACAGCCCCTTTCATATACGGAATAATTTCTGTTCGTTTTAAGTTTTAATGTCGCTCCTTACTTTCAGTTTAAAAAACTTGTTTTTTTATTTAATTGAAATAAAAAAACGATGTTCTTTGCTATCCTTTAAAAAATATTATGTGTAACATATCGCCTTTTGAATTACTGTTGTCAATATATTTCTCTTAGGTGAATTTGACTTCAGCTGTGATTCAAGTTCTTCAACAGTTAGATAGCAGGAAGCTTCAAAACTTTTTCTGAGCTTGAAAAACTAATTGTCTACAAGGTGCCAATAGTTGGATCTATATCCTGCTAGGTTTTGACAGACAAATTTCTCATGGAGACAGGTAGATATTAATCAGAATCAATATTCCCAACCTTTCCTGGATCTTGCCCCACCTCAATACCCAAAAGAATTTGATGAAGTCAACAGCTCTTCCATCATACAAGTAACTTCGCTAAGAATAATAGAAAATAAATGATTAGGGTATGTCGGAAACTAAAAATGTTGGTTTTTATTTCTGCCAAAATTAAAAACATACCTTTTAATTTCCTGATGACGAAGATACTTTATGTCCTAAATTAAACGCACGTCTATGGGTTCCCGTTTAAAAAAAAAAAAAAAAAAAAAAAAAAAAAAAAAAAAAAAAAAAAAAAAAAAAAAAAAAAAAAAAAAAAAAAAAAAACTGTAAAGGAGCTTCACTGGAGCTTCTAAAAGGTTAAAGGAAACCATCTATAAACTATCGAGTTTTCGGATTTGTGCGAGAACTGTAGTACATGCTGTCCACACATAGTCTTTGAAGCATAATGCAGACAAAACTTGCACGGAATTCATGTCTGCCATGTCTGTGTTGCCACTTATAAACCAGTCTTATTTTTGGGCAAGATATCTCGTTTCTGTTGTAGAACCTAATGCATTTAAAATTTAATAAGGACTGTAATTTGAAATTTTTAAATTTCAGTGGTGACCCCAATGAAATCAGTTTCATTTCACCCCCCCCCCCACAAAGGCTTAAAAATATGGTTATAAAATAGATCCTCCTACTACTAATACTGCTAATAACTCACCGCAGCACCAAGCCACATGAGGCTAACACAGCTACGTACTCTCCTCCTCCGTACCAATCTATTCAAGCCTCCCTCTTTACACCCTCCCAAGAAGCTCCGATTTCCTTTAAATATTTCTTTGAGACATCCTCCCATCCCCGACGAGGGAGACCTGCTTTCCGTTTAGCCCCTGATGGTTGGCCGAAAAGAACAATCTTCGGCAATCTGTCATCCTTCATCCGCAGAACGTGCTCTAGCCATCGTAACCTTTCTCTCGGTATAGCCCTAGAAAGCGGGATTGAACCCCATTTTTCGTAGAGCCTACTGTTTGAAATAGGGTCAGTCAGCCGGGTAACCAGAACAATCCGTAGGCAATTTCTCCGGAAAACATCTAGCAAATCTTTATCCGCTTTTCAGAGCGCCCATGCTTCAGAGCCGTATTTGACCACTGTCATCACTTTAGCTTCCAATATTCTAATCTTAGTTTGCAGACTTATTTTTCTATTCTTCCAAACTTTTTTTTAACTGTGAAAAAACACCCTGAGCCTTGGCAATTCTACTTTTAATATTTTCACTGCTCCCACCGTCTTTACTAATAATGCTACCAAGGTAAGTTAAGCTGTCCACCCGATGAGTCTTTTCGTAACCCAATGTCACCTATCATCTTCACTTATTCCTAGTCTTAGTGACTTAGTCTTCTTAACATTAATTTTCAAACCTATTATAGCACCTTGAACGCGCAAAACCTCTAAAACTTCTTCATCTCTAAAAAGCGCAATATCTCTAAAAGTTAATTCATTTTACTCACATTTCCATCTACGATGCTTAATCATCACCATAATCAAGTGCCCTTTCTGTGCTCCTTAAGACAAAACCAATCAAAATGATCCATATAAAGGGGGATAGAACACAACCTTGCTTAACTCCTGGTTTAATACAAAACCAGCTACTAACCTCATTTCCTACCTTAATCGCAGTAGTGTTATCAAACAGTTCGTGGTAACGAACTGTAAGTAAGGAGCGACCCGGTTCAATAGTAACCAAAATCTAAAAAACGTAATTCTGATATCAGAATATACATCAAAAGAATCAAATTTTTATGCTGATTTGAAATATATAAGTTTCATGAAGTTTAGTCCTACTCATCACAAGTTACGAGCCTGATAAAATTTGCCTTATTTTCGAAAAAAAGGGGGAAACACCCTCTAAAAGTCATAGAATCATAATGAAAATCACATCATTAGATTTATCGTATCAGAGAACCCTAGAAATTTTGTATTTTTTGCCAGAAGAAAGATCACGGATGCGTGTAAATTTCTTTTTTTTTTCTTTTTTTTTCCCACGGTGATCGTATCGACCCAGTGGTCCTAGAATGTTGCGAGAGGGCTCATTCGAGCGGAAATTAAAAGTTCTAGTGCCAATTTTAAGTGACCAAAAAATTTGGAGGGCAACTAGGCCCCCTCCAACGCAAATTTTTCCAAAAGTCACCGGATCAAGATCTTGATACAGCAATTTTGTTCAATATAGTCAAAAACCTGATAAATGCGTATTTCAGGACGACTTAATCCCCCACAGTCCCCAGAAGAAGGGCTGCAAGTTATGAAATTTGCCCATTGTTTACATATAATATCGGTTATTGGGAAGTTTACATACGTTTTCAGGGAAGATTTTTTTCTAGTGGGGGGAGATCGGGGGAGAGGGTTACGTGAGAGGATTTTTCCATGAAGGAATTTTTCATGGGGAAAGAGAATTTTCCATGAAGGGGACGCGGGACTTCCCAGCATTATTTAAAAAACGATCAGAAATTAAATAAAAAAACAAGTTTTTTCAACTGAGAGTAAGGAGGACCAAAAACTTTAGCGTAAAGAACGAGGTATTGACGAGGCGACGAACCCCCCTCATATGCGTAATAATTTCTGCTCTTTTTAAGTTTTAATGTTGCTCTTTACTTTTAGTTGAAACAACTTGTTTGTTTTTTAATTCCTCGTACATAGCACTAATCACTTTAATGTATTCGTTTGGCATACCGTACAACGATAAGGCCTTTGCTAAAGCTCTTCTATTTATAGATATTTTATTATCTATAGAATAGATAGCTAGACAAATTTCTTGATCCGAAAATTAAATAAGATCTTTTTATTTTTACCTTCAAAATAAAAAGTCCATTTTCTCTATTATTTGACACATCCTAATGGGCATCCTAAGGGGGCGAAGGGTATCATATACTTCCTATTCGTTATATTCGGGGCAGGAAGGGGGCTAGGTATTATTTTTATAAAAAAAAAAAAAAATACAAATCAGCGACAAAATATAAGAAATCATGTTACTCAAGCAAATCATTCTAAAGTAACAGTTAATCAAGTCAATAAATCCCAAGAATTCACGATGAAGGGGTGACATGCCTAATGCCTCCCCTGCGCACAATCCTGCATAGAAAAGCAAAAATCTTGGCAAAATTCGGGAAGTAACATTTTTTGTTTGAAAAAAAATAAAAATTTATTCTCCCTGGAAAACTTTTACTAGGTTTGAAAATTTACAGACCCAAACGAAACGAATAGCAGTGGCCACGAGCAGGGACGGACGCAGGGGGGGGGGGAGGGCTCCGCCCCCCTCCCCCGAAATCTCACGATTTTTTCATTTTCCCATAATTTCCCGATTTTTCTCACAGAATAATGGGTTTGAAGGACTTGCACCCCCCCCCCCCCCGAAACAAATTCTTGCGTACGTGCCTGGCCACGAGTCCAGGTATGCAGAAGAGGTTTGTATAGCCATTGCCAAGAAATACTGCAACTCTATGTTTACAAAATATAGATACTCCCTTAATGTGTCCAAAATTCTTCTGATACTGGAAGCTAGTTCCAACATAACACACCTATCTGACAACGCCACAGAAACATGTGATCTAATATTTCCCCAAATTTGTAAAATTCTGAAAAACCAGCACTTTACTGAAAACTTACCTTATTTGAGGGTTTGAGAGTATACTAAAGTATACTAAAATTTACTGATTTCATAGCCAGTGAAAGACTATTGAGAGTTTTATAAATTAGTCTTTTATTTTCTTCAGAATACTTATGGACTTTTCTGTTCCTAATCCTGTATTTTTTTGCGTCGATTTTGTGTTTTCAATAAAGCACTGGTTTTTCAGAATTCTACCAATTTAGGGAAATATTGCGAGTCGTTTATTTTTTAATCAATATTGCAGATATGTGTTGCATAGACTGCGGAGCAATAATTTTTGTCCCTTCTAAGTTTCGTCTTCGCCCTTTCCTTCCATCAGAAAACTTTTTTTTATATTTAATCTGAAGTATGTGCCTTGGCTCCCCTTCCTCGAGTGAGGACGAAATAACACTCATATATAAAAATTAATTCCAGAAGTAATTAATAACACAAGAGTGTACAAAAAACAGGGCTGCTGAGAATAGTTCCGTTTTAATAATGACCATAAAAATTCTTCTCGATAAATACAAAAAAGATTATCCCCACTTCCAACTCAATAGGTTTCAAATAAACTTTTACCACATGCTGAAGTCCACTGCCATAGAAGTCCATGCTGAAGTCCACATAGATAGTCCACTGACACTTTTAGGCAATTAAATAAAAAAAACAAGTTTTTTAAACTGAAAGTAAGGAGCGACATTAAAACTTAAAACGAACAGAAATTATTCCGTATATGAAAGGGGCTGTCCCCTCCTCAACGCCTCGCTCTTTACGCTAAAGTTTTTTATTGTTTTAAAAAATAAAGTTGTGAGACAGAGTCAAACTTTAGCGTAAAGAGCGAGGCGTTGAGGAGGGGACAGCCCCTTTCATATACGGAATAATTTCTGTTCGTTTTAAGTTTTAATGTCGCTCCTTACTTTCAGTTTAAAAAACTTGTTTTTTTTATTTAATTTCTGATCGTTTTTTAGTTAATGCAGCTTTTATTTGCATAAAAATTTTACTTTTCTTTTGCTAAATGGATGTCTTTACAAATTAACTTACGTAACTAACTTCTATATTCGTATATTTTTCTTCTGGCAAAAAATACAAAGTTGCAGATTTTTGCAGATATGAGCTTGAAACCTATGTAATAGGGTTTTCTGATACGCTGAATCTGATGGTGTGATTTTCATTAAAATTCTTTCACTTGTAGGGGATGTTTCCCCCCTCTTTAAAAAATCGAGTAAATTTTCTCAGGCTCGTAGCCTTTGATGAGTAATACTAAACTTAATAAAATTTATATATTTAGGATCAGCATTATAAACACATTCTTTTGATACATTTATTGACATCAAAATTTCGTTTTTAAAAGTTTCGATTACTATTGAGCCGTATCGCTTGTTTTTTTATTGTTTTTTTTTATTACGTATATGTAATTACTTATATGAAGGGGTTCTCCCCTTAGTCAATACCACGCTCTTTACGTTAAAAGTTAAAAAAAATTTTTGATTCACAAACCCCTGAATCACAAAGGCCGTTTAATTAGAATAGATAGCTCTTTTGAAAGCACTAAAAAAAACTGTAGCGTAAAGAGCGAGGTATTGACTTGGGGGAGAACCCCCTCACATACGTTATAATTTCTGTTCGTTTGAAGTTCTAATATTCCTTCTTACATTTCAGTTGAAAAAACTTGTTTTTTTTATTTAACTTCTGATCGTTTCTTAAATAATGCTTGGAAATCCGGCGCCCCCTTCATAGAAATGTCCCTTACCCCAAAGAAACATCCTCCACGGAAATATTCTCCAGAGTAATCCCCTCCTCTAGCCCCCCCCCCCCTCCAGAAAAAATCCTTCCTGAAAATGGTTGTATACTACCCAATAACCAATAAATAATGCTGGCAAGTCCGGCGCCCCCTTCATGGCAATTTCCCTTCCCCATGAAAACTTCCTTCATGGAAAGATCCTTCCATATAGCCCCCGACCCTCTCCTTCCCCCACCTACCAGAAAAAATCTCCTCTGAAAAAGTCTGTATACTTCCTAATAACCAATACTATATGTTAACATTGAGTAAAGTTCATAACTTTCAGCCCTCCCCCTGGGGGCTTCGAGGGATTAAGTCATCCTAAAAGACATATTTATCATATTTTCGACCATGCTGAACAAAATTGCTATCTCAAAATTTTGATCGGGTGACTTTGGGAAAAAAATGAGCGTGGGAGGGGGCCTAGTTGCCCTCCATTTTTTTGGTCACTTAAAAAGGGCACTAGAACTTTTAATTTCCGTTCCAATGAGCCCTCCCACGATATTCTAGGACCACTGGGTCGATACGATCACCCCTGGGAAAAAAAAAAAAAAAAAAAAAAAACAAACAAATAAACACGCATCCGTGATCTTTCTTCTGGCAAAAAATGGAAAATTCCACATTTTTGTAGATAGGAGCTTGAAACCTCTACAGTAGGGTTCTCTGATACGCTGAATATGATGGTGTGATTTTCATTAAGGTTCTATAACTTTTAGGGGTCTTTCCCCCTTTTTTCGAAAATCAGCCAATTTTTCTCAGGCGCGTAACTTTTGATGGGTAGCACTAAACTTGATGAAAGTTATATATTTGAAATCAGCATTGAAATCTGATTCTTTTGATATATCTATTGGTATCAAAAACCCGTTTTCTAGAGTTTCGGTTACCATTGAGCCGGGTCGCTCCTTACTTACAGTTCGTTACCACGAACTGTTTGATCTCCAAAGAATTGTCTACAGCTTGATCGAACGATACGATCATATATAGCAATTCACATAATGGAGCTTAAAGAAAAGGTCAGACCTTCAAATTTTGACAAACTGATTTGGGTACTGTTGTATTAGCTGGAACCCACGCAAGAAGTGAAGTTTGGTTAATGCTAATGAAATAAAACAAAATAGGATGAAAATACAATAGTTTAGAAACAAATTTCGGCTATATATTTGCACATTAGGGGGGGGGGAGGGGTAAAGCAAAGCATATATTAAATACGTAACCTGACCTAACCTAGGTACCTTTCCCCCCCCTAAATCCCAGAAAACAAAAGTTTAAATATTGTAAACGCAATGACAAACCACGGTATGCAACCCAATTCTCTATTGAAAGAAACCCGTTTGACTAGTCTCTTAAGCATCTTCTCTATAGAATATATCGCGTGGGTTCCAGCTAATCCAACAGTACCCCGATTTGTAGATTCAACCATTGACACTAAAAGCTCAAAAGAAAATGAAAAATAACAATATAGGTGTCAAAGAGAAACTGTCAAGTTTTCACAATTTGAAGTCATTTAGAAACTGTATGAGCTCTAGGGAGGCCTTTGAGCCCGCGTCTTCACGAAATTTCCCTATTTTTGTGCCTTTTCGTATAATCCCTTATATTTTACGCATAACTTCGGCTATTTTTGCCCCTTTGGAATTAATGCACTCCCTACACAATATCAAAATTTCAGCATACGTTGATTTATCCCTAGTTTTCTTTATTGCGTTTATACTTCCTCGCTTCGTAAAAAAAAAAAAAAAAAGAAAAAAAAAAAAAAAAAAAAAAAAAAAAAAAAAAAAAAACGCCCCAAGAAGCGACACTTTTTCGTTACTGAAAAAATTAAAGAACAACGAACGCAAAAAAATTATAATAGGCAACAAATTAATTTATACAGGAAAATCAAAATTAAAATGACCAAAATTGTCCTAGGTTGCAGGAGATTGCTCACCTGCAACCCCCTTTCATAGCAATATTGTTTTCGCTTGTACTTTACTGAAAACTTACTAGTGTAAAATAAACACAGTTAATAGATAATACAACTGTTCGAATGGTTTTCCAAACACTGGAAACATATAGTGCAGAGGGAATGATTTCTAGGGGAATGAAAAAATAAATGGGGTGGATTTCTAGGGGGGATATATATTATGGCTTAATAGATCTTGTTAAGAGTTATAAACATTTAGCTCATTTCAGCAAAAGTTATAATGAAAAAGAGGAGAACATCTGAGAAACCAATATTGTAAAAGGATATCCATGCAACTGAACCCTATTCAAGCCCCAACTAACTCATCCCTCGTAGATTTCAACCCAATTTAATTCAATCCCCATGCATCTCAACCCTCATTCAACTAAACCTCGTGTAACTCAACCCTCATTTACCTCAACCTTCATGCAAATCAACTTAAGATGTAACCAGTTACACGCAAAATTAGGAATTGAGTTGTATAGGGTTATTTACTGGGAGTTGCGTGGGGACTGAGTTGAACATGAGCTGAATTACACGACATTGAATGGAATGCAGGTCTGGTTGAACGGGGTTAAGTTAAACAGGATTGAGTTGAATGAGGAATGAAGCGAGTCGGGGTATGTCATTACGCTTAAAGTACCATGGACAATGGAAATGGAATCTGATTGTATGAAATGGTAGAACCATATATATATTTTTTGAAATTAGAAAAAAAACGGGAATTTGATTTTTAATGAAAATTTTCTCGATTCGCAGTTATACAGTTTTTGAACTGTAGCGTCTTCTTTTTCCAAACATGACACACACTTGATACCGGATACCGCGCGTACTGACCCTGAGAGGCTGGAAAGATATATCAGAACCATAGTTTAGTTGCTAGTGGCCGGACCCCAATAAAATAGGTTTTTCCATAGGCTTCTCGTGATGTGTACATCGGAATCGCGCGTGCGCGAAGGAGGAGTATGAATCTTGTGTGGTTTTAAATATGTCACTTATTTTTAATAGAGAACATAGCCTTTGTCGATTCTGTATATTCTGTCTAATGTGGTGTAGTAGTAGCTTAGTAGTAGTAGGTGCGCAAATTAAAAAAGAAGGAACGTGGATTTTAATCATAAAAAAAGCTAAAAACACATTGCACTAAAGGGCTTAATAATGTTCAGCTTTCCGTTGAAGGTGTAGTTGTCTTTAATTCTCGTAGCTTACAGTGGTTCGTGTTCTTAACAGCTTACAGTAGCGCCAAATCACACAAATGTAGGAGGGGAGTAAGGCTTTTGGGGATTTAAAAAATGACAATACCAAAAAGATATATTTCAAAATAAAGTGGGGGAGGGGTTTTTTTTCTTTCTACTTTTGAGTAAAACACAAAACTTGTAATTTTAAAACCTAGGGAGGAGCCCTCCCCCAGTTAACGTCCCTGCTAGCTCAGAATTTCATAAAAAAGAGGTGATCATGTTGTGGGTTTTCTTCTAGCTAAAAACGGTTCAAATAGTAACAACAGGGTAAAAAAGACGAGGTTGGTTGGCTTCTATTTCTGACACACACCTAAGAAATATTGCGATAGATTTACAAAATGCCTCGCAAAAATAAACCAATGAAACTAAAGCTCACTTCTTAACACGGAAGTATACGACAGTAACCTCTTAGTTTCTCTTTGATTCAACCACAGAACATTTCAGCCATGAGAAAAGTTTGGCTATAGAATCCATCGCCCGTGAGTGTAGATCCCCTCGATGATCCTTTTCACGGGTGCAATTTCCTTTATGGAACCTTTGGGTGCAGGCTTGAGTTAGTGCGAAATTTTCGCCAATCGTGAGAATAGCGTTTGATGAAATGATAATTCTTCATGGAAGGGGGAAATAAATAATCTCGACGGCAAGAAAAAAATGTTGAAAATCCATAATGTAGTAGAGTATGTTATAACCGATAATGGTTGCATTAAAGCTGGATCTTTTCATTATTTCTAATTTAATTTTCGGAACAGGTTATCTCTAAAATATCTCTTTTCACTCATCTTTTGTTTAGAACCAATTACCTCTATGCGCTAGAAATTCCAAGGAAACTTCTCATGTTTTGGCAACAAAATGTACCATCTAGTGAAATACTTGGGAAACTCAGTAACTCTCAGAGACCTTTTAGCTCTTATCCACCTTAAGACCTATCTCGACGAATCAAGGCCTTTCTCAACCGGGCAATCTTGGATGTCAAGCAGTGATAACGACTCACAGATTCCCATAGACTAAGGAGTTAATATCTCATAAATCAGAAAAGGCTGGTGAGAGAAAAGATTTTATAAGAATCTAGTTTAATCCCAGATAATGTTGATCAGTGTTTGAATCTCCTAAATTCTAAAAATAAATACGTTCTAAAACCGCACTAATTATGCATGACGTTTGAGAAAAAAAAAACAGAAATTATATTATTAAACAAATAACCAAGAAAATGAGGGTGATTTTTAGCCAGTGAACAAAAAGAAGCGAAAAGACAAAAAAAGATATTTCAGCGAAGACCTCCACCAAGCCTCCACTTTTGACTCATAAAAAGGTAACTAGAACTTTCAATTTCCGGTCAAATGAGCCACCCTCGTAGGGGATGATTTGAACACTTTGAAAATAAGCTATTTTTACATTTGTAGGTTGTCCTGGTTCCATACTCCCCATCTCCCCCTGCTCGTCAGTTGGAGAAGGAGAAGAAGATATATCTTTGGAGTTCATTCATGACAATCCACCAATCAGTGAATGGTATGATAACTCCAATGAAATTCCATGTGATATTGATGATTTACTAGCAAATTATTTCAATGTAGATAGTAGCACGGTTGAGCAGGGTAAAATAGCTAATTCAGATTTGGACTTGCCTTTGTTGAGTCCAAACACATTGCAAATTTTAGACGATTTTACCTGGGAATTAACAGGGAACCCTCCAACCTCCGATACCCTAACGACTCCACTTCGAACAACTGAAGTGGAGCATTCGCCAGTTATTGTTGAACAGCTTGGGGGAGGGGGTAATATACAAGAGGGGGATGGGGGTACAACTCTCCCAGACTTTCAGCTGTCCAATAGAATTTTAAATAATATAGTTGTTTTCACTGCAACGTTTGGTGATCCCTTTAATTCGCTTTTGTGTGGTAATTTTGTTTATGACCCTGTAGAAATTGTACACAACTATGTAGACAAAATTCGTGCACTTCTGGAAAATCAAATTCAGTTGTGGGGAGGTAGGGATTCAATTAAGGTTTCCATTGTTCTAAAAGTGTTTTATTTAAATGAGGGAAAAAGTGAGGTTTACTATCATTTTATACATTCCGAGATGCGTTTGGTTTATTCAAATTTAGAAAATTTTGAGGGAGCTTTCATAGATTGGGTCGATCAAATTATAACGCATCTCGAGAACTTTAATGAAAACGGTAGTGGATCTCTAGTTCTTTTTGTTGAAAATTTAAGCGTAAATATTTGTAAAATTAAGAAAGATTTTATTTTAAGAGGGGGGCAGGGTCTGAGAGGTCAGTAGTTTTAAATTATAATCCAGATCTAGTAGGTTGTCAAGGTGTCCAGCGGATCTGTTTTGAAACAGATCAAAAGTGTTTCCGATATGCTTTCCTCATATCAGCCTTTCAGCCTCTAGCAGATGACGCTACCAAGAAGAATTTAGATCACTGGGCTGTACATGGGAAGGAAGGGTCCCATTTCCCAGTTGTAGATTTTTCTTGCTTAGAAGGAAAATACCCAGTAACGCTTCGATCTATTGATATTTTTGAAAGGGCTAATGCCCACTTAAATATCGGCGTTACTGTGGTACAATACGAAACAGAATTTGAAGATGGGGTTCGTTCTAAAAAGAAGGGGGTGGTCTTCCCCGTAAGGGGTCCCTCAGTTGATTTGGTTAAACACTGGGTTTGGTTGCTTTACACACCACCTAGTCAACCGAACACAATCGGTCATTTTAACCCTATCACTGACATTAGTAGAGTTCTGAGGGAGGGTAAGAAAAGGGGGGTACGTTTCTACTGTCCAACATGTCTCTCTAGATTTTGGACTGAACTAAAGTTACAAAATCACATGAGGCATTGTAGCCGCCACGGCTACCAGACAGTGGAAACGGTTTCAGGGGATAGGGCAATTCTACGTTTCAAAAATTTTCAAAATACCCTTCTCCAGTGCAACAAAATATCTTTGGATTGTGAAGCTAAGCTGGTGGAGGTGAATGACCCCCAATTTCCAAACCGAGTCAAAGAACATCAGGCTATTGCAGTGTCCTACGCCCACGCGCAAAGAGACAGTTCTAACACCATGCAGTTGTTAGAAATAGTTGAAACATTGGATGAGCGGGACGAGTGCATGGTCAAGGCATTGACTAAACTGATTGGCACGGCTAATGGTGCTATTTCTCGTTTGAGAAATACGCATTATCCAATGGTGTTGTCTGCAGAGGATCGTCTCGCGATTAAAAATCAAAAAATATGTTGGGTTTGTAAGGGGGAGTTTGCAGAGGAGGGGGATAAGGGGACTAAAGGGAAACGTGGGGGGAGGGGGAAAGTCAGAGATCATAATCACTTGTGGCAGGAAATATCCTCGGGGGGTAGTAATTTTAGGGGGGTTGCGCATCAATCGTGTAATTTAAATGTTAGCCAGCAGTTTTTTATCCCTGTTTTTATTCATAATTCCAATTATGATTTAAAATTTATTTTACCGGCACTGGCACATATGCACAGGGAGGGAGGGGGAGTAGATTGTCCATGGGTAAATAGTTCATTTACCTATAACATAATTCCCAAATCAGCTGAGAAGTTGCTGCTTCTCGAGCTGAAATGGCAGGCAGTGGATAATGGGCATACGTGTTGGAATAAAATCAGGTTTTTAGATTCCTTTAGTTTTTTCCCCAAGGCATTGAGTCAATTGATTCAAGTGCAAAAAAGCGACAATTTTGATAGCTTTCCCTTGCTTAAACAGCACTTTCCAGACAGTGAAATGTATGACCTGTTGACCTGCAAAGGTATATACGCATACGATTATTACTGCTCTGGCGCTCGCTTAAGTGAGGAGAAACTACCTCCAATTGAAGCTTTTTACAATTCACTGACCAACAGTGAATGCACAGCCGAGGAGTATGAGTTTGCCAAGAAGGTGTGGTCCAAGGGGGATTGTAAAAATGGGTGGGATTATTGTAGACTGTACTTGGCCAGTGACGTTCTAACTCTGTTGGATATAGTCTGTAAGAATACAGACCAAATCTATTCAGAGTTCGGGTTAGATATAGGCTATTATTTTTCTACACCCCATTTAGTGATGGATTTAATTTTAAAAATTAGCAGGGAGGAAATAGGCCTAATCACCGACGTAGATCAGCACCTTTTTGTAGAGCGTTCAATGAGGGGAGGGTATGTTTTTCATGGGAACCGTGTCTTATCAACCGATCCGAGCGGACAAAGCACCGGTGCAAAGTCAAATGCAGTGTTCTTGGACATGAACTCATTGTACCCCTCGGCAATGTCCAACTACTCTTTGCCGTGTGGGAACTATCAATGGCTTGAGA
This sequence comes from Artemia sinica, assembly GCA_027921565.1. Lineage (NCBI taxonomy): Eukaryota > Metazoa > Arthropoda > Branchiopoda > Anostraca > Artemiidae > Artemia > Artemia sinica. The sequence continues at coordinate 39,380,451 of CM051272.1, read as the reverse complement.
ATCCTTGTGAGTTCCCCGACATTACCACCGTCGAGGACAATGGGCCACAAGGATGGTTCTTTGAAGTTGACGGTCACATTCCGCTGGCGCTTCACGACTCAGTCAAAGATTTTGTCTTTCCCTGTATCAATCGCCCCGTGAGCAGGGACTCTCTGAGCCCCTACAATCGTTCATTGGTTGAGGATATGGGGATGCACTGGACTCCCTCTAAACAGAAACTGATTGCTGATTTGGACCCTAAGGAGAATATCGTTGTTCACCATGTGCTTTTGCACTGGATGGTGAGCAACGGTTTCAAAATCACCAAAATACACAGGGTCCTGCAGTTCAATCAGCGACCCTATTTGAAAACGTTTATCGACACCTTTGTCGATAAACGCTCTAAGGCAAATTCAAAGGTGGAGAAGGAAATGTATAAGCTCATCCTAAATTCAGCGTTTGGCAAAATGTGTGAAAGCGTTCGTAATAGATCTCGCTGCGACGTCGTGACTGACCCTCTAGAGTGTGCACGAATTATTGCCGACCCCAATTTTACATCGTTCACGAGCATAGAGACCGGCATGGTTCTTCTACACAGGCGAAAGCGAAATGTAGTACTGAACAAGAATATTGCAGGCGGCAGTTCAGTACTAGAAATTTCCAAAAAGCTCATGTTGTCGTTCTTTTACAATGTGTGCAAGGTGCAATGGCCACGGGAGGGGGAGGTTCAAGTTTACTACGGGGATACAGATTCTCTGCTGTTAAAGGTAAATGGGACTGAATTGGATTTATTGGGTGATTTACAAAAGGGGGAACACATCAGCTCGCGGATGGATTTCACCAACTGGAATCCATCACTCTACCCCGAGCTGGTGAAACGTCAAGCCCCCAACCAACTATTAATGTTAAAATCAGAGACGGGGAGTGATTTGATATCCAGGGGGTGTTCCCGGGCCCCAAAGTCTATTGCGTTGAAACTCATAGTGGGGAAGAAAAGAAGGCGTGTAAAGGGGTGCCTACACATTTTGTAAAGAGCAATTTCAACATGAGCGTGTACAGAGACTGTGTAGAAAGTAGCCTAGTGCCGAGAGCACAAGTGCTTGCAATTCGCTCTCTACAGTATAGAAATTATACTGTGAGAGTGGAAAAGAATGCAATGTCATGTATATCCGACAAAGTCTATGTGCTCGAGAATGGTGTGAGTGTTCTACCCCACGGCCACTACCGTATTTCAGATCGAGTTGAATGCATTGACTATCGCAATCAACTTGGTCTGGATAAATTAACCTAATCTGACTAACCACCACTCAACCTTTCACTACCTTAACTCAACTGTTCATCTAACCCAACCTCAACTAACCTGCAGTGATGACAGCTATTGTTTTTCCATCGCCACTCCCGGGGGTGGGGGGGGGGGTCCCTTCCCGCGGCCGCCCAGGGGGGGGGGTCCCCGCCCGCGGCCGGCCGGCCTTCGGCCCCGCGGTCCCCGGGGGGGGGGGGGATCCCACCTTTAAATTCATAATGCTCAACTGTGCTACTACTAGCGTTTCCCTGCAAGTGTGTGTATTTTCTGTGTTTTTGTTGTACAAAAAGTGTCAGGTATAGAAAAGTGTTTAAGTTGACCAAAAAAAAAGTGTTGTACAGAAAAGTGTTTAAGTTGATGATGGACAAAAAGTGTTTTTTTTTTTATTGTACAGAAAAGTGTTTAAAGACAAAAAGTGTTTAAAGACAATAAGTGTTTTATTTATAAAGTATTATCGTTGTTCATGTTGACTGCAAATAGAGTTTTCATTTTGACCACCGGAGAAATTTTGTCAACTGTTCTTGTATTATTTTTATCGTTGTTCATGTTGACTGCAAATATTTGTTTTCATGCAGTGTCGAAATAAATGCTGCCATGTAATATTATTTTTGTTGTTGTTCTTGAATAGATAGATCCATGGGGAAAATTATTGCTACTACTTATTCATTGAGCACATATGATTTACAGTTAGTTGTAGTCCGACTGTTGTCCCCAACAGCAGCAGCAGCATGTATCAATTTAAAACACCCTTCAGATCGTTTCTGTGTGGTCCCTCAATGTCGGGGAAAACAACGCTTTTAGCTAGAATAATTCAAAATTGCGATAAAATGTTTTTGAAGAAGCCGAAAAAAATCTACTATTGCTATAGTATTTGGCAGGAGTCCTATGATAAAATAAAAGCTATTGCCACATCCATACCAATACAATTCATACGAGGACTTGATGTTTTCAATAGTATTGAATCGAACTCGTGGCTGATTATTGATGATTTGGCTGAATCCATTGAAAAGTTCTCACAGGAAATGCTACAATTGTTCACCGTTCGCTCCCATCATGAACACATTTCCGTTACCCTAGTTCTACACAATCTGTTTCATCAGAGCAAATGTATGCGAACCCTTGCTTTGAATTGCACCGTCTATATTATCTATCGAGTTGTTCGTGATTCTAGCTCGCTCATAACTCTCAATAAGCAGATATACCCCGGCGCTCCAAAATTTCTATTGTCAGCGTACACTCAGGCGACTAGCAAGCTCTACGGTTACATTTTGCTGGATCTTAATCAGAGCACACCCGAGGATCTACGTGTAGTCACCGACATTTTCAACAATGAAATTACAGTATATCTTCCGGTGAACAGTAGAAAAGACTATTAGTCGCCATTATGACACTGAAGAAACTACACGAACAACGGCATCTGTTTTCCGTTTTAAGCACTTCAAAACCATTGCTTAGGAAGGCTATACTCAAACATGGGGTTGACAATGATTTCATTAATCTAATATCTGAACTTTGTTTAAATTTAACTGAGGGCAATGTTCAACTGCCAGAAGGTGTTAGACAACAGACAAAGCAACATCGTTCCACTGTACGCGCCTTGGCTTGTAAAAACAAGGGAAAAAAATTTAAAAGAAAACGGCTCCTTCGAGCAGGCGGTAGCTTCTTCACACTTTTACTACCGATAATTGCAGGACTTGTAAACAGTTTTCTCTAGAGAGAGAGAGAATGGCAAAACCATATAAATTGACACCATTTGAACTTGTCCTCTCGCCCATCGAACATTTTGAAGACAGTCTAAGCAAATTCATTAACGATGAGAATATTGCCGACGACAAAAAACTGCTTTTACTTCAAGATGCATTGCGACGTGTGGACAAACATAAACCTTATCGTGAGAGACCTGCCACCGTCACCGTCACCACTGATCCCCCTAAACAGGAAACATCTCCTCAAGATTCTGCAGCAGCATCAAAGGAGAAGGAATTGAATTCGATTGTATTGAAAATTGGAAACCTATTGCCATTGACCTATCGAGAACAGAGTAAAAGAGTATTATCTTATCTCATGTTGGAAACTGCTGGTGATCAAGTTCAAGTCGATAGCACAGGGAAACGAATTATAATTCAGGGAAAAAGTTATAATCTAGTTGATTTAATTTGTGATATGGTGACGAATCGTAAAGGACTCTTATCCTTTGACGATAATCTATACACCTTTCTGTGTGCAATAAACTTTCCCAAAAGTCTTATTGGCAATAAGCAAATTCTAAAGAAACTAAGAGAATATAGTCCTCCTCCAACAACACCATTTAAAAAAGAAGAAGATTCAATATTTGAGGATACTATCAGCAGCAGCAATGATTTTACAACACCTGTGGCTGCTAGTCAAAAGCGAAGACGAATTGATTCGCCCGCCAGTGTGCAAAAGGGGAGTGGACATTACACTACGTGTTTACGCTCGAAATGGATGAAGTTTTGAAAGGCGTCTATGAAAATATTGGCGAGGTGGGAAGTTTAAGTTCTCCCAAAACGCTTTCCAAAGCTGTCTCCGGCACCACCACCACATTGAAAAATGCAAAAGAGTATCTAGAAAATGAAGCGAGTTACACACTGCATCGAAATCACAGGCTTCGCAGTAAACAATATCGACAAACTAAAGCCTTTTTCCCCTGCATATAATGCAAATGGATCTTTTAACTTTAGACGCAGTTCAACGGCGTCACAATGCACCCTACAAATATATTCTAGTGGCAATCAGTATCTTTAGTCGCTATGCCTATGCCATTCCACTGCGGTCAAAGAGAGGTGTTGAAGTTGCTCGGGCCATTGAAAGTATTCTTGAACAGGATTCGTATAGAAAAATTCAATCGGATCGTGGCAGTGAATTTGTTAATCCCCATGTGCAAAAGGTTCTTTTGAAATATAATACAACACTTTATCATAGTCACAGTCCGATAAAGGCTGCATTGGCTGAACGATTAATAAGAACGATTCGTCTATTAATTTCAAGATATTGCACATTGAAAAATACACCGGCTTTTATTCATGATTTAGATAAAATCATGCAGATATACAACCATCGACCCCATCGATCTCTGTCCAACTCTACACCAACGGATGTTCACTACAATGAAAATACATTTGATGCTTTTCTAAAGCAATACTCCAAGGGTGAAAAAGAGAAAAAAAAAAGAAGAAATTCAATGTTGGTGATACTGTTCGAATTAATAGAACCACCAATATTTTTGAAAAAGGGAATTATTTATGGAGCACTGAACTTTTTAAAGTGTCCAAAATCCTGGACACCATACCCATAACTTATCGGCTGCGAGACACCAAAGATGATGAGATTCTCGGCGGTTTTTATGAATATGAACTGCAAAAAGTTAGAAACACTAGTGAAATTTATCAAATTGAAAAGATATTAAAGAGTCGTACACGCCATGGCAAGAGACAGTTGCTTGTTCGCTGGCTAGGATACAACTCAGATTTTGATTCTTGGGTCAGTGCTGAAGATATTGACAATGCCCAATGATTTCTATGTGACTTTCATGTCCAATGTTTCTGATCCTCTCTACAATGACTTGAATAGAACAAGTGATTTTTGGACGAAACTCTCCCCCACCATCAAATTCGACGACAATAGAAAGTATGAAGTGGCTCTTGTCGACTGTATTCTCAAAAATACCTATGACATCCTGAGAAAGGATCGTAAATATGAAATAAAAATTAGACCCTATGATTGGCCGCCACCACCAACAGGTGATCAAGAACAAATTCAAAAAATCAATTGGATGGAATATCCATATATTGAATTACCCTACGAGGAACTCACCTGTATGAATGATTTATGTCGTACTATCAATAAAAGAATTTCCGCTCGTAAAAAGGGAGCTTTTCATTTCAACTATTCAAAGGAGGAGGGCAAGATCTACATTAGTTCACCTATTGCCAGTGAAAAGGTTATTCTCAACGATAATCTAAAGGATGTTCTTGGCTTTAAGCTCAATATAATCAATGGTAAAAGTGCCGGAAACACTAATTTCATTTTTGCTGACTATCCGCCTGCCTTCTCCACAGACACCTGTATATTTCTCTACGCTTCATTTGTGGAAACATCTCGAGTTGGTAATTCAAATGTTCCCCTCCTACGAGTTCTTGAACGAAAAACCAATCAAGAACATATTCACCACTACAATATAAAGCATCTTCAGTATATTCCCGTAAACACTTCCTATTTGGAACTCTGTCAGTTAACACTAAGAACCGAATTGGGTGATCCAATAGCAATTTCAAAAGGTTTGGCTGTGATTACATGCCATTTTCGACCCATCGTTCAACAACAAGATGTCTAATAAAAAAGTGGTATTCACTTGTCCTGATATTGACTGCTATGTTAATACTCTTGGCCCGAGACAACAGGGCAATGGAATGGACTACTACAAAGGTCGCTCGTCAATGTCTGGCTACGGTCTTGGCAGTTGGTTTGCTAAGCTGTTTCGCTCTTCACTACCACTGGCCAGAAAATATCTTGTACCGGCTGCGACAGATTTTGCATCCTCTACACTATACGATTGGGCTCTGGCAAGGATTTTAAAAAAAGTGCTTCGGAAAATCTTAGGTCCAGTGCGCGAACCCTTGGCGAGAGATTAAAACAGAATGGTAAAGGCTTAAAAAGGTCAAGAAACAATGCATCACTCATCAGTCTCCACTCAGGTCGGAAACGAAAGACATCATCCCTCTTGTCAAAGAAAAGAAGGAAAAAGCCGACACGTGCTGTAAACAGAAGCCCCAGGAAGAATAGAATTGTCAGATCGAAACTAGATTTCTTCTCCTAAAATGTCCTACCTACCGCATAAGGATTCTCAACCTTCAATCACCGCCTCATTGAATCTATTCAATGCCGAAAATGTTGATGTGAGTGTCAAGCATGGATACTATGAACAATTTTATCCTCAACAACCCCTCTCCGACAATATCCACTTTCAAATTTATTCCAATGAAGACTACTTTATGGACATGTCTTCAACATTTATAGATTTGCAAATGAAAGTCCGGAAATCCGATAATACAATGCCAATTCGGGCCGATGGAATATCCTATGAAAATTGTATACTACATAATTTATTTCGTCAAATTAGTGTCTACATCAATGGCACGCTGGTGAGCACAAGCAACAATCTCTCCAACTATACAAGCTATATGCAATTCATGCTGATGACACCCAAGTCATACAAGGAATTGAGAGGCGCCTCCAATGGATATGAATATATTACTAATACTGATAGTACAGATGCACTTAAAAATGCTACAACTAGTGAATTACATCTAGTTGGAAAAATATATCATGAAATATTTAATATACCCCAATGGCTGCCGCCCAATGTTAAAGTGGATATACAATTGACGCTTGCACCCTCCAATTTCATATTGAGAAAAGAACTTGCTGCCAATCCCGATGTAAGTCTCTCCCTCACCTCGGCAATACTTCATGTACGCAAACAACAGGTTATGAGTTCTGTTGCTTTGGCCGTGGAAAAACTGAGAGCCAATGGCAACAATATTAAACTACTTGTTCCTCATACAATCACCAATCAACGTCATATTGCAATGGGCTCACGCACCTTCACCGATTCATCCTTTATCAATGGCGAAATCCCCTCGAAATTGGCTTTGGCCTTTGTAAAAAGCGCCAGTGCAATAGGATCATGGACTGAATGCCCACATAAATTCGAGATGTTTGGACTTTCATCTCTTGTGTGCAAAGTAAACGGCATCCCACTCTACAATCTATCTTTTGATAAATCCCTAATCTCACTAAATCAATATGAAACCTATTGGGAAATCACTCCCGAAGGCAGTGTTCTACTAGACTTGGCGCCATGAACACCAGTCAAATAATCAATGTATTTAATATGGACCCCTACATGTCCCAGTACAAATCCTATTGTCTGCCCTCAGACTATCTTGGAAAAATTCAAAGCGCGAACAATACCTTGATTATTGTTAATAGCAGTCCGTCGACTGTGCTGACGGGTCATTGGCTGTGCATCTTTCAAACAATGAAGACGATTGAATTTTTTGATCCTCTTGGTCTACCCTATACATTCTACACGCCTCACATCAGCAACTATATTGAGAGCAGTGGGAAAACTATTATTCAAAATCGGAAGAGGGTACAGGATCTAACGACTAAAAGCTGCGGCTTCCATGCACTACTATATTTTGTGTTCCGATGTCGCGGCTATACTTACAAGCAGTTTCTCCACATTTATGTTGACAATCCACGTCTGAACGACTTTCTAGTGGAAAATATCCTCTCAGACCTATATAGTATTGATTTCAGTGCCCTAAGAGTAAAGTGCTTAAAAAATGTTTGTGAATTTGTTTATTAATAAAATGCATATATATACAACAATGTCTTTAAATCTTCACTTTAGATTTCTTCATCTTCGATGTATAGGCAACTGTCGTGAACCACTAATGCTGGTAAATCATTTGGATTCACTGTATATTGATCTTGATTGACTGCAAAGTCAGGGTCACATTTTCTACAGTACAATGTAACTTCACTCTTGTCATATCTCTTTGTATAGTCAATGATACTATTTGCATTCATATTATGAAATTCACGAGTTTCAATCTGTCTATTTGAAGCAATATCACATACAATGTTTTCAAATGGTGAATCACATTCCGTCACAGCCAAATAAAAATCACTTGGTTTATAGTCATAGTAGGCGGTGTCATCACAGCGATGACGTAGAAACCAGATTGTCTTGTTACCCCAACAGTTGAATCGTAGACCAGATTCCTCTTCCCAGAATAATTTAAATCCACGACGATACCAATCTCGTAGAAATAAACTAAAATCACGTTTGGGATTCTTTCCAATCATAGCGGGGTAAGTATTCTCCCACTGATCACATTTATCATAGTGACAATTGGAGCACAGGTGCCCTCTAGGATGAGAGTCACACACCTCCTCAAGACATGAATTACATCCTTTAATTTGTACTGCATAGCCTCTATGTAATTTACAAGGATTACATAATTTACACTTTTCACTATAGTCATCAATAATTGTACAATTCTCACATTGATTCCAACTGCCAAGAGTGTACATGCACAATGGACATATATAGAACATTTTTCGGTTTCCGATGTCAACTCACTCACAGCTAAAACGAAACTGATCCTCTTCGTTCGATAAATTCAAGGTGGAGGGAAATGGGGGAGAGAGGAGTAGCTCTGTAACGTTACCTCCTTCGAATGATGGGGGAGCCATCCACATTGAATCCATTGGCAATATTTTCAAAAGTATATCCACAATATGATTCTGCTTTGTTCCAATTAATATATCAATAAATTGACTATAAGCATTTGAATCACATTTTAAAAGTTTCATACAATAGTCCAATGGGGAGAATCACTCCTCATTATATTGTCAAGTGTTCCCTGACATGAGAATATCCTGCGTTTAAGAGATAACTCGAGAAAATCATCATCCAAAATCAAATGTTTTTCCATAAACACTAGATTTGATCTAATTCTCTCTTTCTCAAATTTATTCATTTTTCAATCCTTTCACTCTGACTGCTGACTCTAGACTGACCCTGATTCGCTAGCCCTAACCAGAAAAGAAAGAAAACATTTTCGATTTCGAAACAATTTTATTGAATAATTACAACAACATCAATAATACAGAGCATGTACAATCAGCGATACTGTTTATTGTCTTCAATATGTTTCACCAATGCACTTAAAGCACATTGAAGTCTATTCACATGTGCTATATCAACTTTAGCGGCGAAACATAATTGATCCTCCATTTTAAATTTGCTCAAGGATATCACATATCTTGCATATACTGCATCCCATTCCAGACAAAGCCGTGATCCTTTCGTGATTTCCACCGCAATGCTTGGTGCTCTTGTACTATTATCATCAACTCCACTATCAACTTCTAATAGTGTAAACATTCCACTCATCGCCATCAACACAAATATATATCCAAATGAGTAAAGTCAAAACTGTTCTTCTTCTTCTCACTCCTTTGAATTCTATTCACAGACTAATAAAACTTTGGCAAAAAACCCGTTCCTTATATTCCCACCGCCGCTAATATGTAAACAAGCCCTCTGATTGGCTGAGAAGGAAACACGTGATCTAACTGTTTCCCGTTATCGGATCAATAAAATTCCCAATCGATTACGCAATCAAGTTCTCGGAAATTCACTTCCCCCTCGAGTCCTAGATCAATAACAATGTTCCCGTTAGAATTCAATGCGCATGTGCAACCTTCGTCCCGGAGTTATTACACATAGAAACAACAAATAAATCGATCTTGGAAAAAGAGGTCATTGAGCGATTACGTAATCTTTCTCCCTAGGGACTCTATGACCATATTGTTTCATAATTCCCCACGCTCGTGAATCAATAATTCCCCCATCGATTATGTAAATCACCCCTCATGTCATTCGCACGTGGCCAAACAACAACAGATCGATTGACCTTGACACACCCCCCCGATTAGACTCGATCGATAATCCTTGAATAAATTATGTCCCGTCAGCATTAAACTAAATTGTAGATGGCAGCAGGGGTGTTCTCGTCGGGGCTTTAGGGTCACTTCTACTGTAAATATGTTGCTATTAGGATTATAACAGACCATTATTTCGAATACTGTGAGATATTTCTTAAAATGCCAGGAACAAAAAGCAAGCTAAAACCGGATATCGCCAAACGTCTTAAGAAGGTTTACCGTAATTTTTCTTTAAAGGTTTAGGTGGTTGTGGAAATAAACCGATTGATAATGTGGAATTCCTATCAGCGGAAAACGCTAGTCAAACTTAACTAATTACTTTTGCTTATTTCGTCAAAGTATTTGTTCTACACTCCTTTTTTTTACGCCTCTAGGTTTAAAAAGAAAAGTTGAAGATTGGATATGCGAAAATTGTGCCAAACCGTGGAAAATATTCTCACCGAGCTCTAGCTAAAATATATTCCACATATTGTGACCATTCTGTCTTGTTTTTAAGGGTATATATTCGTTATTGAATAAGAACGATCTGCGCCAGATCGGTAAAGATTAGCGCCAGATCAGTATTGCTTATTTTAGATATTGAAATTTTTCGCTGTACCTTCCCACTTCATATCGTAATACACATATTATTGAGAAGTATGGTGCTACCGACATTATTCAAAGGTTTGAGTTGCTTGGTATTAATTTAACAAGACATGCCTTTGTGTCCCTAGACCCAAACCATAATATTATCTGTGTGTTTTTGTGTGAGATAAAGGTTTAAGATGTCTATGTGTCTTTGTATTTTTTTTTTTATTATTATTATTATCCTTTTTGCGTGTTTTATACTCCATTTGTTTTGCCTAAAAGTGGGTAAAAAAAAATATTATTATTAAGTTGAAACTTGCAGGGAACGTTGAGGGGGATGTTGAACATAATCAAAAGACACTATATGCATCCAATATGTATTTTTTTTCTTTCTTTTCAGTGTAATTTACCCCGCTTGTTTTGTTTATAAATAAAAAATAACAAGTTATTTCAACTGAAAGTAAGGAGCAAGATTCAAACTTAAAACGAACAGAAATTATCACGTATATGAAGGGGATTGCCCCTCCTCAACACCTCGCTCTTTACGCTAAAGTTTTTTAGTGCTTTTAAAAAAGCTTCTTATTGTTCTAATTAAACGACCCTTGTGTTTCAGGAGTCGTTCTTAAAGAATTGGGACAAAATTGAAACTTTATCGTGAAGATTGAGGCTTTGTAGAATGGGCAATCCCCTTCATATAGGTGATAATTTCTGTTCGTTTTAAGTTTTAATGTTGCTCCTTACTTTCAAATAAAAAAACTTGTTTTTTATTTAATTTCTGATCTTTTTTTAAATAATTCCAAGAATTGTGGCCCTACCTCCAAGAAGAAATCCCTCTCCACACGGAAATATCCTCTAGACAATTCAATCCCGGTGAAGATTTACCCCGGACAATTACCCTTAACAACTCGCGTAAGATTGAGACGGAAAAGAGAAAGCAAGATATATAAAAAGAATTTTGAATAGGAATTCTAGCAAATTCCCCCAGTGTATATTTCCCCTGACAAGTTCACTCCCTGGAAACGTCCCTCCCTATGGAAAATTCCCCTATGAAAAATACAAAATTCCACATTTTTGTAGATAGGAGCTTGAAACCTCTACAGCATGGTTTTTTGATACACTGACTCTGATAGTGTAATTTTAATTAAATTTCCATGACTTTTAGGGGGTGTTTCCCCCTTTGTTCAAAAATCAGGCACATTTTCTCAGGCTCGTAGCCTTTAATGGGTAAGACTACACTTAATGAAACTTATATATTTGAAATCAGCATAATAAGCCGATTCCTTTGATATATATATCGGTATCAAAATTCCATTTTTTTAGAGTTTCGGTAACTATTGAGCCGGGTCACTCCTTACTTACAGTTCGTTACCACGAACTGCTTGAAAAGTAGGTTATAAATAAATTAATATTATTATTACTACACTGACAAAATGGGAAGTTGCCTCGTTTTTCAAAGATGAATAGACTTAAGCTGAGTCCAGAGGGCAAAAAATGTTATTATTTTTATTTTTTGGCACTTGCAAAATATTTGTTATATTCCGTGAAACAAATACACATGCAGGGTCCTTTGGGGCCGGATATGCCGACGAGGGCTGGTGGTACTTTTCTGGTGGGCTGGTTAGGTGGCTGCTCAGTAATGGAGTTAAAAACAAAAGGTTTTTCTTCTTATCAATTCCTGTTATTATTTAATATCACTAACATTAATTAATATAGTGAATATAATGATTGTACTCGTCTCTTCTTATTAAAATGTTCTTTCATTAAACATTTCATTAAATCTTTCAATAAAAAGAAAAGGCTGAGAGTATTAGTTTTGGGTTTCATTTCTTCGCCAAATTCTATTCTATCCATAAGATTCTTTCTCTCAGAGGAATTTCTGAGTTTATGGGACTTCATACTTACCCATTTCAAGCATCTTTTTTCTCAAACGAGCCTTGGGAGACATTATTCATGCCCGAGGTCCAAGATTCTCTCACGGAGAAAAGCTTAGATTCATCAAAAGATCTCAAGATGGATAAGAATTAAAAAGACCCTAGAAATTTACCGAATAAGTCTCCTTTGAGGGGTCTCATTTTGTCGTCAAAGCATAAGAGACTTTACAATCGTAAATATAATTTTTGAAGAAAAGATAAGAGGACTCTTGCAGAAAATTTTGTATACGATATTGAACTACGCAGTTCAAAAGCAAGTAGCTTTAAAGCGGTAATGATGCAACCATAGCTTGCAAGGAAAACTGTCCGCTATTTTATAAAATAACTTGCCAACCTCTTTTTCTATACACTACCATCTTTTAATGAAAACATACTCTTTGCAACTCAACCGACATGCTATATTTTTCAAAAATAATATTTTTTTTAGAAACTTTAAAAATTTTGACCACGGGGATTCAACAGACGTTATCTAAGATGCCAACTTGATGTTACTAACTTGACACTGCTGAAGCCCAGGACATCTACCTACTGGCATTTCTCCCAGGATCTTGTGATTTCAGTCCCGGGCTTTGGGTCTTATGTCTGATCTTTTCGTGGCAATCATTTTCATATGGAGGGTCGCCAGCCCTACAGACTCTAAGCCTGTGGGTTTGTGGTCCCCACCAGAGGTCGCCCACCAGAGCCAAGCCAAGCCAAGACCGTCAAGCACGCTGAAGCCCAGTTAGCAGGGAAATTGAGTCAAGTATGTTAATCTTGGGGGTCTTAGAAAAATCATACGTGTTAGACATTACCCCGAAAAAATAGCCTGTTTAAACACACACAATTTCATTGTTTAATATTTGTTTTCATGACAATGGGATCTTAATTAAATTTTCATTGGCAGTCCCACTGCCACTGAGACAGCCATGTTTCGGTTAATTTCCAAGTGACAGCTCTGCTCAAGACTAACGATGACCGATCAACTGAACCATTTTCCGCGTTTGGACTACCGTTCGCAGGATCCCTTAGTGAATGCTCTTGGAACCAATATATATTTTCACCCTGCGCTAAAATGTCCCTATTGTTCATTAAAACCGAAGCTAAAATTATCGATTTGTGTGCCACGCTGTGCAAAAATACGATATGTTCATTTTATTTTGTTTTGTTTGCAGCACTCTCATTTGTAACTCAAGAACAATACGAATCAAAAATACTACAATCCATTACAAATTTCTAGAAAACAAATTTCAACACTATGTTTCTAGAAAGGTCAGAGACATTCCTACAAAAACAGTGAATAAATTTGGCATTTGACCTTCAGTCTCGTAAATATTATAGAAACATTTTTTTTTTATTCAAACAAAAAGTCAAACATAAGATAGGAGCGAGTTCTCAATGATGATAAAACATATTAAAGTCAACAGTACTCAGAGATGTTTCTGGAAACCTTTCAGTTTAATCAAATGTTTCAGTATGTTTAAACTAGTTAAAATTAAGTTTTAGAATAAGGATTACAGAAGAAAGAATGGAGATTATAACAACAGAGAAATAGATGGACTACTTGTGAACAATTTTGTGACGCGTTCACGAACAACTCGGAGAACCAATGAACACAGGAGAACCAATAAGGCGTTTATTCTCCAACATTAAACTTTTCCAAAAAAGCTGTAGGCAAGTGACGTCGATTGGGAGGGGGGTCAGGGAGAGGCGTGTGCCCCCTAGAATCTGAAAAGGACTTTTATTGGAGGTATTTCCAATGGAAATTGTCTTTTTTGTTATTTCCATTGTAAAGATCATAAAAAACGGCAGCTTTTTATGATTGGCACATGAGCACAGATGTGGGATATTGTCCCACATCTCTCTGTGGGAAAATATCCCACAGAGGGATATTTTCTACAGGAAGAACTTATTGTAGGGAGGGTAGTCTCTTGGGTTGAAGTTTCCAGGAGAAATTTTTACACGGGGGAGCTTAGATTGAGAATGTAGAGATTAGGTTGGGACCTCTCGTCTCTGATAACCAAACTCAAATACGAGGTAAATTAATTAAATAATTTAATTATTGTATGACCCATAAAAAAATACAAAGCATAACGATGGAGTATAATAAAAAGAAAGAAAATCAACAAACTCTTTGGCTTCAATAAAAAATAATAGTTCAGTAAAAATACGGTTTTGCTTTTGGCACCAAAATGTTCAGAATAATTCGCTCAATAACATGTCCAAAATCACTCACAATCGCCCCTTGCGGATATATCGTTTTTTTTTCAGGGAAAAGAAGGGGGGTCTCGAATTTAATTCCTGCAATATTTTCAAAATTGAAAGGTCAATTCCTATTAATTCAAGCCCGAATAGATCGAGAATGACGCCGGAATTGGGAAATTCAATTTTTTAGCACCCCGTTTCCGCTCCAAGAATGGTCAAACATGGATTAAAAATTGGAATCATAATTTTCGCAGTAATTGCTCATAAATGAACACAAATGAGCACCAAACGAACACCAATGTCCAGGAAATTCACTTAACAACATAGTCGTCTAATATCATAATTATGATATTACTGATTTTCTTGAAGAAGGATCTAAATTTGCCTACAAAATATCAAACATCCAATTTTTTAACGCTTTTCAAGTGACATTTTTTTTGTATTTCAATGTAAAAAACGATGAATACTGAATTTCAAAAATATGATTCGGTAGATGGACAGCACTGAATCTTGCAAAATTGTTGTTTTGCGTTGATATATTAAAACTGTAGGAGAGCAGAAAAATAAACACCAGAAATTGCACCATTGCACCAGAATAAACACCAGGAAACTTAAAACTTAATAAATAGAGTGATTGGAACCCGAAAATATATCATAGGCATAAACCAATGAAACTTCACCACATATTTTATCACGGAGCTATAGGAGAATAGTCTAATTTGTTCTCTTTGGTTCAGGGTTATTTCCTTAACCTTTATTCTGAAGAAAAGGGTGGTTCCAGGTTTCGTAGTAGGGCTACCACACTAGTTTTCACAAGGTGTATAGGCATACAAAATAGTCACTGACAGGTGGACTGTTTAAGTTACTTTTCTTCACCATAACGTCACTTTAGACATAGCAAGTTGAATGGCCAGAGACTGATTTTTAAACGATTTTATTTAATTTTGTTTGTTAGGGCCAAAGAAAATCAAATACTTGAACACATGTAATGTTACAGTACTATTTATTTTGAAGGAGAGGTGGGCGTGGTCTTGGCATGAAGCGTTACGATTGAGAATTCCTAGCATGAAGTAGCCTCTGAAGGACGACATTTAACAAATCTTAACGTCATCACTGAAATGAAGCAATTTGTCCGGTACCCCACTATACTTTGTAATATTATGCCACCATGAATTACTAGTTCTGAAAACATCGTTCAGTACCGATGTGAAATCTCTGAGCTAGATATGCGAAGGAGAAACAGCATTATGTTTTTTTTGCAGATTTCTAAGTAGCCACAGTAAAAGTTTAGATTTATTTTGGCAAGCTATTCAATTCTTTTACGTTAAGCTACATCTTTATAACTTCAAAACCAATGACCATCTAATGCGCACCTTGGAGGGGTGGGACAAACGCCACCCTGTTTGGGTATACCCTGATTAATTACCATTTCAATTTTAACGTCACTTAGCCAGCTTATTCCAAAAAAGAAGACACAGCTTTAGTTGAATACCGCATGTCTTTTGAGAATTCAAGAAATAGTTGATTTGTATCGCACATGCATGTAAGTGGAGGGATTGGTTGCTTAAAAACACACAAAAATACCTCGGTTCAGGCTATACTCATCAAAGCAAACATATTGACCTCGACGCTATACTTTCTTTTTGCTCTACACTCTTTGTTTTCTTTTTAAAAGCAGCGAGCAAAATAATCAAGGAGGCACACTTGTGCCTCTTTAAAGAGGCGACCCACCACAATGTTAAGCGATTTCCGGTCCTAGCGGTCGCAGAGAGACAGAGGTGATTGCATTTTGTAGCCCAAGCTCCAACTAAGAAACGTGCAAAATTTCACCCCCCTCCGACTTTATCTTCATGGGTAAAAGTGGGCCGGAAGTTTCAACCCTCCGACCACAGCCCCCCTTTAACGTTGTCTGATTGGGCTGAAATTTAGAGGTTAAGCTTTCCTAGGGCCCAGGAGCTTATCCTCGAAATTTCAGCTCAATCCGATCACTCCTTCCCTGTTTTCCAAAAAACAAATATAGCCAATTAAAGTTCACTTCTCTTTTTTTTATCAGCCACGCCTACAGGCCACAGTTGGCAACGGATCCGGGTGAATGAGGACTCATTCGAACCGGAATTCGACCCAGCAGGGCCTTTTGATATTTTCAGACCGAAAAAATTATCCCCCGAATTTACATTTACGAAAAACCTCGTTTTCCTTTAAGAGCCCATGTTAATTTTTCCCACCACAGCCCCCCTTTAACGTTGTCTGATCGGGCTGATTTAAAGGATAAGCTTTCCTGGGGCCTGGGAGCTTATCCTAAAAATTTCAGCTCAATCCGATCACTCCTTCCCTGTTTTCCAAAAACCAAATATCAAATTTGTGGGGATTTGCTTGCGTCAAAAATACATCGCACAGAATAAAAATAATGTAACGTGTCTCTATGGTAAAATGGTCGCTATTCCTGACTGTCAGTCGGAAGACCCGAGTTTTATTCCCCGTCAGAGAATTTTTTTTTATATATTGAATTTAAAGTTTAAAAAGAAACTCAGTTTCTTTTTTAAATCCAATCTATTAAATCCTTCGGCTCAACAGGCGTCTCCAGAAGAATATCACAGTCGGCCTTCAGGTTACAGGTAAGTCTCCGCTGCTTTGATAACATGTCGTACAACCGCATGCTCGAAGAAAAGTTGAAAAAAGAAAATCTTACTGTGCATTTGATTTGATTATTCAGGAATTAAAAGCCTTAACACAAGTATCTTCAAGAGCGGGGGGTTTGGGGGGTGGCAGCCCCCCAACTTTAACTCCTGACACGATCAGCTAACAGTTAGTCAAGCAATAATAAGTAATAAACTGTACAAAAACGTGCAGAAATTATTTGAAAAAAACTACGTTTTCTAAAGAGTTAAAGAGGCTGAGTCACAAGTTCGAACCTCAAAACGTACAGGGATTAGGAGGTACAGTTGGGGGGCTGCCGCCACCCAAACCCCCGCTTCCGTATATAAAAGGGGCTGTGCCCTCCTCAACGCCTCGCTCTTTGCGCTAAAGTTTTTATTGTTAAAAAAAAAAGAGTTAAGAAAGTCAAACTTTAGCGTAAAGAGCGAGGCGTTGAGGAGGGCACAGCCCCTTTTATATACGGAAGCGGGGGTTTGGGGGCGGCAGCCCCCCAACTGTACCTCCTAATCCTTGTACGTTTTAAGGTTCGAACTTGTGACTCAGCCTCTTTAACTCTTTAGAAAACGTAGCTTTTTTCAAATAATAATAATAAAGAAACGTTACTCGTTACATTTTTGTGTATTTGGACTTACCTAGGGTAGTATTTTTTTCAGTTGAATTTTTTGAGACATCCCAGACTGATCACATGTTGGATCCCAGCCATAGCTTTTGATATTCTTAACCAAAAAAGGTCTAAGTATAAAATGTCCAGGGATCAGTAGATGTTTTTCTCACTCGAGAGATCGAAGACTTTCAGAAATCACGAAATCCAGGTGGCACGTGCCAAGCGTGGTGGAACTGTGCCAAGTGTTCCAGCGACTATACCAAGTATGGCGAGACTGTACCAAACATTGAGAAACTGTGCGGCACACCCGGCGCTCTGAGATACACACCAGGTGGCGAAAAGTGGGTAACCCCTCGTTTCTACTAAAAAACATGCACTTCGTCGCTTTGAAGTCAGAGACAAAATAACATGTATTTTATGTAGGCACATTAGACGGCTCCTTTGAAATGTTCATTGTCACGAGTGCGGGATTGATACAACATGGATTTAAAGCGCCATCTTCTCCCTGTGTAATCCCTCTAGGTCTTAAGTGGCAAATGATTTAACTGTGTTTTTAGGATCTCCGTTAAATTTACACGGATGGCATACTGTATCATGAAAGTCCAAATGATGGTTCGTTCCTGGTTTCAAGAGACAACTTACCCGGGTGACTAATGGTTTAGTCCTCCTTGTTACAGAGGCGTGGATTTATCGTCATTAGAGATAGTTTCGGGTCGGGACTTGACTCGAACGCGAGTACAACTAGGGTCTAGTCAAAAAAGCGTACAGTCCTTGTCTACTCGCAATGCGGCGCTGCTTTATGGCAGAACATTATTTCCAACTAGCTGCATATCCTTACCAATAAGAATAGTGCAAGAATCCTATAATCCTAAGAAAAAAAAGTTTTGGCCCATGCAGAAATTTTCTACTCATCAAAGCACGTCTTAAATCAATACCCCACTTAGTGACTTTAAAATATAAAAGTAAAGGCTCAAAAACAATCATCAAAAGTAGGACGACAATAGCAATTGCAGTATGACCATATACAGCCCTTGAGGCCCGAGCCATCTTGAGGCTGGCATAGCTTCTTTGAAAGGTTCCAATTATTTATATCATGTAGCTGGGTTCTCGCTAGACTCTTATGTAAATAGCATAACCCATTTCTTTGATTATCCCCTTTGTGATTTCCAAGACATCTTCAAAAGTGAGCAAAAAAAGCTACATTTCTGCAAGATTGTGATATTCAGAGCTATGTCTTGAATATGGATACCTTGAGAGCCGCGCCTTCTCTTTCCATGCCATTTATTATTCATTTTCTAAAGTACCAGGCTTTTCTTTGTCAAAATTTAAAGGAATATTCATAACATTAGTGGTGTTGCTACAGGAGCTTTTGGGGGAAAGGGCTATAATTATGTTAAAGGCTGAAAGTCAAAGATTAGCCTGAAAATGCTTTCTATTTTGTGAAAACGTGATGTGAAAGCTGAATTATTTCAGTTTTTATATGAGAGAAAGAGGTCTTGTGCGAGATTGAAAAACGTGAAAAAGAAGAATTAAAGTGGGCAATTAGCAGGCGTAAATAAAACTCTTAATAAATGAACAATTTCTTTCTATTTCTTTCTCCTTGTGTCTGCACGAAGCTGCCACTCGTTTGGTATGTTCAAAAATTATGTTAGGGATTTTCTAGCTAGTAATTAAGTTTTTTTTTCTTGTGTTGAGTCTCTTAAAGGTGTGAATGTATCATGTTGAAAGTGTTTTTGTTTTTTATGTATTTGTTTCATTTTTGTTTCTTCCCTATTTTTTTTTCCTGGCCATAGAGCCTTACGGGGGAGTTTATATTGAAGTGTATTTTGTTGAGTTTATTGATTGAATAAAATTGATTGATTGATTGATATTAGAAAGCAAGTCCGGAAATTATATATCTTTTCAATTGTTTGTCAAAATAATAGTCTACATGCCTAATTATTTTCTTTTTTTATTTCATGGCAATTTTCCTTAGTTTAAAGGTAATTTATTTAGCATTGCGTTCATCTCAAACAGTGGCACCAATAGGGGGGATGGGGGTGGGTAAGGGAAACTTTATATTAGTCCCCTAGATTTCAAAATATATCTTTGTTTGCTGTAATAGAATGGGGTGTGACTTCATATACAGAC
Organism: Artemia sinica; assembly: GCA_027921565.1. Classification (NCBI taxonomy): domain Eukaryota; kingdom Metazoa; phylum Arthropoda; class Branchiopoda; order Anostraca; family Artemiidae; genus Artemia; species Artemia sinica. The sequence continues at coordinate 39,360,557 of CM051272.1, read as the reverse complement.
CCTAAATTTTGTAAAATTTTCAAAAACAAATTATGAGATACTTTCTGGTTTTTTCTGACTCAACAAACCATGATTTCTAAAATAACTTTCAAATTAAATAGGCTGTGTGGTGACAATAGGTCACAGATATAATGCGAAAAACAAATTTTGAAGCAAAACACACTGTATTTGCATACAGACACAGTCTTATCAAATTTCTTTGTTTCAGCATTGCAAGTACCGTACCCAATATATGAATACAACCAGAGGCGTCACTTACCAAAATGTTTAGGGGGGAGGGTGATGGATTTTACCGACTGGCTGGTCATTTTTACCTACTGATTTAGGTGATATCTCTATTAAAACTACTTTATTTTTTTATTGGTTAAAGACTGAGACTGATCTTCTTTCATTGATCTTATATCATTTTGGTAGTCCATTTATGCCTATCAAATGAAAAAAATTGAGCCAGTAAAATAGTGGCGCTTGGAGCCACTATTTATCCCCCTCAAATCTTAAACCCGACTGGCTGGAAACATTGGGAGGCTTACCCTCTCCCTCCCCCATACGTGACGCTTCTGAATAAGACTTAATTGGTTTCATTTTTTCTAAATAATGATATATGCCGCAGTGCAAACTCAAATACAAAATAAGCAATGTATAATTATTTTCATATAAGTAAACTTATACTATATTTGTTGAATATTTGTTAAACTCCGCCTGTAAGTAATTACAGCCAGTCTGAAGCCTGGATATAGGAGGAGCCTGGATGAAGGAGCTTTGCGGTGGTTTAGCAACTTGCACCTGGAAAAAAAAATTATGCTAAAAGAAACATCCAAGAAAAACAAAACCGGATTTCCATTCTCAATGACGACCCCTACACCCGCCCAACGAGCAAGATTTTTGAATACGAAAATACCACTAAAAATCGGATCTTGGAACGTTCGGACAACAGCACAGCTGTCGAAGTTGGAACAGCTAGAGAAGGAGATGACCCGCTACTGACTAGACATCATGACCCTCTCGGAAGTTCGAAGGCCGGGAAATGAAAAGCAACTACTCAGCGGTGGAAACACTTTAATCTTCAGCGGCCTAGAAACACGACGAGAAACTGGAGTGGCCGTAGTCATTTCAAAACCTGTGGCAAAATCACTGATTAGCTGGAAACCCGTGAGCAACCGCATTATGACTACTCGATTCCATGGGAAACATGCCAAAATGACCCTGGTTGCGTGCTATGCACCCACTAATGAAGCCACAGACGATCATAAAGAGACGTTCTACAATGAACTGACATCTGTCCTTATGACATTCTGTGTGTCATGGGGGATTTCAACACAAAGGTTGGCAACGACAGATATTCTTGTGTCGAAGTCCTGGGCAACCACAGTCTTGGAGAACGCAACGATAATGGAGAATTCCTTATAGAAATGGCTCAGTCGTTCGGTTTGATTGTTGGCGGCACTCTCTTCATCCATAAAGATATACACAAATACTCCTGGACTTCACCTGATTGACACACGAAAAACCAGATCGACCACTTTCTTATTGGTAAGAAGTCGCAGACGTCGCTATGTGATGTGCGCGCATTTAGAGGCACTGATAACTTCTCTGACCATAGCCTGATGGCTCCGAAAATCAGAGCAACGATCATGCGCCGATCTTGTATTTACTCTTAGAATGCTGCTAGAAGAAGCGCATGAATGGCGTAATAAGTTGCACTTGGTCTTTATAGAATTTGAGAAAGCTTTCGACTCGATAGATCGCCCAACGCTTCGGAAGGTTCTCCAATACTACGGTATTCCTGAGCCTGACAAGCTCATTCGAATCATTGAAGCCTTTTACCAAGACACAGAATGCTGCGTCAAGACAAGTGACGGGAGTACCCGTTACTTTCGTATCATGACAGGGTGAAACAAAGTTGTGTGCTGTCACCACTGCTATTTATCCTTATCACTGATTATATTCTCCGTACATGCGACGGACGTGGGATCCAGTTGGATAATAAGAGACTCGGAGATGTTGATTTTTATAATGATCAATCAAAAAAACTTTTTGCACAAAATTAAGTTTTTCAAAAAAAGTAAAGAACGCCATTAAACCAAAAATGAACAAAATAGAATCAAATAGTTTAACAAGCATACAACTACCAAACCAGTATCAATAAATAAATGAAACCTAAACCAAACAGAAATTAAAATAAGTTAAACTCAAAACGAGCAGAAATTAATTTGAGTAGGGTTCTAAACCATATACTTTCTAAAAGCCAGAATATAATTTGTACTTACTGAAAAAAATTCTTTTAAATATTTTCACTTTTATAACTTTAAGAAATCAAAAATTATTTCCGATTTTAAGGAATAAATATCAGCATATGTATATTAAACTGACAATGCACATTTTTTTCAGTAAATTCATTTGAATTTTTTTCAGGAAAGCACAAACTATATTCTGGCTTTTAAAAAGCATAAGGTTTAGAACCCTACTCAGATTAATTTCTGCTCGTTATTCGGGGATTCGTAATTCGGGAATATCTGCTCGGGGATACGTTATCCTCAAAGACATAATTTCCAGACCTTTCTGATAGGCTTAACAAAATGGCTATATCAAAATAGGCGTGGAGGGGGACATTTGCCCTCTGATGACTTTCGACTATTAAAAAAGGCGCTAGTCCTCTCAATTTCCAATCAAATGAGCCCTTTTTGAAGCTTCTACTACAAAACTTTCTATAAAAACATTATATGCCCCAAGGGCAGAACATAAAACCCTTGTCCTGAGGGCAATGGGGGGAGGGTTGTCATACTCAAAGACATAATTCCCAGACCTTTCAACTAGGTTGAAAAAAATAGCAATATCAAAATATTGATTGGAAGCGTTTGAGGAAATGATGGGCGTGGGGGGGGATTCTCCCTCCGATTACTTTCGACTATTAAAAAGAGCAGTAGCCCTCTCAATTTTCAATTGAAAGAGCCCATTTTGAAGTTTTTGCGACAAAACTTTCTATAAGACATTATATGCCCCCAGGGCATAACTTACAACCTTAGCCCTGAGGGCTGTGGGGGTTTGTCATAAAGAAACACATAAGTTCCGGACCCTTCAACTACGTACAACAAAATGGCTATATCGAAATTTTGATCGGAAGTGCTTGGGGAAATGATGGGCATGCGGGGGCATTCGCCCTCCGATCGCTTTTGACTATTAATAAGGGCACTAGCCCTCTCAATTCCCAATTGAATAAGTCCTTTTTGAAGTTTCTACGACAACGCTGGCAAAGATCTAATTTTCAGAACTTTCAACTACGCCGAACAAAATGTCTATCTCAAAATTTTAATTGGATGTGTTTGGGGAAATGGTGGGCGTGAGAGGGGCGTTAGTTGACCCCCAATCACTTTCGAATATTAAATAGAACACTAGCCCGTTCAATTTCCAATCAAATGAGCCATTCTTGAAGTTTCTACAACAATGCTTTCTATAAAACCTTATATGCCCCCAGGGCATAACTTACAACCCTTGCACTGAGGGCTCTGGGGGGAGAGTCATCCTCAAAGAAATAATTTCCGAACTTTTCAACTACATTAACAAAATGGCTATCTCAAAATTTTTATTGGATGTTTTTGGGGAAATGGTGGGCGTGGGAGGGGTGTTAGTTCTCCTTCAATCACTCTTGACTATTAAAAAGGGCACTAGCCCTTCGAAGTTTCGAAGTTTTTGAAGTTTCTATTACAACGCTCTCTATAAAAACCTTATACGCCCGCAGGGCATAACTTATAACTCTTGCCCTGAGGGGTGTGGGGGAGGGGTTATCATACTCAAAGACATAATATCCAGAACTTTCTGATAGGCTTAACAAAATGGCTATATCAAAATAGGCGTGGAGGGGGACATTTGCCCTCTGATGACTTTCGACTATTAAAAAAGGCGCTAGTCCTCTCAATTTCCAATCAAATGAGCCCTTTTTGAAGCTTCTACTACAAAACTTTCTATAAAAACATTATATGCCCCAAGGGCAGAACATAAAACCCTTGTCCTGAGGGCAATGGGGGGAGGGTTGTCATACTCAAAGACATAATTCCCAGACCTTTCAACTAGGTTGAAAAAATAGCAATATCAAAATATTGATTGGAAGCGTTTGAGGAAATGATGGGCGTGGGGGGGGGATTCTCCCTCCGATTACTTTCGACTATTAAAAAGAGCAGTAGCCCTCTCAATTTTCAATCGAAAGAGCCCATTTTGAAGTTTTTGCGACAAAACTTTCTATAAGACATTATATGCCCCCAGGGCATAACTTACAACCTTAGCCCTGAGGGCTGTGGGGGTTTGTCATAAAGAAACACATAAGTTCCGGACCCTTCAACTACGTACAACAAAATGGCTATATCGAAATTTTGATCGGAAGTGCTTGGGGAAATGATGGGCATGCGGGGGCATTCGCCCTCCGATCGCTTTTGACTATTAATAAGGGCACTAGCCCTCTCAATTCCCAATTGAATAAGTCCTTTTTGAAGTTTCTACGACAACGCTGGCAAAGATCTAATTTTCAGAACTTTCAACTACGCCGAACAAAATGTCTATCTCAAAATTTTAATTGGATGTGTTTGGGGAAATGGTGGGCGTGAGAGGGGCGTTAGTTGACCTCCAATCACTTTCGAATATTAAATAGAACACTAGCCCGTTCAATTTCCAATCAAATGAGCCATTCTTGAAGTTTCTACAACAATGCTTTCTATAAAACCTTATATGCCCCCAGGGCATAACTTACAACCCTTGCACTGAGGGCTCTGGGGGGAGTGTCATCCTCAAAGAAATAATTTCTGAACTTTTCAACTACATTAACAAAATGGCTATCTCAAATTTTTTATTGGATGTTTTTGGGGAAATGGTGGGCGTGGGAGGGGTGTTAGTTCTCCTTCAATCACTCTTGACTATTAAAAAGGGCACTAGCCCTTCGAAGTTTCGAAGTTTTTGAAGTTTCTATTACAACGCTCTCTATAAAAACCTTATACGCCCGCAGGGCATAACTTATAACTCTTGCCCTGAGGGGTGTGGGGGAGGGGTTATCATACTCAAAGACATAATATCCAGAACTTTCAACTACGTTGAAAAAAATGGCTATCTCAAAATTTTGATTGGATGTGTTTGGAGAAATGGTGGACGTGAGAGGGGGGTTAACTGCCCTTCATTCATAGCCTATTAAAAAGGGCACTAGCCCTTTCAATTTCCAATCGAAGGAACCTTTTTTGAAGTTTCTACGACAACATTTTCTGTAAAAAAAAAAAAACTTATATGCCCCCGGGGCATAACTTACAACCATTGCCTTGAAGGCTCTGGGGGGGGGAGGGCGTGTCATCCTCAAGAACCCGATTTCCAGAACTTTCATCTACGTTGAATAAAATGGCTATCTCACAAATTTTGATTGGATGTGTTTGGGGGAATGGTGGGGGTGAAAGGGGGTTAGTTGCCCTCCATTCACTTTCGACTATTAAAAAGGGCACTTGCCCTTTCAATTTCCAATTGAAGGAGCCCTTTTTGAAATCTCTACGAAAACACTTTCTATAAAAAGCTTATATGCCCCCAGGGCATAGATTACAACCCTTGCCCTGAGGGGTTTGGAGGGTTTGTCATCCTTAAAATCATAATTTCCAGGACTTTCAACTACGTTGAAGAAAATGCCTATCTTAAAATTTTAATCGGGTGTGCTCGGGGAAATGGTGGGCGTCAGAGGGGGGTTAGTTGCTCTCCAATCACTTTTGACTATTAAAACGGGCACTAGCCCTTTCAATTTCCAATCAAATGAGCTTTTTTGAAGTTTATACGACAACACTTTCTATAAAAAACCTTACTTGCCCCCAGGGTATAAGTTGCAACCCTTGCTCCTAGGGATCTAAGGGGGCTATCATCCTCAAAGACCTAATTTCCAGAAAGTTTAACTACGTTGAACAAAACGAATATCTCAAAATTTTGATTGCATGTGTTTGGAGAAATGGTGGGCGTGAGAGGGGGGTTAGTTGCCTTCCAATTACTTCCAAAAATTAAAAAGGGCACTGGTCCTTTCAACTTCCAATCGGGTGAGGCCTTTTTGAAGTTTTACGACAACGCTTTCTATAAAAAAAAACCTTATATGCCCCCAGGGCATAACTTACAACCCTTGCCCTGAGGGCTTTAGGGGGGGGGGGGTTTCATCCTCAAAGACATAATTTCCGGACCTTTCAAATACGTTGAACAAAATGTATATCACGAAATTTTTATTGGATGTGTTTGGGAAAATGGTGGGCGTGAGAGGGGGATTAGTTCCCCTCCAATCACTGTCAACTATTAAAAAGGCCACTAGCCCTTTGAATTTCAAATCGAATGAGCCGTTTTTGAAGTTTCTACGAAAACACTTTCCATAAAAACCTTATATGCCCCCAGAGCATAACTTACAACCTTTGCCCTGACGGGTTTGGGGGGTTTTCATTCTCAAAGACCTAATTTCCAGAACTTTAAACTACGTTGAAAAAAATGACTATCTCAAAATTTTGATTGTATGTGTTTGGGGAAATGGTGGGCGTCTGCAGGGGGTTAGTTGTCCTCCAATTACTTTCGACTATTAAAAAGGGCACCAGCGATTTCAATTTCCAATCAAATGAGCTCTTTTTGCAGTTTTTATGACAACGCTTTCTATAAGAACCTTATCTGCCCCAAGGGCATAACTTACAACCCTTGCCCTGAGGGCTGTGGGGGAGGGGTGTCATCCTTACAGACCTAATTTCCAAAACTTTCAACTACGTTATACAAATGGCTATCTAAAAATTTTGATTGGATGTGTTTGGGGAAAAGGTGGGCGTGAGAGGGGTGTTAGTTGCCCTCCAATTACTTTCGACTATTAGAAAGAGCACCAGCCCTTTTTCGTAATTCCAATCGAATGAGCCCTTTTTCAAGTTTCTACGACAAAAACTTCAAAAAAAACCTTATATGCCCCTAGGGCATAACTTATAACCCTTGTCCTGAAGACTGTGGGGGGAGTGTCCCGCTCAAAGATATAATTTTCAGAACTTTCAACTGCGTTGTACAAAATGGCTATCTCAAAACTTTGATAGGATGTGTTTGGGAAAAGGTGTTAGTTGCCTTCCAATCACTTTTGACTATTGAAAAGGGCACTTCCAATTTCCAATCGAATGAGCCCTTTTCGAAGTTTCTGCGACAATTCCTTCGATACGAAGTGCCCTGGTCTTGAAAAAAAAATACATTGTGCCAACATCGCTCTTTACTTAGGCAACGCTATTACGCTAAGAATCGGCCAGGCTAATGCATCTTTCAGGAAACTGTCTCCAATTTGGCGCAGCCAGAAGCACTCTCTCCCAGGCTGAGGCTGTTCAACAGCAACGTCCTCTCAACGCTTTCCTATGGCTCTGAAACTTGGCACATATAAAACAACAACTTGAAAAGAAACACAAGGACACCTTAAACATTTGTTTAAGGTACATTCAACAGAAGACATCTCAGCCTCTGGTAACCAAAGTGATCAAATACAGGAAGTGGAGATACCTCGGTCATGTGATTCGCATGCCCGAAACTCAACTACCGAAGGTCGTCCTTCGGTGGCAGCCACAGGGTACCAGAAAAAGAGGACGCCCCAAAACCGCCTTACGACGCAGCTACCGGGCTGACCTCACAAATCTCAATGCCTCAATCCAACCTGAATGGGAAGATGTATGGACAGCCGCAGCGATGAGAGATGACTGGTGAGTGTGGTGACTCTTCTTGGATGCCCTAAGTGCCTTTGGAGACACAGGAGGATCTAAAGGCTAATGTAAGAAAAAAGAAATCCTGATTCGTGCCTAGTGCACGGGTGTACAAATGAAAGGAGATTTCTTTTAATGTGAGTCATGGAAAGATTTGAGAGATAAATCTTTATTTGTGGGAAATATGATTAAGATTATAAGAACAGCTGATAAATGTGACTAGGAGTGACTTATATGGCACTAATGGGCGGCTAGGTAGATTCCTCAGGGCAGGTTTGAGGCAAGCTGAAAAAATATAGGTCATTAAAGGCCAATTTTTATGTAAACATATTTATGCTGACAAAATATTCATTGTTTATTATTGGTTTTTTGTTTCTTTGGTGCCATGACCTGGAAGCTTTTTGGTATCATTATATCAGTTGGGCGGATTATTCATGCGTCAGTTTGGGAAGATTTTGTATAAAGGGCAGAAAACTTGGATGTATATATCGAAAACCCCATATTTTGCGATATCATACCCCCCTCCCCCCAAAAAGGTCCGGGAATTTTGTAAATGGATTCTTCAGAAAATTAGTAAAAAATGTGGAATATTTGATATTTACATTTAGGTTTATATCATTTATACCGTCAAACATTTATATTATTAATACATTATTTTACATAACTACTATGTGATTGTATATTGTTATGTAATATTTGTATTTATGCCCCCTTCCCTCTCCCAAAAAACTGCTATTGTCCGAATATTTTCAGGAAACAGTAAAAAAGACCATCCAGACAGGGGCGTCAATTCACAAATATGTAGGGCGAGGGGTGGCTAAATGTTCTTTTCAATTCAAGGGGGTGTCAATTTTTTTCAATAAGAATACCAAAAAAATTTGTTTCAATGAAAAGACCCAAAAAGATATGTTCAAAATCAGACTGGGGGCGGGGGGCAATTGTCCCCCTGCCTACAAATTGGCGTGCCTGTATTTAAGATTTTTATGTCTTTAGTTATTTTTTATTTTAATGTTGCAAAAAAAATAAACTTAAATACTTTACCATGCAATGATCACGTAATCCAAACATGGAAACACAGTTCAAACCGAAAAAAAAAATTAAAAACAAAAAAGACATAAACGCCAAGACTAAGAGAAAGGATAGTTTATGAGCTGCAAGTCCCAGCGTGAAATTGGTATATTTTGACTCTAATTGTATAAATAATTCCTAGGATATGTTCTCGTGTAATTTAAATCGTACATGGGATAAACGACTTGAATCAACGATTCTCATGAATATTTAAGTATCTTAAACTACATGCAGTTTTTCACCTTATCTAATGATCAGACAGAAGGCACTTCCAAAGCTTAAAAAATCGTAGAGTTTTGGGTCTGAGCCATTACCAATAGTAATTCAAAAACAATCAAATCGTTCATGGTAATGGGCGGTAGGGAAAGAGTGATCCGTGACAATAGTTACCGAAACTCTTCCTGAAAAAGACAGTCACTGATGTTTGTGTTTTTGTTGTATTCTTTTTTCATTGGTGATCAATCAAACGATCACAGAAGATCAGATTGGTTATGGAACAGAATATAAATTACTAGTAATAAGAATGAGGCTAACATCCCGTAACACAACATTTATTTTACTTAATATTGTGCACTGTCTTCTTATTGATACAGCCTGATTTGATCAATGTTCATAGCTGATTTCTAAAGTGATATGCTTATTATTTAGTTCGTAGTCTTCTTTTTTCTTCTCCTTTCTGGTTTTTGTTGCGTTTATTTCTCTCTTTTTAGTGTTTATAGTTTTCTTTTTGTAGTTGTAGATGTGAAATACCGGTTCTCTGGTTCAGTCACTAATAAATTATCTATCTATCCAGGAGCGAATCTCCAGCATTTTTATTGGGGGGGGGGGGGGGGGGGCAAGAGCGTTCCATATCTGGATAGTCAAAGGGCATGGGATGTATAATATTTTTTTCTCCACATTCTAGGGGGGGGGGGGCAACTGCCCCCCATTGCCACTCCCAAACGACGCCCCTGTATCCATCTATTGTGCATTGTAGCCTCTCTCCGTTTTAGGTTTCACTTCTAAATTAACAGTATCTCTTTGTTTCAAGTTTTGTATCTTATAGAAGCTAATTTGTGCTCGTTTTAAGTTCAATCAATCAATTTTATTCAATCAATAAACTCAACAAAATACACTTCAATATAAACTCCCCGTAAGGCTCTATGGCCAGGAAAAAACAGGAGAGAAACAAAAATGAAACAAATACATAAAAAAACAAAAACATTTTCAACATCACACATTCGCACCTTTAAGAGACTCAACACAAAAAAAAATAAGAAAAAAAAATCATAAGATACATTGATCCACTAAAGAAAAAAAAAACTTCGTTCGCTCTCTACTTCTCCTTTAAAAACTGTGCTTTTAAATGTAATTGTTGCCTTCTTTAAAATTTCCTATGGCCAACATTCTTAAAAAAAAAAAATAATAATAACAAACGTTTTTCACATGCAGACAATGGCCCGGGTAACACAGGTACCGACTCCCTGATTCTCTGCCTTCAGCCGGGAGTGCAAAGTGGGGTTGGGGGCAAATCATTCGACGTCTCCCCGTTTTTCACAAACTACCTTGGCGAACATGGAGAATCAGAATTCCCACTACAAGTGTGTTTTAGCATAAATATGATTGTACAATCATATAGATGCTAGTGCTCTAGTATAGATTTAGTAGATCCACTGTAACTCTTCCTGGACAGCGTCTGTCCTTTGGTATCTGAAAATATGCTTAAACAAAGTTTAATTCCACACTTTGGAGGGGGCTAGGGGGATCACATTGAATAACATAATTCTAGTACATTAGAAATAATTATTTATGGATTATGCAGAGTGCCGCCCAAAATGTGAGCCTATATACAACTATTCATTGCTGTATTAGAGGACTATCTATCTACTTTCTATATATGCTATCCATAAAGGACTTTATACTGTGTAGAGGACTGTATTAGAGAAAAACTATCAACTATTTATTATTCTATTAGATAATAATTTTATTTATTCATTATTCTATTCTACTCATTATTCTATATACTACCTGTAGACGGCTGTGTACTGTATAGAGGACTATCTATCAATACTGTATTAGAGGGTTATACATTAATATTGAGGCATGGGCGTAGGCAGCATATTGTCTAGGGGGGGGGCAGTCGATAGCGTGATGGAGGGGGAGATGAAGTTATGTCAGCATGGGCGTAAGTAGCTTCTTGCCTAGGGGAGGGGGCAACTGCCCCCTACCCATTATTTATGTATTTCTATAATTGCCTTTATATATAAATGTAAAGGCAATGTGGCCTATGGAGTTATTAGCCTGAATAAAGGCATTTGTGAGGTCAAAAATATCACATGGATCGAAATATTGATTCTGCTTCTGCAAGTAAAGTGAAGGTCTAGGGGGCGGGCAGCTGCCTCCCCCTCCCTACGCCCATGTATAGAGGCCAACAATCAATCATTCATTACTATATTAGAGGAATGTTTGATGTGCAAACTGAAGAGAAAAAGAGACTAGGCTTACTCTTTATAATACTCTGGTAAAAAGTGCACTTCAATGTCATTGCTTTGCGATGGTGACGTGTTTCGTAAGCGTGTGTTCTTTCCCCTCTGTACTGGCTTTTAGGTTGCTGGCTATCAACACTACTAATAACTTACGATTTATCCTTTCTCGGCTTCTTCCAGATTCCAAGATGAATATCCAGGCTGGTTATTCGAGAATAGTTGAAAACAGGGGTTAATGTAACTCTAAGGCTTTATGCAAATTAGTTTCAGGTTATTGTGATCATTCTGTTCTAGGCTATGTCTTTCTGAGTTTTATGCTTTGACAAAAAGAATCATAATTCTTCTTTACATACTAAGGATTTGTAGAGCGGTGTTCAGTATCGTAATCGAAAAAAATCTGTATTATTGGAAAATATCATTATTTCAAACTCGACTTTTGAAAAAAAACAATAATTGCAATATTTTTATGTTATTTCGATATTTATGTTACACTCTAACTTGTTATACTGAATCCTGTTAAAGTAGAATGTAGCAATGACAACTCATAATATTCAACTTGGAAAATGGATAGACAGAATGGGGAGAGGGAGGAAGTTCAGCCACCCTTCTTTTGAGTAAAATAGGAAAAAACGAGGAATTTAAGGAAGAAGCAAAAATTTCAGCAATCTGTTCATCAAATTCTAGATCCTTCAAATAAAAATACTTCATATCAGAAATTTCAGATGCAACCGTGAATCTAGATCAAATCTTGGAAGGATTGGGGGGGGGGACAAAGGCGCCAATGATTGAGCAAATTCATAAGTTTATTTACATAAAAGAGCAAAAAAAAGAAAACAGGACGGAAAGAGGGTGCCAGAAATATCTTGGAGGGCCGGGATTCCCTGCCCCCCCCCTGGACCCACCCCTGTTCAGAAGCACAGTATCTACTAGTACGCCAAAATATTGACCAGGCATTTTCAACCCTTTATTCCTATCCTTTATACCCAACTATTTACATTGACATTTCGGAAAAGTCGATTTCGACGGTTCTTTAGAGCCAAAATATATAAATATTCGTCCAAATTTCTTTTTCTTTAACGGCGTCAAAAACACATGTTCTTATTATGAAAATTATGTTTTCCTGCCCCATTTCCTGTTCCATTTACAGGAAATGGAAGATATTTATCCCTAACAACTGAAGCAAATAATAGTTTCAAAAAATAAATTTTGTTGAAAATTTTGAACTATATACGTTATAAGTTTCTAAATTTTGAATTACTACTATTTTACATGGGAAATTGAGGAACAAACAAAAAGAAACAATAAGTTAGCTTCAGGATCTAGGAAACAAAGTAACTAAGACCTCTTTGCTCTTTCTAAATTAAAGAAAATATAGAGAGTAAGAAAGAAAAAGAGAAAACAGAGAGAGTAAAAGACAGAAAATTTCTCTGTTTTATTCTCTTTAATTTATATTTTCTTTAATCGATGAAAAGCAAAGATGTTTTATTTACTTTGTTTCCTACATCCTGAAGCTAACTGTTTGTCAAAAATGTGCCATAGATGTAATAAGAAATAGACAGATTAAAAACGTAATGATTTGGTAAATTTAATGCTTAACAACCTATAAAAAATCGTCCAGATGGCATAAACGTGCCCCATCTAGTAGCCCTTGTCGCAGCTCGAATGAATAATGTGGAACATAAGCGCTGTATCTGTGTTCAGACCTCAGATGCAGAACTTAGCGCGCAGAACTAGAATTATGAT
>CM051272.1:39315081-39345081 GCA_027921565.1 Artemia sinica | reverse complement strand
GGATTTCGGTCATCTATCAAAGGCCAAATAAAAAGTAGGTTGTCACCGAGTTGGGTGGTAAGAGGTCGTAAGGAAGCATTAAAAAGCAACTGGAAGTTCTTGAGAGGAGGCAAAGAGGGAAGCTTTGAATGGACTGGGATGGAGGAGGGGCATGTGTAGCTGCATTGGTCTCAGGCAGTTTTGTGATAAAGGGAGTATTTAGTAGTAGTATCAGTAGTAGTTGTATTTACCAGGTTGTATCCAGGATTTTTCGGGGGGGGGGGGGGGGTTACAAAATGATATTTTTTGGGGTTGGGAGTTACAAAAAAAAAAAAAAAAAACGCATCAAAAATTTGTTTGTGTTCATTTTTGTTACATTTTTCGAGTCAGACAGACATTTCGGGGTAGGGAGATTCAAACCTCATAAACCCCCTGGACTCTTCCTTGGTAATTAGTGCAGAAAACAATCAGTACTTGGTAAATAACATGTTACTTTTGAAAATATCTCTTAGCCTGATCATGATAATTCTTAATATTGAGATAGTTACAAAAAATTGTAATACTTTACAAGACATGAAGTTCAAAGTTAATAGTTCAGGCCATGCCAAACTAATTTTGGGTTTAATTTAATCAATTATCTTCGTTTCCTTCCTTTAATAACGTTAATGAAGATATAAAAAATTATTTACCATTATATCCATTGAATCACTTAAAGGACCTCGGGCCGAAACCATTTCCTGAACAGTATCGGTGTCACCTCGGGTGTAGGTAAATATTGTTGATAGGGCGTCAAAGTTTCCGGTCTGGTTAATAGTCCAGTATCCATTTAAGAAATAAACGTTGTCTCGCGAGCTTCGTAGAGCTGGAAAACAAGATTGTGAATGTCCAGGGAAATTTTCTCTAATGAGAAATTGTTTTTTTTTTTCTCAAAACTTGCAACGATTAGAATTTGGAACAGACAACTAAATAAAGAGCTTAAAAAGGAAAATGAAGATATGTCGTTACAGCCAAGTACACAAGAACTTAATTCCTTAAGGGGCCACGTTTGAAAATAAAGGAACCGAAAATCGTCAATAGAGAAAAAATTATACAAAAATTACGGGGAGAATTGTATAATTTCTAAGACTTTTGAGGGGATGGGTCTCGAGACCTGGTCCCTGCGTAGATGCTTGTTTAGTACTTAAACATATATAACTGTAAATCAGAGGTCGATTGAAGTACTTTTACAGGACGTCCGGACGGACAACGCAATTTTCGAAGAACTTTTGCTCAAGAAACGTAATTATATCATGTAAGATCGATTGCACGGATTTATGATCTGTTTAGACACATGTTTTCTTCTAATTTTCAAAAAATCGAGCAACTGGTTATTTTCTCAACATCCAAGTCATCCATGGTCAGTTTTCACACCTGGACTTATAGTAAATATCTAGCTTGGAAATTATGCGTCTATTGATATAAATGAAGATTTTTTCGACGACGGGACGATATACCTTGATTTAGCCTAACAAAAATACACTGGAATTTTATCCACCGATTAAAGAATATAGCAAAGCAAGGACGTATACAGGGAAAGGGGGAGGGACTTCAGGTCCAAGCCTTCCAGAAATATAAAAAAAATTATAATTATTCCTAAACATCATACTTTTCCAGTCCATCCTTGACCAACTGTTTTCGATTACACACGTCTGCAAAACTGTTTTTGCTGATGATGATTCAGGTCAAGGAAATTGAAGCTTTATTTCCGGCGAATTCTGTCATTTTCGGGTAGTTGACAAAATTACTTTAAATAGAACCACCAATCAAAATGCACCTTGATATGATGGATTATACCGAACACCTCTAGTCACATTCTGGATGGCAATTAACTCTGTTTCCCCAAGCCAACAAAGCTTTATAATAAGCGCAAAGCTATGGTATAAATAGTTCTTCAAGAAAGAATAGGTCGGCGATGCTGTCCTGCAGGACCACGCGCTACAAGTTTCGAATTCTATACCAAATTATTTCTAAATCAGACCTTCTTTTCTCCCGAGTCCAAATTTTAGCTCGTTGTACTTTCTTTTTTTATCTAAATTGTAATACGCGTATCTCTCCGAATATATTTTCCAAACAGCTCGAGTTCGTGGTGCCTTTTGACTCCCGTATTAGTCAATTATATCTGAAAATTTTGAAAGTCGCCAAGTGTTGCTCTTTTAAAAGCATGAGCGAATTTGAGCGCAGATGCATATACGTTTTTTTTTTTAAATAAAAATTGTCTTCTATGGAAACTGAAGATGGGTAGACACAATATTAGACAATTCTATTCCCTCAGTACAGCTATCAACACGTGAAAACAGGCAACTGAAACGTAGTCGCACAAGTACTCAACTTGCTGATTGCTTGAAAGGCCGAAATTGGAGACAATCGAAGAAATTGTCCAAAAAAGTCCACAAACAATATGAAGGATTACCGACTGAAGTCGTCAGAGAGGTTTTGAACTGCTTATTTATCCAAATAAACTGAACTTCACTCCTTAACTGAAATCTTGGCCAAGGGAAAATGATCAAGAAGCTAAGTACCACGCTTGTAGACTATGTTTCCCTACCTAGGAATCTAGCCCAGCTGACTTTGTGAGGCACTTCGGAATTGCAGATGAGACCCAGACCAACAAATCTATGAACAAGAAGAAAAAGTTGTGTAAAAAAGTAGACAGGGTTGACAAAAAATTAGGCAATGAAAAAGTACCAGAAAATGTAAAGTATATGTTTTATAGGCTTGCACGAAAACACATGCAAAGCAGGCATCCGAGCACTAAAGCACAATGGTGGCTGAACTGTGTACATTATCGAGGAGATTGCGTGGAGAAGCAAATGAATTCATTACGTGATCTTCGTTCCTTTTTTTTAGGTCGAAGGTTTTTAATCCCGCCGCCGTGGTAGCACCTATTATAACATTAGACTTAAATACGTCTCAAGCTGAAATTGGAAGTAAAAAAGCTTTTAAGAGGAGTATTGTCGAGATGGCAACACTAATCTATTAACTTGCAAAGATGTGGTTAGTTAATTCTATCAAATGAACCTGTTATATTTCTTATAAACAATTTCAAATCAGCTAAGGAATTCCAAAATAGCACAGTTTTCAGTAGGTATATTAGTGTCACCTTAATACAATGTTTAAAAAATGAAGTTTATTAAGAACCCTCTAAAACCTACCTCATTTTTGACAGCAGATGAGAACAGTGGCGGATCCAGGGGGCGCCCCCTAATGTAGTCTAAAGGAGTGTAATTTACTTAATTAACGCAAGATTGCGTTAATTAAACTTGCTCCTAACGCAAGTTTATCGGATCAACCTATTTCCCCCCCCCCCCCAAAAAAAAAAAAATCCTGGATCCGCCCCTGGATGAGACCAAAAAATCCTACAAAATACTTCATTTTTAGAAAATAAGAAAATAGAAATATTCCATTTCTTTTTCAGAATTGGAATACACGCTAGATGCAACATGATTAAAAAAAGAAATAGCTGTCAAGATTCAGTGACCACAATTACTAACATTAATATTTTTGAAAGCACCACCTCTTGAGGATACCCCTAAAAAATTAAGAAAAACAAGAGGAAACAATATTTAGTGAGCCTCTGTAGTGACGCCTTTTTCAGTGAACCGGTTATTTGGAGCGACAATAAACTGCATAATTACGGCAGGCTGGAAAATTTCTTTTTGGTCGCTTAGGATCCGTTTGGTGGAGCACAACCGATATCTGAAAGTTCCTTAACAGGACTGGGCAGACAGAGCACTACTGTGGTATAATGAAACGTAAATAGCATAGACACATGGTGCGACCTTTTTATGGGTTTGAATGTGGACGAATAATCATACAGTCATGTTTGGGTTTGCATCATGACATATAATGAAGGTCATTAGCATATTCTTGCTTTGATTGGACTTTTTTTAGTGTGTGTTTTAATAACAACCCTTTCATATAATAGGCTAATGTAAATTAAATGTAAATGTAAATTAAAACAACGCGCGTTTTCCTGTTTAGTTTTTCCAAGAATTTTTACACTGTATTCACACTTGTGGATAAAACTAAATTTAGCCAAAAATGTATACACGGTCAATACTGCATCCCAAACCGTAAAAAAAAAGGATTTTCGACAACAGAATATATTGAAATTTCGACATATTTATTGGAGTATGAAACCACCCAAAACTTCCATTGTTTTCTGTTGGATTTTTAATTACCATTAAGAGCTCAATAAACCTGTTTAATTTTCAAGATATTTTTAATAAAAAAAAAATGTAATTCTCGATGGGTTGTTAATCAACTAGATTTGGATTTCAACACTACTATCCCTAACAACTCGCTGCAGCACAAAGTCACCTAAGGTCAACACATCTACACACGCTCCTCCATCCCAATCTACTCAGAGCCTCAATCTTTACACCCTCCCAAGAAGGTCCAATTTCCCATAAATCTTTTGTTACGGCATCCTCCCACCTCATTCGGGATAGCCTGCTTTTCGTTTTGCCCAAGATGGTTGATCGACAAGGACAATATTTGGCAATCTATTATCCGTAATCCGCAGAATGTGTCCTAGCCATCTCATTCATTCTCTCGTTATAGCCCTAGAAAGCGGGATCGAACCAAAATTTTCGTTCAAATTATTGTTTGAGATACGATCCCAAACAATCCGTAGGCAATTTTTATGGAAGACATCTAGCAAATCTTCTGAATACATCCTTGAAGTTTATCAAATACTCGAGTTGGACATGGCTTTGAAGTTGTTGCAAGTAGAATGTTCATTAAGACTCAAATGGAAAATTGGAATTATAATCAGTGTTGCAGCGATCGCTGCAACCTAATAAGGAACGGAGTCAACCCATAGTAACCAAAAAATTGAAAACGCTTTTTAGAAAAAAACAGTCAAGAGAGAAAAAATCATCATTTGAAGCTGATTCGGGAAATGGTAACTACGATTTCGATAGATCTTAAAGGTATCAGTTTATTAAGAATTAAATAAAAAAAACAAGTTTTTTAAACTGAAAGTAAGGAGCGACATTAAAACTTAAAACGATCAGAAATTATTCCGTATATGAAAGGGGCTGTCCCCTCCTCAACGCCTCGCTCTTTATTCCGTATATGAAAGGGGCTGTCCCCTCCTCAACGCCTCGCTCTTTACGCTAAAGTTTTTTATTGTTTTAAAAAAAAAATTGTGAGACAGAGTCAAACTTTAGCGTAAAGAGCGAGGCGTTGAGGAGGGGACAGCCCCTTTCATATACGGAATAAAGAGCGAGGCGTTGAGGAGGGGACAGCCCCTTTCATATACGGAATAATTTCTGTTCGTTTTAAGTTTTAATGTCGCTCCTTACTTTCAGTTTAAAAAACTTGTTTTTTTATTTAATTTCTGATCGTTTTTTAGTTAATGCAGCTTTTATTTTGGCTCGCCGTCATTGAATAAGTAAACAAAATTTGCATAAAAATTTTACTTTTCTTTTGCTAAATGGCTGTCTCTAAATTTGGTTCTGACGTAATTTACAAATTAACTTACGTAACGACTGTTGTCTGTTGACTGTTGACTGCTGACCCAATAACCAATAAATAATGCTGGCAAGTCCGGCGCCCCCTTCATGGCGATTTCCCTTCCCCCATGAAAACTTCCTTCATGAACAGATCCTCCAACATAACCCCCGACCCACCCTTCCCTCCCACTAGCAGAAAAAAAACCTCCTGAAAACTTCTGTATACTTCCGAATAACCAATACTATATGTTAACACTGGGTAAAGTTCATATCTTTTAGCCCTCCCTCTGGGTACTTCGGGGGATTAAGTCATCCCAAAAGACATATTTATCATATTTTCGACCATGCTGAACAAAATGGCTATCTCAAAATTTTGATCGGGTGACTTTGGTAAAAAAATAAGCGTGGGAGGGGGCCTAGTTGCCCTCCATTTTTTTTGGTCACTTAAAAAGGGCACTAGAACTTTTAATTTCCGTTCCAATGAGCCCTCTCACGATATTCTAGGACCACTGGGTCGATACGATCACCCCTGGGAAAAAAAAACAAACAAACAAACAAACAAACAAACAAACAAATAAACACGCATCCGTGATCTTTCTTCTGGCAAAAAATGCAAAAATCCACATTTTTGTAGATAGGAGCTTGAAACCTCTACAGTAGGGTTCTCTGATACGCTGAATATGATGGTGTGATTTTCATTAAGGTTCTATAACTTTTAGGGGGTCTTTCCCCCTTTTTTTGAAAATCAGCCAAATTTTCTCAGGCGCGTAACTTTTGATGGGTAGCTCTAAACTTGATGAAAGTTATATATTTGAAATCAGCATTGAAATCTGATTCTTTTGATATATCTATTGGTATCAAAAACCCGTTTTCTAGAGTTTCGGTTACCATTGAGCCGGGTCGCTCCTTACTTACAGTTCGTTACCACGAACTGTTTGAAACAAACTTATGTAAATTCGAAAGTCTAAAAACCAGGGCCGTATCCAGGATTTTGTTAGGAGAGGGGGGGATTAAAAAATAATAATAAATCATTAAAAATTTGCTTATATGCATTTTTGTTACGTTTTTACAAGTTGGCCAGAAATTTCTGGGGGGGGGGGGTCCAAAAACCCTGTACTAAGCTGGTGTATACTTCAAAACCCTCGAAGTTGGTGTTAGAGTGAAATGCAAATTCCACATTGGAATCGCCATTGTTGAAACATGCAGGAAAACATACATACAGGAAAGTTACAGCCCACAACCTTGAACAACAACGAAAATCACTTTTGCATGGGTAGCACTGATGTATCCATGTTTGCTTTTTTTTATGTACAATGCATAGCCAATTGTCTAAAACATCGAATGCCAGTTGAAAAAGAAAATGTCAATGCTTAGAAACGCATTAAATATATGTGTACGCGATTACGCGAAGTGCACGTAAGAAATTTTCCATGCGACTATTTTATTTTTATAGAATTTTTATGAGCAAATTTTTTCCACGATTAGCTTTTTGTGAGGTTCCTTCATTCGCAATTTGTTGGTCTGATGAGCAATGTTCAACTATCAAGCATAATTTTTATGATAAATCCAACAGAGTGAAAATTATTTTGAAACTAGAAAAGATCGAAGCTTGGAACAGCATTTTTCCTATCCGTATTATGTTGGCAAAAGATACAAAAACATTGTACTAGCAGACAGTGCTTGGGAACAAATTAGTGTTGATAGAGTCTTTTCAAACAAAGCCCATGCCATTTTAATCTTTCACTTCTACAGAAAAAGTATGAAGTTAAAAAAAGAAGACAAAACACGTATTGATAAATTTTGGCTTTTTTTACCAGCAAAGTTTACTATGTTATGGCTCGCCCATAAGTTTTCCACCTATGTATATGGAAGTTTGCGTAGCATATAAAATTCTACTTAATTTTAATCATAAAAGCACGCTACTTTACTTTAAACTAAACTTTACGAATTTGTAAGTATTTACCATAATTTCAACACAATATGTATTTTATATGCAATTTGGGCACCGAAAACATGGTTTTTCAAAAAAAAAAAATAATAACATATCAAACACAAAGAACAATAGAATATAAATTGAAGAAGAGTCAAAATATTTAAAATTAGCTAGAATTCTAATGATGCCTTGAGTAAAGGTCTTACTTAATACACATATTTCATCATTATAAAAATAAAACTGGAACTCCAATCCGAAATTTCCGCAATTCCAGAAGTTTTGAAATATTAAGTCTATCGACTTAATATTTTGAAATCCTTTCCTATAGTCTTATGATCGAGGAAAGGTCCGATATACTTTTTTTTCTGTGGAAAGAGAATGATTCCCAGATTTCTTAGAGATCTGACAGTATTTCTAGGCCTATAATTTCTATTAAACCTGTCAAATGGGCAAAGATTGAGCTCAGAGCCAAGACTTTTTTTTGACAAAAAATTATCCAAGGAAGATCCATTTAACTAAATTATTAGAATTTTATATTAAAATTTAAGGGACTTTTATACGGCTAAAAATTAGAAAAACACATCTGAAAAAATCCGAATCTATCCGTTTGAGTTGCCAATTTTATTGAAGAATGCACCTAGAGAAGGAATCTCGTGGGAAAGGAGATGCTACCCCAGAATATTCTTGCTTACAGTCGGCAAGTGAAAAACATAGCTTCAATTCGGTATAAAGGGTACAAAAGTATACCAATTAGTCTTTGAGCTGAGGGTGCTGGAATTGTTCTCCAAATCAAAGCTTGTCTCCCCTCAGATCTCTCCTACCTCTTGTGAAGTAAATATGCGTTTGCGAATAAAACCTGTGACTAAAGATCTGCTTAATAAGTCTATCTCCCTTTTTAAACCATTTTCGAAAAAAATGAAGATACACCTTTTGTTTTTGGGCATGACAGATTATAAGCCATATTTGAAACCATGAAATTAATATATTTCAAACCTTTAAGCATTCCTTGAATAAAGTTGTTTTTTCGGTGTTGATATTGCAGATTAGATATGCCTCTTCTTTACTACATTAAAAACATTTTTTTAAATGAAAGTAAGGAGGCACGTTAAAACTTAAACAAACAAAAATTATCTTATGTGTGAGGGGGTTGATGCCCCTCAACTCCCCCATTTTTAGTGTAAAGTTTGATTCTTTTATTTGAATGCTTTAAAAACGAATACTTTAAAACAAATAATTTCTTAAACCACAATTTTCCATTTACATTTTCCAATTTCCTTTCAAATTACAAACAAAGCGAAATGGAATGTTATACCTATTTTTCTATTTTTTTTTTTCATTTCGTTTTATTCGTATACTTGAAAACAAAATTAATGTGACAACAAGCCTGACTTTTTTTGGTACTTATTTATTAATTAAATAAAAAAAACAAGTTTTTTTAAGTTGTGAGAAAGTTTGACTTTCTCACAACTCTATTTTTTCTAAACAATAAAAAACTTTAGCGTAAAGAGCGAGGCGTTGAGGAGGGGACAGCCCCTTTCATATACGGAATAATTTCTGTTCGTTTTAAGTTTTAACGTCGTTCCTTACTTTCAGTTAAAAAACTTGTGTTTTTTATTTAATTTTTGAACGTTTTTGAATTAATGCAGGTTTTGATATTGGCTCACCGTACATGAATAATTAAAACAAAATTTGCATATTAATTTTACTTTTATTTGGTTAAATGACTTTCTCGGAACTTGTTTAATTTTATTTACGAACGTTTTTATTAGTAATAAATATACGTAACTTACGAATTAACTTACGTAACGAACTTCTATATTCATAAATTTTTAAAACGTATATTAGGGGGTTCACCCCCTAGTCAATAACTTGCTCTTAAAGCTAAAGTTCGAATTTTGTTCCAATTCTTTAAAAATGACCCCTTAATCACAAAGGCCGTTAATTAGAATAAATAGCTCTTATGAAAGTACTAAAAGATCTTTGGCTTAAAGAGCGAGGTATTGACTAGGGGTGAACCCAATCATATACGTAATATTTTCTGTTCGTTTTAAGTTTTGATGTTGCTCCTTACTTTCAGTTGAAAAACTTTTTTTTTATTTAATTTCTGATCTTTTTCTTTAATAATCATGGGAAATCCGGCGCCCCCTTCATAGCAATGTCCCTTCCCTCATGAAAACTTCCTTCATGGAAAGATCCTCCCATTTAACCCCGACCCAGCTCCCCCCCCCCACCTACCAGAAAAAATCCCCCCTGAAAACGTCTGTATACTCCCCAATAACCAATACTATATGTTAACATTGGGTAAAGTTCATAACTTTCAGCGCTCCCCGGGGACTTCGGGGGATCAAGTCATTCTAAAAGACATAGTTATCATATTTTCGACCATGCTGAACTAAATGGCTATCTCAAAATTATGATCGGGTGAATTAGTGAAAAAATGAGCGTGGGAGGGGGCCTAGTTGTCCTCCATTTTTTTGGTCACATGAAAAGGGCACTAAAACTTTTAATTTCCGTTCCAATGAACCCTCCTAAGATATTCGAGGACCACTGGGTCGATACGATCACCTCTGGGGAAAAAAAAGAAACAAATAAATACGCATCCATGATCTTTCTTCTAGCAAAAAATGCAAAATTCCACATTTTTGTAGATAGGTGCTTGAAACCTCTACAGTAGGGTTCTCTTATACGCTGAATATGATGGTGTGATTTTTATTGAAGTTCTATAACTTTTAGGGGGTCTTTCCCTTTTTTTTCGAAAATCAGCCTAATTTTCTCAGGCGCGTAACTTTTGATGAGTAAGACTAAACTTAATGAAACTTATATATTTGAAATCAGCATTAAAATCTAATTCTTTTGATGTATCTATTGGTATCAAAATTGCGTTTTTTAAAGTTTCGGTTACCATTGAGCCGGGTCGCTCCTTACTTACAGTTCGTTACCACGAACTGTTTGATAAAAGATCTAAAGCCGAACTGGCTAGCCATGACAGAAAAATATAAATACGATAAACGGGTCTATGGCTAGTAAATGAAAACGAAGAAAAAAATAAAAACGAATATTTCACCCGTATCAAACAAGGCGTCTTCAGAGTCGACAAAATATGAACTAAAACTAAAAATTATACATAAAACTAAAATAGGATCAATATTTATATTCCCAGTATGTCTAATTAATAGAGATACTGGGAATATAAATATTGATCCTATTTATGATACTATTTTAAAAAAGGAAACCATATTTAAAAATAAAAATAAAGTATTATAAAATGTTCCAGGGTTAGTTCAAATAATAAACCTAAGCGAATAGCAGCATCAAAAGCTTGCATAAAATTATATCGCAATAACTTATTCCTTGTTCATTTTTTTATTTTAAAAGGTTTAATCCAGTTACTTTTGTGAGGTTGTTTCACGAAGGTAGCTCCAAATTGTAAATTTGAAGCAATTGTATATTATATTTTTAGGTGAGTCTATTTTAGTTTTATGTATATTTTTTAGTTTTAATTTATTTTTTTTTGGTCTACGCTGAAGACGCCTTGTTTGCTACGGGCGAAATATTCTTTTTTATTTTTTTTCTTCGTTTTCATTTACTGGCCATAGACCCTTTTATCGTATTTATATTTTTCTACTTATTTATTATAGCAGACCCACTCAAGAAGTGAAGTTAGGTTAATCCTAATGAAATACACCTAAATATGATGAAAATATAATACTTTAGTAACAAAATTATGGAAACTACAACAAAGAATTATGGAAAGCAGGCCGCCCAGAACGCGTTATATTAAATACCTATAACCTAACCAAAAATGCCAACTCTATATATTAAATATTTAATTAAAATATACCTATATAGTAGCGTATCTCACTGTGCCTAAGCTAATTTTCTCCGAATGCAGACAGATAAACCGGTTTTACGCAGACAGATCAGATCAAACTTTTTGAGTGGGGTCGCTATAATACACAAGTGGCCTTTTTAATAATCCTCCGAGAAAAAAGGTTCATTCAATAGTATTTGATTTAAACAAAAAGATTTCTAGTTCAAATGTTTTTAAAGGCAATCGGCTAATAAAACATTTGTTTAATTTCAAACTGACTACACTTGTTACATTAAAAAAAAATTCCAGGGAAACATTAACCAACTCTCGGGCAAAGGACAGAACAACTAAGGGAAGGCGGCAATCCCCTCATATTCATGATAATTTTGCTCATCTTTCGTTGTCACTCTTTGCTTTAATTTGATAAAAAAAAAGAAAATTTTAATATGTGTTACTGTCATTTTTCCATCCAAGTCACTCCTAAATCTGAGGAGTTCTGCCACCCCTTCAAGCCCCATAATTTAAGCTCAAATTTAATCAGTGTATAATACTGCTTCAAAAATCAACTTCCTTTTGATATCACTCACAACAATCGATGTCTAACAACTTTCGATGTTTCACAACAATATTCAACTTTCGATATCGCTCTTTATTTAATTTAATAAAAGCAAACTTTTTTTAATATCTGCTAGTTCTAGTTTTCCATCCACGTCACTCTTAAATGTGAAGGGTTCTGCCACCCCACCCCTTCAAGCACAGTAACTTAAGCTCAAATTTAATCAGTGCATAATAATACTCCGAAATAAAATTACTTTCGATTTCATTCACAACAGTCGATGCCTCACAACTTTCGATATCTCACAACAATTAAACTTTTGATGTCGCTCTTTGCTTAAATTTGAAAAAAAACTAACTTTTTTTTTAAATATCTGCTAGTTCCAAAGTTTTCCATCCACGTCACTCCTAAATGTGAGGAGTTCTGCCACCCCTTCTAGCCTAGTAATTTAAGCTCAAATTTAATTAGTGCATAATAATACTTCAAGAATCAACTAACTTTCGATGTCAGTCACAACAATCGATGTCTAACAACTTTCGATGTTTCACAACAATAATCAACTTTCGATGTCACTCTTTGCTTTAACTTGATAAAAAAATTTTTTTTTTAAATATCTGTTAGTTTCAGTTTCCCATCCAGGTCACTCCTAAAATCGAAAGGTTCTTTCAGCCCTTCAAGCCTAGTAATGTAAGCTCAAATTTAATCAAAGCATAAGAATTCTTCGAGAATTAGTATCATCACTAAGAAGTACCCCCCCACGGGGCGGAGTGAAATGGCAAAAATTAACTTAATTGTCACAATTTTCAAGCTTCTTCAAGGGCAAATCCTCGAACAAGTCTTTTTCCTTAGGGGAAATCTTCAAATCTATTGGAACTCTTCGGGCCAAAACTTTTGTTTTGCACCACAAAAATGGTAAAAAGCGGGCCGGAATCAGGGGCACTATCAACGTGGGCAACAGACCCACTTTGTGGCTTTGATCACACAGATCAAAAACTTTTGTCGTTTCAAACAGGGCAGAACTTGCCTACTTTCCCACAATGAGCCTGACGGTGAGAGGGGAGGAGTTTAAAAGAGGCCAAGGGCCAATATTCTTAGGGGATATCTGCAAATCTATTGGAACTCTTCTGGCCAAAACTGTTGTTTTGCACCACAAAATGGTAAAAAGCGGGCCGTAATCAGGGGCACTATCAACGTGGGCAACAGACCCACTTTGTGGCTTTGATCACACAGATCAAAAACTTTTGTCGTTTCAAACAGGGCAGAACTTGCCTACTTTCCCACAATGAGCCTGACGGTGAGAGGGGAGGAGTTTAGAAGAGGCCAAGGGCCAATATTCTTAGGGGATATCTGCAAATCTATTGGAACTCTTCGGGCCAAATCTGTTGTTTTGCACCACAAAATGGTAAAAAGCGGGCCGGAATCAGGGCCACTATCCACGTGGGAGACAAGCCCACTTTGTGGCTTTGATCACACAGATCAAAAACTCTTGTCGTTTCAAACAGGGCAAAACTTGCCTACTTTCCCACATTGAGCCTGACGGTGAGAGGGGAGAAGTTACAGAGATGCCAAGGGCCAATATTTTGCCTCACCATGTACAAGCTGATATTCATTGAAGGCTTTCGGTTTATACAAGCTAAAGGGTGCCTAACTTTCTACTTAAAATTTGGAGACGGGAGGGGATGCTTAAGGGAAAACTGTCCCACATTGCTTATCTAATCATAGAGAATGAAAGTCATGCGTGATTCCGGTTCAAACAAGATATAACATGCCTAACTTTGTATTAAAAAGGTGGCATTACAATGGGCAGGGAGGGGTGCTGAAGGACTAGGGGCTTATTTTTGCCTGCTTCAATACAAACTAAAATCCTTGCGTGCTTCCTCTTCAAGGTGAAACTTGTCTATGTATCTGCTAAAACGTTGGTAGGTATGAGGAGGGGGGTTTGGAGGGACTATGGACCAACTTTGTACCTTAAATCACACAGAATTAATATCATTGCACTCTTTTTTGAACAATGTGTAACTTTCCGCTTAAAATTTAGAGATTGGAGGAGCTGGAGGGGTAATGGGACTATTTTGGTACTCCAGTCATACTGATTAAAAATCTTAGGGCAATTCAGGTTCAAAGAAGGTGCAATGTGTCCACTTCTCTGCTGAGACGGTAGTAAAGGAAGGGACGAGGGGATGTTAGAGCGATTACGGGCAGAATTTACGCCTCATATTATATAGATTGAGAATCCTTGTATAGTTCCGCTTAAAAACAAGTAGCAGCCTGCCTACCTTTCTGCTAAAAGTTGGCAATGGGATGGGGGGAGTAGTACAATGGCCACAGACCCACTGTGACTCTTCAGTCACACAAATTGAAAATCCTCGTATGATGGGCACGAAATGCCTAGCTTTCTGTCAAAAAGTTGAGACTGGAGGATGGAGGAGACAAAGGACCCATTTTTGCCTTAAGGCAAATTGTTTTTTGCGTCAAATCAGGTGTTGGCTCATTTTGGAGCGCAGTTATTACTACATTTGTGCCACCACATAGAAGTTGCCTGGCAAATTTCAAAAGGGTATACCTTCTTAACAAATTTTTTGTATAAATACAAAATAATGCAATAAACATTCATCAGCTTTTCAAGGATTATTGATCACTGTTAGAAAGGAAATAGTACCTCATACTGTTCAAAAGTTGATTTTCTTACCATGGGTTAACTTTCTAATAACACTATTAAGATATGAGCAAAGGAAAACCTCCAATTTCCTTAGCAACGAGTTTAGGTAGTTTAATTTTAGGTAGCGCAAATGATACCGTTCTTCTGCCTTAGTCTTAAAAACAGAAAACAAAATAGCAAATTAACTTAAATCACAAAAAGAAATGGTTTGCAGAAGTAGATGGCAGTACGTTGGACCCATTGGAAAAGGCTACCTTTTTGGGGCTGTGAATTTTTCTATTTAGGATCCTAAGAAAACGTTCTCGCAAAGGGGCTAAGAAATTGTTGTACGCTTTAAGCACTTCTAGATTTTAGTCGAACCTAATTTGAAACTCCTGCCTTTTAGCTTTCCTGCTTACACAGAGTGTTTCACCCGAAACCAGAAACCTGACGCAAAGAAACGAAAGCCGGGTTAGAACAGCCTCAGGCAGTGCTTTCTGACATAGACTATAAAACTCCACTCCAGATCTCACACTGTTGGTGGAGAAAAACCGTGGAGGTTGGACTCTAACCACTTTCTCCCCGTAAGCTGAAATCGTTGCCATTGGGGGAAAAAGACAAATCCAAAGCAATGCTTCCGCAACGCATCAGGCAATCTCTATTGGTAAGGGGCTGATCTAGATCAAAATCTTGGGGGGTCCAATGTAACAAGGGCGCGAATAACCAAAATATTGGGAGGGGGGCCAATGTGACTAGGGCGTCAATAATAGACCAATTTGACAAATTTATTTTAAAAGAAAGAATGAAAAGGAGAAAAAACAAGTAATGAAGGCGCCATAAAACATCTAGGGGGGGGGGAGGATCTGGGTCCGCCACCCCCTGGATCCACCAGTGATTGTTAAAGACTTAGCATGAGCAATGAGTTTAGCAGCACACATGCGGATGGCCTGTTTTTTTAGGAATCATTCCAATATAATCTAGAGCCTATGTCACGTACTGTATTTAAAACTACAGCCGTTTTATCGAGAGATTGTTCCTCGCCTGTTTAATCTAGTCAACATCTTTTTGAAATCAAACAGATATTGATTCCAATCTTATCATAACTTGCTACTGGAGCAAGTTCCACTTTGGCTAACTTTATTTCTTATACTTAAAGAACATAGTTGGCCAAGAATGATGAGGAATGAATTGGAATCGTAATTTCTTAATAAAACAGGCTTGCAATAATAATTTATACCAGTGGGAGACTAAGTGGGCCATAATTGAGCAGGTAGCTACATGAAGTGGGTAAATGAGCAGACTAAGTGGGCCATAATTGAGCAGGTAGCTACATGAAGTGGGTAAATAAGCAGACAAATTACTCGCTTTAGATTATTAAATTAAATAAAAAAAACAAGTTTTTTAAACTGAAAGTAAGGAGCGACATTAAAACTTAAAACGAACAGAAATTATTCCGTATATGAAAGGGGCTGTCCCCTCCTCAACGCCTCGCTCTTTATTCCGTATATGAAAGGGGCTGTCCCCTCCTCAACGCCTCGCTCTTTACGCTAAAGTTTTTTATTGTTTTAAAAAAAAAATTGTGAGACTGAGTCAAACTTTAGCGTAAAGAGCGAGGCGTTGAGGAGGGGACAGCCCCTTTCATATACGGAATAATTTCTGTTCGTTTTAAGTTTTAATGTCGCTCCTTACTTTCATTTTAAAAAACTTGTTTTTTTTATTTAATTTCTGATTGTTTTTTAGTTAATGCACCTTTTATTTTGGCTCGCCGTCATTGAATAAGTAACAAAATTTGCATAAAAATTTTACTTTTCTTTTGCTAAATGGATGTTTCTAAATTTGGTTATGACGTAATTTACAAATTAACTTACGTAACTAACTTCTAGTTTCGTATATTTTTCTTCTGGCAAAAAATACAAAGTTGCAGATTTTTGCAGATATGAGCTTGAAACCTATGTAATAGGGTTTTCTGATACGCTGAATCTGACGGTGTGATTTTCATTAAAATTCTTTCACTTGTAGGGGATGTTTCCCCCCTCTTTAAAAAATCGGGTAAATTTTCTCAGGCTCGTAGCCTTTGATGAGTAATACTAAACTTAATAAAATTTATATATTTAGAATCAGCATTTCAAACCCATTCTTTTGATACATTTATTGACATCAAAATTCCGTTTTTAAAAGTTTCGATCACTATTGAGCCGTATCGCTTGTTTTTTTGTTGTTTTTTTAATTACTTATATGTTATTACGTATATGAGAGGGTTTTCCCCTTAGTCAATACCACGCTCTTTACGTTAAAAGTTAAAAAAAAAAATTAATTCACAAACCCCTGAATCACAAAGGCCGTTTAGTTAGAATAGATAGCTCTTTTGAAAGCACTAAAAAAACTGTAGCGTAAAGAGCGAGGTATTGACTTGGGGGAGAACCCCCTCATATACGTTATAATTTCTGTTCGTTTTAAGTTCTAATGTTGCTTCTTATTTTCAGTTGAAAAAAACTTGTTTTTTTTTTTTAATTTAATTTCTGATCGTTTTTTAAATAATGCTTGGAAATCCGGCGCCCCCTTCATAGAAATGTCCCCTACGCCAAAGAAACATCCTTCACGGAAAGATTCTCCCGAGTAACCCCCTCTTCCAGCCCCACCCTCCAGAAAAAAAATCCTTCCTGAAAATGTCTGTATACTTCCCAATAACCAATAAATAATGCTGGCAAGTCCGGCACCCCCTTCATGGCAATTTCCCTTACCCCATGAAAATTTCCTTCATGGACAGATCCTCCAACATAACCCCCGACCCCCCCCCCCCCCCCACTACCAGAAAAAAAAACCTGCTGAAAACGTCTGTATACTTCCCAATAACCAATACTATATGTTAACATTGGGTAAAGTTCATAACTTTTAGCCCTCCCCCCGGGGAGTTCGGGGGATTAAGTCATCCTAAAAGACATAGTTATCATATTTTCGACCATGCTGAACAAAATGGCGTATCTCAAAATTTTGATCGGGTGACTTTGGGAAAAAAATGAGCGTGGGAGGGGGCCTAGTTGCCCTCCATTTTTTTGGTAACTTAAAAAGGGCACTAGAACTTTTAATTTCCGTTCCTATGAGCCCTCCCATGATATTCTAGGACCACTGGGTCGATACGATCACCCCTGGGAAAAAAAAAAAAAAATAAATAAAATAAACACGCATCCGTGATCTTTCTTCTGGCAAAAAATACAAAATTCCACATTTTTGTAGATAGGAGCTTGAAACCTCTACAGTAGGGTTCTCTGATACGCTAAATATGATGGTGTGATTTTCATTAAGGTTCTATAGCTTTTAGGGGGTCTTTCCCCCTTTTTTTGAAAATCAGCCAAATTTTCTCAGGCGCGTAACTTTTGATGGGTAGCACTAAACTTGATGAAATTTATATATTTGAAATCAGCATTGAAATCTGATTCTTTTGATGTATCTATTGGTATCAAAAACCCGTTTTCTAGAGTTTCGGTTACCATTGAGCCGGGTCGCTCCTTACTTACAGTTCGTTACCACGAACTGTTTGATAATAAAAAAAAAGACAATGCCACGGTCTAGTGACATTTTGTTACTTTCTCAGCAGATTAAACTAGACTATGAGAAAATACAAGTAGACAATAATAAATCTCTCGATCTAATGAACAACGAGAATCGTTCAACACTTCGGTGTCTTAATAGGTCCTGAAAAACAAAGATGAAACATGTGCGAAAGACCATAGAGAGGTTACAGTTGGATTGGATGGTACGGCATCTAAAGTACTTTAATTAAAAGTTTGAAGCCCAGAAGAAAGGCGTGATTTATATTTTACTTCAAGGCAGACACGCACGCATGAATTTATTTGGCGGGGAATGGAAACCAGTGTTGTACATTCCCCCTTTTGGTCTGTATAACTAAGTGCCCCGGGGGCCCGAGCTGCCTTCTGCAGCCTTAAAAACATAGAGATGTTGTACCAGATCAGACTTGTAATCATGGCTGGAGTGAAAGGTACAACCTAGTAAAGAGTGAACCACTGCCCATAGTAGTCAAAAGTTTAAAAATGTGATTTTTATAAAACTACCTAGTGAAAAAAAAATGACGCTTGCAACTGATTCCGGAATGGTAAATCAGTATTTTGATCAATCGTCATAGTAAAATGTTATTGCGAAAATAAACTTATAGGAGTTCTGAATAAGAGCCTGAAAGCCCTCAAAGATAGCATCAAATCGAAACAAAAAGTACGCCACTGGATTTAACATTGCCAAAAAGCCCTACAGATATAAAATTTCAGCCCCTTCCCCCACCTCGAACAACAAAGGAAAGTCACTTTTTTTTATATGGAAAGCATTGATGTGTATCCTATTTTTCCTTTTTTTTTCTCCACCGCAAGTGGACCAATGATACATCGGAGAACCATTTAAGAGCTCATTTGAAAGCTAGTTTTTATATCTACGTACTTTCAATAAATTTGACTAAGGTGGCTAAGGTGATTGATGCTAGGCTATATTGCATGTTGATATAATATTGCTGGGCATTGTTAAGGCCTTTGGCAAAGTTTACCACAACAGATTACAGGCTAAGATCGATGAAGATGGTTAAAGAGGTAAATCTTACTGAGTTATGCAGTTTCTGTGGGATAACTCTTACTACTAACAACAACTCATTGTAAGATCAAGCCACCTAAAGTCAACAGCTGCACACGCTCCTCCTCCACTCCAGCCTATTAAACGGTTCATTCTTTAACTCCTCCCATGAAGCTCGAAGTTCCTTTAAATCTTTCATTCTGACCTTTTCCATCCCCGTTCGGGAACGACCTGCTTTTCGTTTAGCCCCAGATGGATGGCCAAAAAGTTCATTCTTTGGCAATCTGTCCCCCTTCATTCGAAATGGATGACGTATTTGGGAGTCTTACCCTATGGGATAAGAAGAAAATTAAAAGTTGTTTTTTGAGGAAATAGTAATTTTTCTCGGTACTCTTGCATTATATGGGCCTTTCTAAAAAGTCAAGTTTGGTTAATGTTAATGAAATAAAATAGAATAGAATGAATATATAATAGTTTAGAAACAAATTTGGGCTATATATTTGCACATTAGGGGGGGGGGGTTAAAGCATAGCATATATTAAATACGTAACCTAACCTAACCTAGGTACCTTCCCCTCCCTAAACCCCCAAAAACAACAGTTTAAATATCATATACGCAATAAAAACCATGCTATGCATTGTATTACTCACTCTATAGCGGTTAGCCCATCAAAAACGAGTTTTTCGTGACTGGGTTTCCTTGTAAAGGCCCATATATTGCAAGAGTACCTTTTTCTCTTTCTGAGGTGGAAACTGTGAAGAGCGATGTTCCTTCAGGAGCTCTTTTAAGGCCAATATTATTCAGTTTGTTTATGAGTGATTTATGGGTAATTCAGAAAAAATAGTATCCTGGAAAATAGCATCATACTGGAAAATGAAAAGGTTTTCCAGTATGATGGAAAACTTATTGGCCCCGTTGAAACAAAAAGATTTGGATATATTGATTAAGTGAAGAAAAACTAGAATATTCAGTTCAACAGAACTGAATATTTTACTCACTATTCCAGTTTTAAGCTAACACGAGCAAGTCAACGTTTTAAAAAATAAGTAACTACAAAATCAGAGTAACAAAAATAGAAAGTAGCAAGTGCTACTTCAAAGTCAACACATAAAGACTAAAAAAAAAATCAGCAATAAATCATTCATTAAAATGACGAATTAAATACTGTAGAAAGGAGGTATAAATGTAAAATGTTCATAATTATACAGCCAATACATTTTGGATGAAAGATAAAGCTATGAACATTCTAGGAAGCCTAAAAATTTTCCTGAACAGGTGATTATGTGTACCGATGCTACAAAAGACCTAAAAGACTCTTTGGTCAATAGCAGTGGTGTCGTTTGGGGGTGAAAAGAGGGGGGGGGGCAGTTGCCCCCCAATAATGTGGAGAAAAAATATTATACATCCCATGCCCTTTGACTATCCAGATATGGACCCCTCTTGCCCCCCCAATAAAAATGCTGGTGATTCACCCTGGTCAATAGTGCAGACACTCCATCTCTGACCTCTTTTGCTAAAAAGTCCGTAAGAGCCATCTCTGACTCTTTTTAGGTAACATTGAGTCTGGTACTCCAGTAAACTCTTTAGCCCCTCTTTGTCTATGTTTTGGAACAATACATAAAACAGTTATAGAGCCACATAACGAGATCTTGTAAACTACCTAAAAAATACGTACCTAAAAACGTACCTAAAAAATATCAGAAGCCCGGGAGATATGAGATTTTGGTTGAAGGAAGTAAAAATACTAATAGCATTCTGAAAACAATCGAATCAAAATTCAGAGGTTTCTCGTTTCTCCTCAATTTCCAGGACTCCCTTTTCTCCATTACGCTAAAAGCTTATTTCAGTGTTGAACTATCAAAGAAAGTAATATTCCCTTTTCATTTACGATAAAAGACCATCTCCAAGAAAAGGCCGCAAAGCAAGCTACACAGCTGATTATCAGTTGATTTCCTTAATTTCAGTTGAAAAAAACTGTTTCATTTCTTTAATTTCTGGTCGTTTTTTTATTCAATCACACAAAAAATCAATCAGGTTCTGCGTTCTTTTACTGGCCTGAATTTGACATAACAATCCCAAGTTAAAATTCTTTCAGCTGAAAGTAAGGAACAACATAAAAAAAACCCTCCATATTGGTATGTCCCTACATAGAAAATTCTGGATACGCACCGCCTGATTACATGCTATTCAAACTAGGACCCGACCGATATATCGGCCGATCGATATTATCAGGCCGGTATGAAGTCAGTGTCATCGTCAGATATCGAAAAAGAAATATCGGTTATCGGCCGATATACTATTTTTTTTATGCGCAACTTGTTAAGAAGATGGCACCAGATTTCCTCAGGTAATTTTGCTTGTGCAGTCATTGGGGTGGTGGTGGAGAAACCAGCTAAGTCTGACCATGGTGGAGAGAGCAGCAGAGGTGAGTCAAATGAAATCAAATACACACCTGGTGCAGCAATGTTCTAGATGTGTGGTGACTTTAAGAACGTACATCTTCTGCCAAAACAACTAAAAAGAATACGATAAACCATACATTTCTGTTTAATGAATAATTACTTGCGTGGGTAAATGATCCAATATTCAATCGGTTAAAACCATGATCAAACAGTTCGTGGTAACGAACTGTAAGTAAGGAGCGACCCGGCTCAATGGTAACCGAAACTCTAGAAAACGGTATTTTGATACAAATAGATACATCAAAAGAATCACATTTTAATGCTGATTTCAAATATATAAGTTTCATCAAGTTTAATCCTTTCCATCAAAAGTTAGGCGCCTGAGAAAATTTGGCTGATTTTCGAAAAAGGGGGGAAAGACCCCCTAAAAGTCATAGAACCTTAATGAAAATCACACCATCATATTCTGCGTATCAGAGAACCCTACTGTAGAGGTTTCAAGCTCCCATCTACAAAAATGTGGAATTTTGCATTTTTTGCCAGAAGAAAGATCACGGGTGCGTGTTTATTTGTTTGTTTGTTTTTTTTTTTTTTTTTCCCCAGGGGTGATCGTATCGAACCAGTTGTCCAAGAATATCGTGGAAGGGCTCATTGGAATGGAAATTGAAAGTTCTAGTGCCCTTTTTAAGTGACCAAAAAAAATGGAGGGCAACTAGGCCCCCTCCCACGCTCATTTTTTTCCCAAAGTCACCTGATCAAAATTTTGAGATAGCCATTTTGTTCAGCATGTTCGAAAATATTATAAGTATGTCTTTTAGGATGACTTAATCCCCCGAACTTCCCGGGGGGAGGGCTGAAAGTTATGAACTTTACCCAATGTTAACACATAGTATTGGTTATTTGGAAGTATACAGACGTTTTCAGGGGAGATTTTTCCTGGTAGTGGGGGGGAGGGGGTGGGTGGGTCAGGGGTTATGTGGGAGGAGTCTTTCCATGAAGGAAGTTTTCATGGGGGAAGGGACATTGCTATGAAGGGGACGCCGGACTTCCCAGCATTATTTAAAAAAAGATCATAAATTTAATATAAAAAACAAGTATTTCAACGGCAACAGCAGCAACATCGAAACTTTAAACGAACAGAAAATATTACATATATAATTGGGTTCACCCCGTAGTCAATGCCTCGCTCTTTAAGCCAAAGATTTTTTAGTACTTTCATAAGAGCTATTTATTCTAATTAACGGCCTTTGTGATTAAGCGGTCATTTCTAAAGAATTGGAACAAGATTTGAACTTTCGCTTAAAGAGCAAGGTATTGACTAGGGGGCGAACCCCCTAATAAATGTATTAAAAATATATGAATATAGAAGTTGGTTACGTAAGTTAATTCGTAAGTTACGTATATTTATTACTAATAAAAACGTTCGTAAATAAAATTAAACAAGTTTCGAGAAAGCCATTTAACTAAATAAAAGTAAATTAATATGAAAATTTTGTTTTAATTATTCATGTACGGTGAGCCAAGATCAAAACCTGCATTTATTCAAAAACGTTCAAAAATTAAATAAAAAAAAACAAGTTTTTTAAACTGAAAGTAAGGAGCGACATTAAAACTTAAAACGAACAGAAATTATTCTGTATATGAAAGAGACTGTCCCCTCCTCAACGCCTCGCTCTTTACGCTAAAGTTTGACTCTGTCTCACAACTTTATTTTTTAAAACAATAAAAAACTTTAGCGTAAAGAGCGAGGCGTTGAGGAGGGGACAGTCTCTTTCATATACAGAATAATTTCTGTTCGTTTTAAGTTTTAATGTCGCTCCTTACTTTCAGTTTAAAAAACTTGTTTTTTTTTATTTAATATCCAGTAAGGAGCCCAGCTAAGAGGGAAAGGGGGTGTTGCAAGGTGGGGAGATGGGGAGTTCCAAGGTGTCACCGCCACGAATCAACACCTTGGAAAATTTACCTATTCACCTTGGAAATTTAGCTCGTGTGTCCGCATTTGTTGGCATACTGAATAATTCTGTCGACAAATTCTTTAAACCCCTCCTCCAAACTTAAAAATCTAACTGCACCCCTGTATTCACTTTGCCTAGTATGGATTCGTTAGTAATAGACCATATCATATGTGATATTTTTTTTGGGCCCTCATGCTGAAGTGAATATATACTGTGTGACACAGATCTTCCAATTGCTTTGGCAATTGTTTGCAAGCATAAGAAGCAACTAAATGAATTGAATGCCTGCTGCACTTGACAAATATCACAGATGGGAATTTGTCTTTGATTCTGCTCCCAATCCAAACATAGTATTACACGTGCCCGAACAGAATCCATCCCAGTTCTCTGTGGGTATATTTTCATCTTGAAGAACATCGCAAATAAGGTTGAAAAAGGTTTCCGCTTTCCCATCACAACACTCAACCATTTCTAGGAGATCTACTTGTATTTCAAACTCCTTATTGCAAAACAAAACTGCAACAAATATTTTAAAGTTTCGCCTTTCTTAAACTAGTTATATTTTTTTTATAGAATTATAGAATTTTTTTTTTTTAATCACTAAGAGAATAATATGTGAATGATTAAAATTTAAAGTCCTACTATTGAAATTTGGATTTGAATAATCAATTTCAATAAGTATCTTACACTTCTTTCAATTAGATTTTCAAGTATTTGCGTTTATGTAACTAAACTAACTTCTTTGATTAAGTTTTTTTTATATGTCACTATTGCCATTTCTGCCAAATATCTGGCATTTCTTGTGTGCTCAGAAGCTGCTGATCAGAAAAAGGTAAAGAAAATCAAACAACTCTTGTAAATGGCCTAATTTTTGGAATCCCGAGTGAATTATTGAGGTTGTTCTTTGGTGTGTAATAGACCAAGGACAAACATGTGAGTATGAATATGGGCAGAGAATAGGGGGGGGGGGGGTTGAAACTTTAGGTAAGGTTTTATTCGGAGGGAAATTTATCGGCAAATTATATGGGTATCCTATAGTTACGACACTGATACATCAGTATCGGACCCGAAAATCCATATCGATCTGGCACTAATTCAAAAGTTGAACATTGAAGGCTGTTATCAATTTTAGCTTCATCAATTTTTGATGTCAAAGCTTAATCAATTTTTTAATGTAATCTTATCGTCTAAAAAAAAATAATGATTCTGGCGAAGGATAATAAACAACAATAGACACTGAAACAGGGAGGTACGCAGAAGGGGAGGGGCTTCAGCACCTTCTCCTCCCCGAAATCCTAAATTTTCTTCAATTTCTCCATACTTCTAATTCACATATTCAAATTTTATTTAATATTAACAACCCACCCACTCCAATAGTTTTTTTATTGCCCCCCACCCCGGAAAAATTCTTATGTACGTGCCAGGGCTGTAAAGAAGGCAAGAGTGAAACAGCTTAATAACACACAATCGATTATACGAAACAAATTTCGGGTCAACTCAATGTTAAAGAATAATCGAAATTAGTTTGTAAGCGAATTGACCCTGATGACATCTAAGACAAGTCTATTCAAGAAACTGGAGGTCAAAGGTTAATTTTGCTATAGAAGTCATTAACGGATCATCCTAACAAATAGAATTATACCGAAAAGAGGAACGTAAAAGGTAAATGAGTTACGAGCCACATTTGTATGCATTACAACATATGCCTTAATATGGCCTCCTTTTTTTTCAATGGCATAGCCATTAAGCGATTCAAAAAAAATAATTCAGTAAATTTAGGAAGATAATTTTTAAGACCAACTGGCCAATCAAACAGGCAATGAAGTCCAAGATTATTGATAAAACGGTACCTAGTTAATAAATATTAGTAGTTGAACAATGCCATGCTCTTGGATTTTATTGCCATGAATTGTCGGATAATAAAAGAACAAGACGAACTAGAAATAATCGTAAGCAAGGGGCTAGACGCTAGCTCACTTTGTGTACAATTCATTGAAATGACAATACTTTCTTGCTTTAGACATTTGACTGAGTTGTCAGTGCCTTAGGAACGCCGTGGGGTCGGAAACGAGGAGTTTGCATTCACTTTTCAACGTTCCTTGAAACCATTTTGCTATAGGCGGCTTTTGGGGGTGGCAAGTGGTGGACCACACCGGGCCCCACGCCCACCGGGAACCTGCACTAACAGGGCCAAACATATTACGAATTACAATCACATGAGTGATTTTATAGCTTCGCGAGGGGCCTTACAGAAAAAGCCGCCCACTTTTATGTGTAACGGTGCCAGCGACTGAAAAACTGTAAACTCCATAAAACTGTCCAAACCCCCCTTTCTAGGTTCTTTTGGCCCTGGTTACCAGATAAATACCTTTTTCTTGTGTTTCTTTAGTTAATTTAATGGTACTCATGTATTATACCAACACAGCCGAGAAGTTTGCTGAATGTAAGAACTGAAAAAACCAGTTTCGTAGCCACAAAGACAAATGACGGGTGACAGAATGCATTGGACTTGTGTAATTTGAATTATATATTTGCATATTTGAGGGGGGTTAAGGTTAGGTTACTGCCCCCCCCTAATCTGGAAACTGTAGCCCAAATTGTATTATTATATAAACTAAAGTATTATATTTTTATCATATTTTGGTATATTTCATTATGATTAACCTAACTCCACTTCTTGAGTGTGTTGGTATAATACATAAGTAACAATTTAATTCATCCCTACTCTGGGATTTATCCCCCCCCCCCTCCCCTCCCGCTGAACCCTAGAAATCATATTGTTACCACTCCTGCTGGAGGCTACATTATTATTGCTCCCGCTACGTTATGACCACAACGTCTGGCCCCGTCCAGTGGCGGCTGCACAAGGCCCCGCTCACCAGCAAGCCCGCTTCTGTATTTGTGTAAAGAAGAAAATGCGTCTAACCAATAGCAAACCTCTGATAAGAATAGGAACATAGGGAGTTTGTATCGCGAGGTATTCTTAAACGGCTCTCACACTACAAACGTAATTTTCTATGCTATGAGGTTACGCTACATTGCGGTACAAACTTTCGCACTTAAACAAATCCTTTCGCACTAGCTAATATAAAAAATCAATTAAACCCTGAAAAATCATCGTCTAAAGTCATTACAATCATCACAAGCAGACCATTCAAAAATTTTTACAGTTTCAATTTGATTATTTGAAGAATTAATCCTCGGACAGTTTCTAGATGTATCACAGAGACTAACTCAGGCATTGCTCTTCTTCAAGAATTATTATAATTAGCTTCCTTTTAGTCATAAAGAGAATCGACGCTTTCTCGCAAAATTCACTAATTACTCACCAAGGAAATCCATTTTGTTTCTAAAAAAAAGTAACACTAATTTACCTAAGATTACGCAATAAACTTACCAGAGGCAACGCTGTATGTTTTATTATTTTTTTTCCAGAGGCACTTCATATAGAAAAGGTCGTCGTAGAAACTTCAAAGGGGGCTCATTCGATTGGAAATCGAGAGTTCTAGTGCCCTTTTTAACAGTCGAAAATGATTGGAGGGCAACTAGCCCCCCCCCCCACGCCCATAATCCCCCAAACACATCCAATCAAAGTTTTGAGATAGCAATTTTGTTCAGCGAACTTGATTTCCAAATAGAAAATATATTTTTAAGGAGGACACTCCCCCACAACCCTCAGGACAAGGGTTTTAAGTTATGCCTTGGGGGCATATAAGGTTTTTATACAAGGCGTTGTCGTAGAAACTTCAAAACAGGCTCATTCGATTGGAAATTCAAAGGGCTAGTTCCCTTTTTAAAAGTCAAAAGTGATTGGAGGGCAACTAGCCCCCCCCCCCACGCCCATCATTTCCCCACACATCCAATCAAAATTTTGAGACAGTCATTTTGTTCAGCGCAGTTATTTTCCAGATGGAAAATATATTTTTGAGGAGGACACTCCTTCACAACCCTCAGGGGAAGGGTTTTAAGTTATACCCTGGGGGCATATAAGGTTTTTTATAGAAGGCGTTGCCGTAGAAACTCCAACAGGCTAATTCGATTGGAAATTCAAAGGGCTAGTGCTCTTTTTAATAGTCGAAAGTGATTGAAGGCCAACTAGCCCCCCCCCCCCAAGCCCATCATTTCCCCAAAAACATCCAATCAAAATTTTAAGATAGTCATTTTGTTCAGCGTAGTTGATTTCCTGATAGAAAATATGTTTTTGAGGAGGACACTCCCCCACAACCCTTAGGACAAGGGTTTTAAGTTATGCCCTGGGGACATATAAGGTTTTTATAGAAGGCGTTGTTGTAGAAACTTCAAAAAAGGTTCATTCGATTAGAAATTCAAAGGGCTAGTGCCCTTTTTAATAGTCGAAAGGGATTGGAGAGCAACTAGCCCCCCTCCCCCACGCCCATCATTCCCCCAAACGCATCCAATCAAAATTTTGAGATAGCCAAATTGTTCAGCGTAGTTGATTTCCTGATAGAAAATATGTTTTTGAGGAGGACACTCCCCCACAACCCTTAGGACAAGGGTTTTAAGTTATGCCCTGGGGACATATAAGGTTTTTATAGAAGGCGTTGTCGTAGAAACTTCAATAAAGGCTCATTCGATTGGAAATTCAAAGGGCTAGTGTTCTTTTTAATAGTCGAAAGGGATTGGAGGGCAACTAATCCCCTTCCACTCCCATTATTCCCCCAAACACATCCAATCAAAATTTTGAGATAGCCATTTGGTTCAGCGTAGTTGATTTTCAAATAGAAAATATGTTTTTGAGGAGGACACTCCCCCACAACCCTCAAGGCAAGGGTTATATAAGGCACATAAGGTTAAGGGTAAGGGGGCATATAAGGTTTTCATAGAATGCTGTGTCGTAGAAATTTCAAAAAAGGCTCATTCGATTGAAAATTCAAAGGGCTAGTGCCATTTTTGATAGTCGAAAGTGACTTGATAGTCGAAAGGGCAACTAACACCTTTTGATAGTCGAAAGGGCAACTAACACCCCTTCCACGCCCACCTTTTCCCCAAACACATCCAATCAAAATTTTGAGACAGCCATTTTATTAAACGTAGTTTTAAGTTCTGGAAATTAGGTCTTTGAGGATGACAACTCCCAAACAGCCCCCAGGGCAAGGGTTGTAATTTAAGGATTCTCTGAATCCTTCAGTATTTTTTCTTATGGAAGTGATACTCGTATAAAACTTTAGAGAGGGCTCATTTGATTGGAAATTGAAAGTTCTTGTTCACTTTTTAAGAGTCAAAAGCGATTGGAAGGCAACTAGCCCCCCCCCCTCCCCTCCTCCACGCCCTAAATGCATCAGATAAAAATTTTGAGATAGACATTTTGTTAAAATAGTTCAAAGTTCTGATAACAAAAAACTACGGTGTCGACACAGCCCACCATAGCCCGGGAGTAGGCGCTGTAAGTTATGCCCTGGGGGCATATAAACAATCAAACAATCATTAAATAAACAATGAAAGCAAACAAACATACAATAGATATTAATGTAAATTAATTTATTAATGTAAATTAATAAATAAATTTTTGCTGGGTGGAATTTAACGGGGAGAAATTATCAGCAGGAAAAGAAAATTTTCTTTGAGGGGGGAGGAATTTCCAAGGGGTGGGTTTTCCAAATGTGAATTATTCAGGGAGGGGACGACTAAACCCATTCGATAATATTCTAAATTTTACATCTGAAAGCAACGGGAATAAAGAATCAACGGAATTGTCAGATATAGCACTTCAGGTTCCTTTAGACGATTTTGTTCGTGTCTTTTGAAAAAAGACATTTTCAGAAGACAGATTATTTTCAGTTGTATTACTTTCTCTGTGGCTGCTCAATTATGCCTGTGAGGGGGAAGACTTCCCCCCACCACTGTCTACGCTAAGGTGTCAGTTTTTATCTCAAGGTTTAAAAATGAACGCAATGCGATAAAGCTATAACTCAAAATAACATATATAGAATAATATATGCACATAACACGGAACAATTAATCAAAATTGTATATTATGAGTTGAGGCTCACCCAAATGATGGCCCAGGGGCTCACGATTCCACAATCTATGAAATCAATCCTGCAATAACTGAAAATATAAAGTATTTTTGAATATTTTAACGTCTTCCACAATTCAAACGGTCCAACATTCTACAGCCCAATGAGTCTGTCTAATCTCCTAAATCGGGAGCGATGGCGATAAGTGAAGTTCGGCCCCGTATTGGATGAGTCTCCAACCTCACCCTCCCCCTCTCCTACTGTCTACGCTAAAGTTTTCTTCTTTATGCCAAGTACACCGCCCCCACCCCAAAGACTTTAATAAGGTAAAATTTGTATTAGAAGAACACATAGTAAATATATTATAATTTTCCAATTATAAGGTTAAAATACATACTCTGTGATAGATACAAAATTGATTTGGCACACAAATCCTATTAAGGTCAATTCCAAACAGTCGTGATCCCTTTAGGTCAGCAAGTGAAATGGTCTAAACCCCCTTATTGGAGCTATTTTTTCAATCCATTCATTGTTTTCAATCGCTGTCCACAAGTTATGCAAGCTGTCTATTGTTCATATATAAGGTTTTTATCAAAGAGGTAATCGTATAGACTTTGAAAAAAGCCTCATTCGATTTAAATTGAAAGTTCTAGATCCGGTT
The DNA here is from genome assembly GCA_027921565.1 of Artemia sinica. Classification (NCBI taxonomy): domain Eukaryota; kingdom Metazoa; phylum Arthropoda; class Branchiopoda; order Anostraca; family Artemiidae; genus Artemia; species Artemia sinica. The sequence continues at coordinate 39,315,097 of CM051272.1, read as the reverse complement.
TTTAAAGTCAAGAATA
>CM051272.1:39137581-39310081 GCA_027921565.1 Artemia sinica | reverse complement strand
ACCCCCCCCCCCCCCACTACCAGAAAAAAAACCCTCCTGAAAACTTCTGTATACTTCCCAATAACCAATACTATATGTTAACATTGGGTAAAGTTCATAACTTTTAGCCCTCCCCCCGGGGCCTTCGGGGGATTAACTCATCCTAAAAGACATAGTTATCACATCTTCGACCATGCTGAACAAAATGGCTATCTCAAAATTTTGATCGGGTGACTTTGGGAAAAAATGAGCGTGGGAGGGGGCCTAGTTGCCCTCCATTTTTGGTCACTTAAAAAGGGCACTATAACTTTTAATTTCCGTTCCAATGAGCCCTCCCACGATATTCTAGGACCACTGGGTCGATACGATCACCCCTGGAAAAAAAAATAAAATAAATAAACACTCATCCGTGATCTTTCTTCTGGCAAAAAATGCAAAATTCCACTTTTTTGTAGATAGGAGCTTGAAACCTCTACAGTAGGGTTCTCTGGCACGCTGAATATGATGGTGTGATTTTCATTAAGGTTCTATAACTTTTAGGGGGTCTTTCCCCCCTTTTTTTGAAAATCAGCCAAATTTCTCAGGCGCGTAACTTTTGATGGTAGCACTAAACTTAATGAATATTATATATTTGAAATCAGCATTGAAATCTGATTCTTTGATGTAACTATTGGTATCAAAAACCCGTTTTCTAGAGTTTCGGTTACCATTGAGCCGGGTCCACGAACTGTTTGATTAAGATTACCTCTATGTTGTTTTGTTTTGTTCTTTTTTCCTCTGCAAAGCACTGTTAATTTTATGGATAACAATGCTACATGGGTTGAGGGGCATAAGCCAAAGATTGTCGTTTTTTTTCTTTTCTTTTTTTTTTTTTTTATTGATGGAACCACACAGTTTGGCAGTGCTTATAGCATTCGATTTGCTACAATGCCGACTGGTGATATGAAGCCGCATTCGATTTGCTGTAGTCACGCTTCACGTTTCGCCATTTGGTCCAAAATTATGAACCTGTTGGGCGGTCACATTATCAGTAGTTCTTCGGGCTAAATGGGAGAACGTCGCAGAAAAAATGCAAATAAGCCCACAACGGAGAAGGACGTAACTGAAACTACAGCAAATCGAACGCGCCTTTAGCTTATTTGCGATCTATCATGACACCCGAATAATTCATTCAAGGACTACTGCAAAGGCTTTTTGCGATTTAGGTTGCTATTGCATTAAGCCCAAAGTTTCTATTATTGTCTTTACGGGTAGATAAGGATAACGCATGTATAATCATCCGAAAAACGCCCTCTTTGGCTTTGCTGAAATTTCCTGTTTTTTTTCCGAAGTTCGATATGCTTTAGTAAACTGTCACACCATGGAGGAGTTCTAGCACTATTTTTCCCGAACTGCTGTGACGAAAGCAGAAACTGCTACGCAGTTTGGACTTAACATACTAAGAAAAAACAACTGTTTAAATGCTGAAAATGAGTTCAATAGTGCTTCAAAGTACAAGAGTGGCTTTTAACCTTTGGGTATATCTTTCAGGTGCCTGACTCAGCACCCGAACAATCCATTGCCGTCGCTTTGGGTCCTTCGAAGGACGAGGTGGTCGGTCAGACCGAGCTAGTAGAAAACGAGACGACTCAAAGAGACACTGCGCCTGTCACTGCTCAAGAGGCACAATCTGGAAGAGATACGACTCGAGATGAAGAGCACCATCGTTCAAGTGGTCCTACTAATATTTCTTCATCCTCCCACGACCATCCATGTCAACCACAGCTGCTACGGTACCCTGCACAGGTTTCAGCAAACGGCAAGCTAAGACGGTCATTTAATATTTCGTATTATGGAGAGCATCCTTGGCTTGAGTACTCAGTTAAGGAAAATTCGGTTTTCTGTTTCTGCTGCAGACACTTTTGCGGCACGTCAACCCTTCGCGGACAGAGATACGGGGCGAGGCCTTTCATCGAGGCCGGCGTTAGAAGATGGAAGGACATCTCAAACGTTCTAGAAGAGCATGCGAAAAGTGACCGCCACAGGGACAGTGCAGTTTCGTGGACGAAGTTCAAAGCTATACAAGTCAAGGAGATGCAACCCATCGCATCTGTTTTGTCAACGGACAGGAATAAGGAGATGAATGAAAACAGGGAACACGTACAGGCTTTACTGAAAGTAACGGCCCTACTGGGGCGACTGGGTACAGCCTTTCGCGGCCACGGTGAGATTGAATCTTCGGCAAACAAAGGACATTTCGTCGAAACATGCAATCTTCTCGCCGAGTATTCTCCCACGCTTTTCAACAAGCTACAAAGACGATACGGCCACTATACGTCCCACGAATACCAGAACGATCTAATTTCAGTTATCGGATCTAGGCTTCGGTCTACAATAGTGCAAGAAGTTAAGCGTGACAAATACTTTGCTGTTCTTGTCGACGAGACAAAAGATAATTCGAAGAAAGAACAGCTCGCCATTCTTCTGAGATACTTCGACGAGGGAAAAGTACGAGAAAGACCAATAGGATGCTACCATATGAAAAGCCTGGATGCTGAGAGTTTAGCCAGCTTCATTCACGACACAGTGGCGAAACTTGGTTTCGACTGGAACTATTGTGTTGCTCAGTGCTACGACGGAGCAAGCGTGATGAGCGGGCCCTTCTCTGGTGTTCAAGCGCGACTGAGAGCGAAAGCGCCACAAGCAATATACATTCATTGCCATGTGCATAGACTAAATTTGGTCATTGCAAACTGCGTTGAAGGTGTTGGGACTGTTGGCTCATTTTTTTCGTTAGTCCAAAATCTGTACACGTTCATTTCCAACAGCAACACCAGACATCAGCTTTTTGTCGAGTCCCAAAAGGCTACTCAACTGCCAGTCCTGGAATTAGAAAGGAGTGCTGCGACAAGATGGTCATACTGGTATCGATCAATATCGAAGATAAGACTCCGATATGAATGTGTTCTGGCTGTACTGTCTGCAGTCAGCGAGGGAGCTGATAGTGAAGCTCGAGCAGAAGCAGCTGGGCTCCAGAGAAAAATGGATTCTTTCACAGTTATATTCCAGTTGCTGTATATGGAAGCAATTCTGAGGACGACAAACTCCCTTTCTGAGCAGCTTCAGGCATTTGATCTGGTAATATCTAGGTCCCGCACCTTGATTCAAGCAACAAGGAAGGAAATAGCTGAACTGCGCTCTGACACTTCATTTGCATCGCTTTTGGAGAAGGCAAAAGAGTTAGCTGAGGGTCTTGAAATTGAAGTACCTGACGTGAATGGACCCGCGACCGGATCCTCCTCTGCGGGTCAGAAGGGACGACCTAGAAGAACCCAAAAAATTATCAAACACCAGAAAGAATTAATGACCACTTCGATGTTAGGAAAAACTTTGTTGAATCCGACAATAGAGCTCCAACTTTAGCGGAAGAACTGAAAAGAGAATACCTGGAGACTGTAGATCGTCTGATTGCGGAATTCGACAGACGGTTTACAGATAACCTTCCAGTGCTCAGTACACTCGAAGCTCTGGACCCCAGCTCTACCAAGTTCATGGATGCAGGGCTCCTCAAGCAATTCTCTGAACTTTATTCTGAAATGGACATTGACAAGATTCTTCTTGAGGCCCGAGCTGGTATTGCCAAGCGGTTTTTGCTCGAGGAGGAGGCAAAGCCGAAGAACTTCATGGACGTCATCGATAATATCGAGACACTTCCAGTGGCCTATTCAGAAATTATCAAAGTTCTTCATATTGCTGCCACACTCCCTGTCACGACAGCCAGCAATGAACGCTTGTTTTCTGGGCTGGAAATAGTGAAGAACTATCTGCGCTCGACCACAGGAGACGATCGTCTTAGTCACCTGCTTTTGATCTTTGCAGAGAAGGATTTAGCTAAAAACTTGAATTTCGACCAGCTTGTTGACGACTTTGCGAAGATGAAACCACGACGGTTCCCCTTGTTGCATTGAGTGTTCGCTGATCTATTTCAAAATTTTGCTGTATTTTTTGATTTTGTAAATATGCTTGATCGAGCAAAAATTTGCATCGTCATAGCCGGAGCGTGACTCCGACTTGGACTAAAGTATTTACTGTAAGCAGCGAGCTGAAGAATTCGGCTACAGAATATACTTTAGTCAAAGCGTGAGTTTCTACAGAGGTTCGGCTTTCGTCAAGTTATAGGTTCGGAAAAGTGGAAGATTCCCAAACGGATGTTTTTTAACATCGCACATACCGTTTCCGCTTTCTTCAGATATCTGGCCTTTTCCGAACCTATGGCATAAGAGCGAAAGAAGGAAAGGCAAAGCAATTGAGACAATTTCCTTAATTTTTACGGTAACTCCCACGGAAGGCAGTTCTTTTTTCGGATAAAGCTAGAGGCAATTTTTTTTTATACAAGCCTGCTTCGGGGCCCATGTCGATTGCTTGCTCACCCTAAGGTTTGGCTGAAATGGCGCCTCTGGCAGTGAGGCGATACCCAAACTCTTGTTTGTAGTTATTTTCATTTGATTCAAATTTGATTTGCATATTCAATTTAAGTTTCACTCGTTTTAAGATTTATTTATTCATTTACATTAATATATATTGTATGTTTGTTCGCACTGCTTGTTCATTTAATTTCTGTTCGTTTTAAGTTTTATTTATTCTTTAATAGCAAAATATTTTTTTTTTTCGGTTTAAGCTTGATTTTCATATTCAATCTGAGCATTTCTCGCTTTAATATCTATTTATTCATTTATATTATTACTCGTTGAATGTTTTTTGCTACGATTGTTTATTTAATTTTTGTTCGTTTTGGGTTTCATTTATTCTTTAATGGTAATTTCTGGTCGTTTTGAGTTTGAATTTTAACAGGTATTTTTATCTCCTGAGCTTAAGTTTGAAATGGCCTTTACTTTTCTTTGAAAAACTTATTTTTCGGAAAGTTTTTTTTTAATCAATATAACGGAAATGTCTATGCTCAAGTCTACTTGGCAATGCCAACGCTACAGATAAAAATTGCTCTGCAATGCTGCTCTTTCACACGACGCAGTAGAACCATCCATTACTAGCGTTACTTCAGACTTTACGGTATGTTGTGCAATCTTACGGAACAAATTATTGTTAATTTTGAAACCAGTTGATTAAATTTTCCTAGAAAGGCTTTCACGCTTGAATTTCCATTCCGCATTTTATTTTCTGAATAGTTTGCTTAGGAAGATGGCGATGGTTTTAGGCGATGAATATGACGATTTTATGTATTTTTGCGTTAGCCTAGTATGAAAGGTAGTTATGTAATTTAACGACTTAGCAAGGAAAAGTGCGCACGTGTGAAAGCTACTTAAGATTACAACATAATGTGAAGTCTTAAGTTATGCTAGTGTGAAATATTCAGCGGCATAGTGTGAAAGCCCCATAAATGTGTGACGGAGCAGATGCACCCCATAACTGAGTACAAATAATAATAAATGAAAAAATTGAAACACAACAGCTTATACTAAGAAAAAACTTGCGGTGTTCAGGCTACTGGATGCACGGTCTTATAGTGGTCCGTATCAAGTTCTATTTGTGTGAAGACGCGGAGCACAGCATAAATATTATACAATATGGAAAATTCATATACTCTCAATTAACGATTTTTGGGACACACCAGTCGCACATCTTTCGTCATGATTCCGTCTCGCGCTTGCGCAATGACAAATATTCAGCGCATTGCGATGGGAATATAGGAGACCAGTTGAAGCTATTGCTGTGACGCATAGAGAAACTTCCCAAACCGAACGCTGTGGTGCGTCCCATTTCTGAGCCAAATTTTACATACTGTATAATATTTATGCTGTGCAGTGAATGTACCTCACGGCTGAGTACCAAAAGTAATCTATGTGAAAAATAGGGAGATAGACGATTGTATTATCAGATAGTCTTATGTTGTGGTGTACCCTGGCTGCACTAACGTACAGGATTTTGTGCCAATTTCTACTTGTAGCAAATGTACCTCATAAAAACAACAAAAAGTAAAACAACAGGGAATTCACCTAAGACAGTGAAAATTCTTTAGACATTAAATTCGGCTCTGTATCCAAGAGATATAGATTAAGTCCTGGTTGAACCTTGTTCGTCTAATAATTCTGGGACTGTTTTAAGGTCTGAACAGACTTCTTTGCTTTAGGTAAATTCCCTGTTGTTTAACTTGTTGTTGTTTTTATAATGGAAAGTGTGGTATTTGTCATTATAATAACGCCATATTACTGAGCACCAAAAGTATTCTACGAGAAGAATAGCACACTGGACACTGAATGTACACCAGTTGCGGTGTTCACTGAAAGCACGGAGGTAGGCTATATGCATAAAGTCAAAGGGAGGACTTCCTGTGCAGGATACGGGACTGGAGGTCCGATAAGGGGGAGGGGAGAATACATGCATAGATACATAGACAGTCGTCACTCCTTGATTCTAATATATTTTTAAAGAAAAAAACCTGGTTCTGTCAGAATTCATAAATTAAAACAATCTTTTTCTCCTCCTGACCTTACAGCAGGACCGGGCGTTTTCGGCTTCACCTGGCATCTGATATTCGGATGTTGCTTCGAAATCCATTTAAACGTTGGCTCCCCAGAATCATGGTGGCTGAGCTTGCAGAGTCACACCACTGATGCCCACCCCAAGCCAAAGGATTTGCTACATCAAGATTCGAACCTTCGCCCGTAAAGACAGGATTACAAGTCCAGCGTGACATCCACTCGGCTAGGGTGGAAATTAAAACATGGCTACTACATTAACTCTGGATTTATTCTTTCCGGGCGAGGACATAAAGCAAAGTGAAAAAAAGATAAGAAAAATGTACCCTTTTGTTTTTCCTCAAACTTGCTCTGTGGAACAACAAGGGCCGATTTGCAGTTTTGTTGACACTAGAATCCTGGCCGCAGATATAGCGAAGAAAACGCTTAGGCGTGTACAATAATTCAGAGGAAACATTTATGAGGATCCAAATGTTAAATATTTACGACAAATAAATTCCTAAGCGATCGCACATGCATAACAATAATGAGAAAACCTACCGAAAATTTAGATTTCAGAGGGGAATAAAGTCTCGACGGATTAAGCCTCTGCCCTGAAACATTTCTGCAAGACGTTTGTTTTACGTGAAAAAGGGATCACTTTCGAAGCCCTGACCTTGAATATCATGCATTCTAAAGAGGCAACTTACAACCAACTAACCATGTAGCTCCAGAATAATTTAACGAACTGTAAGTTAGGAGCGATCCGGCTCAATAGTAACCAAAACTCTAAAAAAACGGAATTTTGATACTAATAGATACATCAAAAGAATCAGATTTTAATGCTGATTTCAAAGATATAAGTTTTTTAGTGTTTAAAAAAAGTTGTGAGAAAGAGTCTAACTTTAGCGTAAAGAGCGAGGCGTTGAGGAGGGGACAGCCCCTTCCATATACGGAATAATTTCTGTTCGTTTTAAGTTTTAATGTCGCTCCTTACTTTCAGTTAAACAAAACTTGTTTTTTTTTATTTAATATATATAGGCTAAAGCCTAGATAGTCCTAGTGCACAATAGCCTATGAAAATTAGGCTTCTTAGCTTTCAAGACAAAAACCTTGCACAAAGTGAATTTGTTCATTAAGACGCAATGCAATTTATGCCGAGAGGGTGCCTACTCGCCGTCACCTAATGTACATCAGAAAACACCACCTGTTTCACCATGTGCATGACACACTTCTGCCACGTGCAGCAAACCCCCTTTAGAGCATGATTTTTGGAAGTTGACAAGGGCTCGACTGACACATTATGTTTAGAAAAAACCTTAGTCCTGAAGATATGAAAAATAATACCCATGAACAGGGCCCTATCCAGGAGATGGCTTACCTGGTTTGCCCTCCCCCCCCCAAAAAAAGGCATTTTCCCGACCCCTATAGAAGTAACAAAAATACATATAAGCAAATTTTCGTTGTCTTTGTAAAGTTTTTTTTGTATCCCCCCCCCCAATCAAAAATACCCCTTCCCCAGAACAAAATCATAGATACAGCCCACCCTCTGAAAATTTGAAAAAGGGATGGCAAAAAAGCGATATTTTCTGTGAGTTTATGATCCATGACTAGAAAAGATATCATTTCTCTTCAAAGGGTTTGCCTAGGGAAACAGTTTAACATTACTAAAATTAAGTCTCTTAACTGAAGTATTAGTTTTTAAGATGAGCGCTTTCCAAATATAAGACTTCCTTGGGAAATCACCGAGCGAAAGTTTACTTCCTTACCTCAGGATTGTTAAGAATATCTAATTTAAAAATAATGACATTTTTCCATGCTTGACAATGACGAAGCAAGCAAAGGATATAAAGGAAAAAGCTAATTATATCCTGGCTCTTCGTTTCCCAACCCGAGCGGAATATTAGTTCGCAATTAGAGATGGAGACGTTGGAGGCGTAATATTGGTAAGAAAATTTCCAAGATGTGGAAAAGTTTTTCAACTGATAGTAATAGAAGTAATGGGTGTCGCCTTGGCTGTACATATTAAAAATAAATTCAAGAAAATCCTCAAGAAAATAGAAATATATATATACGTTAAATAAAACAGAAGGAACCTCCGGATATCAACAATAAACCGGTGCAGCTATGTAGATGGTTTTAAACATAGGGAGCGAGACATAGATGATATATTTTTTTTCTTTTTTTGTTTATGTGGATCATTGTATTTTATGATTTTGTTTTCTTATTTATTTTTTTGTTTATTTTTTCTCTTGTGTTGAGTCTCTTAAAGGTGTGAATGTATGATGTTGAAAATGTTTTTGTTTTCATGTATTTGTTTCATTTTTGTTTCTCCCCTGTTTTTTTCCTGCCCATAGAGCCTTACGGGGGAGTTTATATTGAAGTGTATTTTTTTAGTTTATTGATTGAATAAATTGATTGATTGATTTATTTATTTATTCTCGGGAGCTTTGAGGAGGCGGCACATTTTTTTCTAGACATATTTTTTTTTCTTTTCTTTAGCATATTTTTTTTTTATTCAACATAAGACAACTCTAGATAAATATTCTGCCTCCCAAAAAGTCAATGTTCTGGATGAAGTAAATTCAATGTTGCTGAATAGTTATGCCCTTAAGAAGTCCCTTTTCTACTTTTTTTTTACAACATTTTGCTCACTCCCATCCCTGCATTTTAATCATTGAATAAAATCGAAAACAACAAGTCGCCCCCTAAAATTTTAAAAATACATTTTGGTCACCCCCCCCCCCCAATCCATGCAGAAACAAAAAATAACCTCTCTCATCATACCATTTTCATAAAATAATCTAGATATTAAACTATAATTCTTCACTGAAAAATACATCCTTAATGTATTTTTAAGTAAATCAATGTTCTCAGTCCCCCAAATGCCAGTCAGAACGTTATTCCAAATCTCTGGAGAATTCAGTTCAGTTCAGCTCAGTTTAGGCAGAACCAACCGAGATACTAGCGGCCAAATTAAACCAATTTTTCCATTTCTCAATCTCAAGGTGAATGCCCTGGGAACGGTTCATAAATGTCAATTTGACAAAGATTTAGCACACTTGAAATGGCAGCAGCGCGAAAAACAATTCTATTTCTATCGAGTACGAGAATGTACTCTAAACATCTAGTGAACATTCTAGAAGTTAACAGCCAAATGAAACAATGCAAAACATTTTTTCCGTCTAAAATTTTCGAGTGAGACGCAGGGTTACCAACATGGTCAGTTCCTAAAGTACTACAATTTCCCAAATTTGCGTACTACGCCGCCATTTTCGGTGCTATAGTCAAAAATTGACCATAATAGTACTAAAAAAGCACTTTCGTACTATTTTAGCAACCCTAAGCACGTGCTACAGTGCTACGCATAATGGAACAATGCTAGAATAGCACTTTCGTGCTACAGGTGACAACCCTGGTGAAACGTCCAACCCAATAAACGAAAATTCACAAAATAGCTCCATTTTTTAACTTTTTTTTCTATCAATTACTATGATGACACAACAACTCATGAATTTTTATCTATGGTGGTATTTAACCCTTTTGAACCGTAAATTTTTTTTTTGGCTTTTACACAGGAGAAAAGCCATTCCTTTTCGATAAGCTCATAACTTAATGAATATTATGAAGTTAATTTTACATTGTTCTATGGTTCCTTTAATTCGATGACAGAAAAGGAACTTAATTTGCATAGATCTAATTCAACCATGGTGGTCGACCATTAATATGATGCAAGATGAAAACCATTTGTTTTTCTTCCGGTAAACAAAATAAGGAATAAATAAGATATAAGAAATTAGCAAAAGTATAATAAAAAAAGGAAGAAAAAGAAAAGGAACGTAATTTGCATAGATCTAATTCAACAACGGTGGTCGACCAAAATAAAATATAAGGTTGAAAAACATTTTTTTTTTTTCGCTAAACGAGATTATCCCTAAATAAGATATAAGAAATTGACAAAAGTAGAATGACAAAAAGAGAGAAAAAAATTCTGGACGACGTTGCGGGGACTTCTAAGAATATCAAGACCAATTTATTGGTTCATTTGTGTGTGCGTCTTTTTGACCTGCGCTAGGAGTGCTGTTATCTCCAATATTCGAGCTCACTCATTCTTTTTTTTTTTCTATTGTCATACATTAACAGTATTTTTCGACATAAAATGGCAAAAAAATTGTACTGGGTTGCAGTGCGCTCTATTTGGTTACTTGAAAAGTTACGCTCGGCTCTAGGGAAAATACAGAAAAAAAGGAGACTTATCACTGCAACCCATACAAAAATATAATTTACCTTGCTGTTCAATACAAATGACTATGTTCCTCCAATTCATGGTTTTATACAATTTCGAATGGTATACTATTAATTTCAATTTGACATCATTTTTTGAGGGGTTTTGGGGCTCTTCTTAAAAACTCTCAAAATTTCCTCTCGTCGCTACAAATTACTGTTCAGTTCAATCAGAGTGCCAATTGCTAATTCCAAAATAGCGTGACAATAAAAATATTTGTAACTATAGTTCCTTTGAAAACATGTTTATTCTTTCTTAATTTGGGCTAATATGGGCCATTATTCGTTTTTACTGCAACCGAGATCATTTCTGAAGTTTAATTAAATAAGCAAAAAAAAACAAGTTTTTTCAACTAAAGTGAGGAGCAGCATTGAAACTTAAATTGAACAGAAATCATTACGTATATGAGGGGGGTTGCCCCCTCCTCAACCTCACGCTCTTTACGCTAAAGTTTTTTTTAGCAAAGTGTTTATTTTGTTGTTATTTATTCACTACTTATAATAAAATTAAAATCCATTTTTCTTGCTTAAGTTTCTTTAATGGAAAAGCAGTGTGGTCTAAGAAATTATTCTAGTAGGCCAACTTCTAAAAGAGCTTCTTATTGTTCTAATTAAACGAACCTTGTGTTTCAGGAGTCGTTCTTAAAGAATTAGGACGAAATTCGAACTTTAGCGTAAAGAACGAGATGTTAAGGAGGGTGCAACCCCCCTCATATATGCAATAATTTCTGTTCGTTTTAATGTTGGTCCTGGCTTTCAGTTGAAAAAACCTCCTCTTTACACCCTCCAAATCCCCCTCTTTACACCCTCACGAGAACTTCCTATTTCCCTAAGATCTTTCCTTATGACATCCTCCCCTCCCCCCATTCGGAGATGACCTGCTTTCCGTTTGTCATACAGGGAAAAGATTCAGCAACCTGTCATCATTAATCAGCAGAACGTGTCCCAGCCATCTCATTCTTTCTCTCATTATAGCCCTGGAAAGTGGGAGAGAACTACATTTTTCAAGCAACTTACTATTTGAGATACTGTCAGTCAGTCGGGTACCCAAAACAATCCGTAGGCAATTTCTCTGGAAACTATCTAGCAAATCTTCCTCCGATTTTCGGAGCGCCCATGCTTCAGAACCATATTTGACCACAAACATCACTGTAGCTCCCAACATTCTAATCTATGTTCACAGACTTATCTTCCTATTCTTGCAAACTTTTTCAACGGTGGAAAAATGCCCTGAGCCTTGGCTATTCTACCTTTAACATCTTCATGGCAATCACCGTCTACACTAATAATAATACCAAGGTAAGTCAAGATGTCCACTTCATCAATATTTTCGTTACCCAAAGTCACATTTTCCTCTTCACTTATTCCTAGCCTTAGCGATTTAGTCTAATTAACAGTAATTTTCAAACCTATTCTAGCACCCTGAACTCGCAAAACCTCTAGTCGCTGTTTTGAGCCTTTAATTTCCTAGTATTTGCAATCAAATTAACCCAAAGTGAGATCAGCGCTAGCGCCGGATTAATGCAGTAGCAACCCGCCTATATAATTGGCTACTCTAAGCTCAAAGAATAGGTGAAGGTCAAGAAAAGCTGCTCTTCAGAATGAGATATGCTAGAACAAAAAGATAGATACTTAAAACTGCTAATTTTATGTTCATTTTTATGGTTTTCTTCATATTTTTGATAATTCATCCCCGGCCCCTCTAACGTTTTTATATAGCCCTAGGCTATGTGAAATAACTTATGTATGGTTTCTTCAGTAATAATTGATTAAAACTACTACTACTACTACTACTAACAACTTACCGCACGACCAAGCTTCTTGAGGCCAACACAGCTACGCACGCTCCTCCTCCATCTTATTCTGTCAAAAGCTGAATATATTGGGATAGCTGAATAGATTGGATTGCGATACACCTTCCCAGGAAGTTCCCATTTTCCTTAAATCTCTCCTTACGACGTCCTCCCACTCCAACCGAGGACAACCTGTTTTCCGTTTAACAGTAGACGGTTGGCCAAAAAGGTAGTCTGTCATCCTTTATCTGTAGAATGTGCCCTATCCATCTCAACCTTTCTCTGATTACAGCCCTAGAAGGCGATACTAAACCACACTTTTCGTACAGTCTACTGTTTGAAATACGGTCAGTCAGTCGGGTACCCAAAACAATTCGTAGGCAATTTCTCTGGAAAACATCTAGCTAATCTTCCTCTGTTTTTCGGAGCGCCCACGCTTCAGAACCATACTTGACCACTGTCATCACTGCAGCTTACAGTGTTCTAATCATGGTTCGCAGACTTTTCTTCTTGTTCTTCCCAACTTTTTTCAACTGTGAAAAAAAACCATTGGCTTTGGCTATTCTATTTTTAACATCTCTGCACCCACTGTCTTTACTAATAATACTACCTAGGTAAGTGAAGCTGTCCACTTGAACGATCTTCTCGTTATCCAACTTCACCTCTTCACCTTCACATATTTCTAGTCTTGGCAACTTAGTCTTATTAACATTAACTTTCAAACCTATTCTTGCACCCTGAATTCGGAAAACATCTAAAAGTTCCTTCATTTTGCTAACTTTTTCATCTAGGATGCTAAATCATCAGTATAATCTAAGTCTAGGAGATTTTTGTTTCCCCGTTTGATTCCGCGTTCTACCATTGCCTTTGCAGCGCTCCTTAGGACAAAAGGGGATAAAACGCAACGCTGCTTAACTCCTGATTTAATACGAAATCAGCTACTAACCTCATTTCCTACCTTAACCACAGCAATGTTATTCTCGTGCGTAGCACTAATCACTTTAATGTATTTATTTGGTCTACCATACAAGGATAGGACCTTTGCTAAGACTCTTCTATCACCTGAATCAAACGCTTACTAATAATTTATAAAACTTGCTGATATATAAATATATATATATATATATATATATATATATATATATATATATATTCATAGAATATTTTATAAATATTCAAGGACATGCCTCGCTAAATTAGAAACCACCCCACAAATTCATATTAAAGTCTTAAGATTTTTTAATTGTCCATGTAGAAGGAACAACTTTTTTCTTACTTTTTAGTGCAAACGGAAATAAAAGCTGAAAAAAACAATTTTTTTAGCTTTAAAACTATATCAACAAGATGTGCAATTTATGAACATAAAAAAATATTTTCAAACAGGAGTAAACATGGGCAAATTTAAATCATGCATTAACTGGGGTAGTAGCTCATACAACAAGATATGTCAACGCTCCAGTCGACGTCTTAATCCACGGACTTGGTTTGTGCAGAACATTTTATAATTTTTTCAATCTTATCCATTTTTCAAGCTGTCTTTGATTAAAAAGAGCTTTAGCCTCGAGCAAAAATTTTTTTTTATTCCCTGAATGCTATTAATTATTTAGTTTTAGTCACGACTAATTAAATTTAAGAATTGAACTATAATATATACCATATCCATAATTTGTCCTACTTTAGCAGCCCATACTTGCTAACGTAAGTTAAAAGTAGATCCAATCCCAGTCCCAGGCAGAGCTGAGGAGGCCTAGTATAAGTATAAAATTTTGTGGTCTACTGGCTATCGAACCTTTTTTTAATACCAAAATATGACTAAGCACTCAATTATCTTCCACGACATTCTCAGGCTTGGACCTCTGATTACAAATGTTGAAGTGGTTTAGTTTTCCTTTGCAATTACCTCCCCTATCAGGTTACTAAGGACTGTTAATTTTAGATTAGGCACGTTTTTATCCGAGTGACTTTTAATCTATTTATAACAATAGATTTCTTTTGTTACAACAAATAAAAAGTTAGTTCTTTTTAAATTTATTATGGGCAGTAACGAACATAAAGAAGAAGAAGGAAACTTGCATTTTTCTTTATATAAAATCTCAGAAGAGAATAGACATTTTCGTAAAAATCATGCATGCAAGTTTATCCAGTTAAACCCCTTCTATGAGGCCTTAATAAACCCAATATTTCCCAGCAGTAATCCATGCACCTATACTGCCCCCCCCCCCATTTGCTGCGATAATTTAAGACATGAAACAATTTTTGTCCCCTATCTCAACAGTTTCCCTCTCTATGGCATCTATAAGCCCTGTCAAACTAGCTTTGGTCAGTAAAGGTTTGAATAAATTTGGAAATTTATAAGGAAAACAAGCAAAGGGCCAGACACATATAGATAGTAAGTTAGCGTTCTGAAGATGAAATTTGACGGTTTTAGATTAGGCTACACGAAGTTCATTAGCACTGGGAGTCTCATTTCTCCCCTTCTCAAATCCAAAGGACTGTCTGCACCCTTAATGACCTTCTCATGCCCAAAAGAGTCGCATTCACGAAGTTCCAACCAGTCAAACAGATAAAGAAGCGCTTTATATCAGATTAATAAAATATCATACAAGGATAGGGACCGTCAATAAAGCTCTTCTGTCGGCTAAATCAAATGCTTGTCCATAATGTGTAAACTACTACTACTGACAACTCACCACGGGACCAAGCCGCAAGAGGCCAACAGAGCTATGAATGCTCCTCCTCCATTTTAGTCTATTCAACGCCTCCCTCTTTACACCCTCTCAGGAAGTTCCCATTTCACTTCAATCTTTCTTTACGACATCCTCCCACCCCAACCCACCAACCTAACCGTTTAGCCCTAGACGGTTGGCCAAAAAGGACAATCTTTCGCAATATGTCATTCTTTTACCCGCATTACGTGCCCTAGCCATCTCAACCTTTCTCTCATTATAGCCCTAGAAAGCAGGCTTGAATCACACTTTTCGTGTAGCCTACTATTTGAAATACGGTCAGTCAGTCGGGTACCCGAAACAATTCGTAGGCAATTTCTCTGGAAAACATCTAGCAAATCTTCCTCCGTTTTTCGGAGTGCCCACACTTCAAAACCATACTTGACCACTGTCATCACTGTAGCTTACAATGTTCTAATCTCGGTTCGCAGACTTTTCTTCTTATTCTTCCAAACTTTTTTCAACTGTAAAAAAACCCTTGGCTTTGGATATTTTACTTTTAACATCTTTTCTGGACCCACCGTCTTTACTAATGATACTACCTAGGTAAGTGAAGCTGTCCACTTGACCGACCTTCTCGTTATCCAACGTCACCTATTCACCTTCACATACTTCTAGTCTTGGCGACTTAGTCTTCTTAACATTAACTTTCAAACATATTCTTGCATCCTGAACTCGCAAAACATCTAAAAGTTCCTTCATTTTGCTAACATTTTCATCTAGGATGTGGGTTCCAAAACAATCCGTTCTTCAGTAGTTTGTTTCTTACTTTGCAATCGCCATATTTCAATACTCATTAACCATGCTATAAGCACCAGAGGTGTCATATTTTTTAATCGTTTTAGTACTGTCTGTAACTCCCCTTGACAAAATAGATCTTCCTCAATTTCCAAATTGTCAAAACAAATTTCATTCTTTTCTGTATCATTCTTTTCTGTATTCTACAACTTTAAAGGTTGACAGATTCTAAGAAATTTCTGCCCATTTCTCTTTATTACTTTTGTTATTACTAAATGAGGTCTCAGTTCTATTTTAACTGGGACAATTCCAGGCTGAGCACTTCCACTCAAAATCTTAAAATGTCAATATAATTAACATTAGCATGGCCTTCTCCTCATGGCCTTCTCTACTTCCCTTACCTTCGTCTTATCCTCATACCATCTATCCCGCAAAAAAACTTGTAAACCTTGTTCACTTATATATGGTGATTCATTGCAGGACTGAACTACAGTGCCAGTGAAGGTTATATCGAGGCGGGGGGGGGGGGCTATTACTGGGTATGACCCCTCTCCCCCAAAATTTTTGTTAGACTCGCAAAAAAAGTAAAAAAAGTCGCAAAAAAAAGTAGAATCGCAGAGATTCTATGTGCAGTTCTTCTCGCGTCTTGCGGGGCTACTAAATAAGTATTGGTTTTAGCTACCCCCCCCCCAAAAAAAAAATAGACTCTCCTAAACAAAATCCTGGGTAAGACTTGGGTCCCGGTTCCTCATAAGCATGGATTTATCAACTAATCTGTCAAAAGGGGATTATTTTGGATATTTACATAATACTTAGGGAGCCAAGGCTGAAAATCTGACAAAATAGTGATCTGAGAGAAGTTCCCGACTAAATCGATCATGCTGATTACGAATATCTCAGGAATATAAGCGCCAAAGGTATGCATGGGTTTACCACGGAAATAAGCTCGTTTTTTTTATTATTTACCCACAGGAAGTCCAGCTTTCTACTATGTGACGTCACCAGGTAGTTGTCACCTTTATACCTTGCCAAAACATTAAGCTATTATGTGGTCAAACTCATTCTTACTTTTAGAAAGGTTGCATGACCCAGAATATGCACAAAGCAAGTCATACTTGCAGATTCCGACGCAGGAGTACTTTCCGATGCATATATTTCTACATTTCAAATGAACTAAAATACAGCTTATAGAAAAAATCGTGTGTCCTCAAAATTGTCAAAATGAATGCTTGCATGTTGAACTATATGGGAGGGATCATAGAATCTGCAAGTTCTGTAATACTGCGACTAAATTTATCCTTTCTTACTGTATCAAGTAAATCAGCCTTTATTCTTTTCACTATGTAGAAAAACTAATTTTTCACTTTACGTTCAAAAATACGGTTCATTGAGTTCAAACAAAGTGGGACATTATCATGAAATTGTCACGGACATGCTCCCTGTAGGACTCTATGTTCTGGTTTCTTCTGATCCGGGGCCACTATATTGTATGTCATCTTTACTGTCCCAAACCAGTTCCCTGGTAAATCATTTGCTCTTACTCTCTCTCTGCAAGATTCATTTGCTTCGCAGTCTGTATCTGTGTCTGTATCTGTATCTAAGGTAGGACGCTGTATCAACACAACTGAATCATCTGTTTTTTTTTCATAAACTATGCAACCTGAGGGCTCAGGGCTACAACATATATTTTATTCTTCAGATAGTGCAAGCACCAGTCTGCCTTTTTACGACATCTCGCTTCCAGTGCTTTACCAAACTTCACACTCAATTGCTTTCCCAGTATCCTAACATCATTGACTGTAATTTCAAGACCTGAACTAGCTAGTCTACTGCTTAATCTCTGCCTTAGCTCACGAAGCGAGTGTGTCCTCCCTTCCTTAAGCACACCCTAGACGGTCAATCCTTTTGATCAAAAACTTCCGTCAATCAATTGATTAAAGCATGATTGACCGTCTAGAAACATGTTTGACGCTCGAGTCAAACGTTGATGGTGATTGTTAGAAAGTTTGAATGACTCAATCGGTTCCCAGACGGTCAATCATGCTTTAATAAATTGATTGACGAAAGCTTTTGATCAAAATGATTGACCGTCTAGGGTGTCTTTTAAGGTGAATTCAATTTCATCTACCACACTTTTCACAATATCCTCTCTTGTAGAAAAGTTGGTCTCTTCGTCATTCTTCTTTTTAAAGAAGTTAAGCATACATTTTTGGTGATATTCAGCACTGAACTGACTTAGATTTTTGTCTTTTGACCTTGCAAACACAGCAGGCATTTGTCAAAAATGGCTCTCACCATGCTTAGATAATGTCTGTTGCCTTTCTATTGTTTTAATTGCAAGAAGATTCTCACTTTTATGCTTTGTACTACCCTTTTTGCCAAAATGACACAACAGTCAATATATGAGACTCCCTTCTGTTGCCAATGTTCTAGTGAGTCTGGCATTGTAGCTGGAATATTTGAATCCTGAAGACCTCCGTAGAGATCACAAGAAAAAACTTCTGCCTAAAATTTCTTCTTTAGAAAAAATTCAAGAAATATATCATGGGAAATATATAATTTGGGCCATATATTTCCACAGGAAGGGCGAAGAAGGGGGGAGGGTGGTTGTAAAGTATAGTGGAGCTGCAGTTGAAATATCTTAGCTACAATTATGCTGCATATAATGACGTAAGAATTGTTGTTTTTAACCCTTTTATATAGCAAGAAATAAGAGAAATGGTATCATCTTTGAGGGTCTGTAATGGGCTTAAAGTTAAATTTCTGAAAAAAGCTATTATTATATTTGGAAAGAGCATAATCATAGGCAGCGCGCTAGCGCTGCCTAAGTAACGAACGATGTGGGCACAATGTGTTTTTGGTTTCTCCATACCCGGGCACTTCGTATCGAAGGAGTTGTAGTAGAAACTTCTAAAAGGCTCATTCGATAATTTGCACTTTACTGAAAAAAATACAAATGAATGCGCATTGTCAGTTTAATATACATTTACTGATATTTAGTAATCAAAATCTTAATATTATTTGATTTAATAAAGTTACAAAAGCAAAAGCATTGATATTTTTTTTCAGTAAAGTGCAAATTATGTTCTGGCCTTGGGAAGGCATAGGGGTTTTGAGCCCAACTCATGTTAATTTCTGCTCGTTTTGAGTTTGACTCGGTTATTCATTGTAATTTCTGTTCGTTTTGGGTTTCATTTATTTATCGATGCTGATTTGTGGTAGTTTCACGCTTGGTAGATTATTTGATTTTATTTTTGCTCATTTTTTGTTTAATGGAGTTCTTTACTTTTCTTTGAATTATTTTGTGGAAATTTTTTTTTTAATTAATAAAAAAAAAACATTGAGTGGTATGTTTACTTTATTTGTAGGTCAACAATACAAACTGCCACAAATTTACCAATAATTTTCCCCAATTTTTTTTTACATATACACAGGGCTATATATTGCTTCGCAAGGGGGGGCATAAAATGAAGTTTAGGAGAAACACAGGGAAGGAAAATATAAAAATATGCCTATATATGCCGTGAGAATAACTAAATAGTTGTTTAATAACATCTCATATAGCCTATAGGCTAAAGCCTAGGGCTTGCTGTGAAGGGGCAGCAATAGAAACAGATAGGGATATACATCAGCTGGTTGGCTTTAATCAAGTCCCTTGCATATAGGAATAGTCAAATTTGCAAAATAAGTTGCTCCTACAGGAGCTTAAACTGGTCATCATCATGGTATATTACAATATCATATCCCTTGTCAAAAGATACTTGTGTGTTGCGTTACATTGTATATGAAGATGCAGTTTTTTTCAAAAATTGCATTTTATTTTAATAATTTGTTTCAATTTGTTTAAGCCAGAAATAAAAGAGGACCCATCAATACTAACCCTGCAAAAATGTTATTTTCCTTGTAATTCAAGCTGGGGGGGAGGGTGTTATAAGGCTCAAAGGGTCATGGAGTGTGAGCCCCAAACACAAACTCCTTACATATAAAACTACTGTATCTTCTTCTACACTTGATAAATAAAAAAACAAAAGTTTTTTAATTGAAAGTAAGGAGCGACATTAAAGCTCGAAACGAACAGAAATTATTCCGTATATGAAAGGGGCTGTCCCCTCCTCAACGCCTCGCTCTTTACGTTAAAGTTTTTTATTGTTTTAAAAAATAAAGTTGTGAGACAGAGTCAAACTTTAGCGTAAAGAGTGAGGCGTTGAGGAGGGGACAGCCCCTTTCATATACGGAATAATTTCTGTTCGTTTTAAGTTTTAATGTCGCTCCTTACTCTGAGTTAAAAAAAAACTTTTTTTTATTTAATTTATGAACGTTTTTGAATTAATGCAGCTTTGATTTTGGCTCACCGTACATGAAAAATTAAAAAAAAAGTTGCATATTAATTTTACTTTTTTTGGCTAAATGACTTTCTCGAAATTTTGTTCTGACGCAACTTACGTAACGAACTTCTATATTCGTATGGTTTTATTACGTATATTAGGGAGTTCGCCCCTTAGTCAATACCTCGCTCTTCACGATAAAGTTCGAATTTTGTTCAAATCATAAACTCCTGAATCACAAAGGCCGGTTAATTATTCGAATGAGTATTCTCACGATATTCTAGGACTACTGGATCCATACGATCACCCCTGGGGAAAACAAAAAAAAACAAACAAACAAAAAACACGCATCCGTGATCTTTCTTCTGGCAAAAAGTACGAAATTCCGCATTTTTTCAGATAGAAGCTTGAAACTTCTATAGTAGGATTCTCTGATACGCTGAATCTGATGGTGTGAGTTTCATTAAAGTTCTATGACTTTTAGGGGTTGTTTGTTTTCCCCTTTTTTCGAAAATAAAGCAAATTTTCTTTCGCGTAACTGTTGATAGATAAGACTAAATCTGATGAAACTGACATATTTGAAATCAGCATATAAATCTGATTCTTTTGATATATCTATTGGTATCAAAATTCCGTTTTTTAGAGTTTCGGTTACTATTGAGCCGGGTCACTCCTTAGTTGCAGTTCGTTACCACGAACTGTTTGATTATTTAGGAATATATTAGGGAGTAGTCGTACATGACTATATATTAACTACTAGCAATTAATTGTACCCGATGAAGTTAATTTCAGGGGCGATTAAGTTGCAATTCGAACTTACGAGAATTTAACTTCACAGAATGAATCACTTAAAAATGTGAATATCAGCTTTACAAAAAGCCAATAACTCTTCTACTACAGCTACTGTGACCTCATATATTACTACATTCCCTTTTTTTGTGACTGTCACATTCTGTCATTAGTAGAGATGCCTCAGGAGGTCCGATCAGGGCTCCTTATATGGGCATAGAACCACGTGGTTTATGGACTTTGTCAGTGAGAATTTGAAAAACAGTAATTTTGTCACATTTATGGATGGTTTTATGGATTTTCTCAGTGAGAATGAAAAAACAGGAAGTTTGTCACATTTATGTCTGTTTTCATGGATGGTTATGTGTGTTGATTATTTGATGTTTTATGGTTTTTCTCAGTGAGAATTTGAAAAAACAGGAATTTTGTCACATTTTTGTATGGTTTTATGGACTTTCTCAGTGAGAATGAAAAAACAGGAATTTTGTCACATTTATGTCTGTTTTTATGGATGTTTATGTGTGTTGATTATTTGACGGTTTTATGGATTTTGTCAGTGAGAATGGAAAAACAGGAACTTTGTCACTTCCTTCTTGTTGTTGTTCAAGCCAGATGTTATGAGTTTCCCGGAATTTGGAACACCTGTGCTGTCGACCTCAATTCACCTATCGTGAATCAATAATTCCCCTTAGAAACAACAAATTAATTTCCCCTTTCTCGACAGATCAATCAATCAATGACATCATCTGTCAGACTTTAAAAATTTTCGCATAGAAACGATTCTCCAGGAATAGATCCAAGTCATTAATGTCTTTGCCTCGGAAACAACTCTTTTGATCGAACTCCAAAGGATATTAATAGCCAAAGGCCATGGAAACAATTCTCCAAGAAACATCTTAGCGATGAATTGTTTTAGCGCGGGAAAGAGTTTCTTTTGTAATTTGAAATGCACTAGCGCAGAGATGCCAAACAAAAGGAACACGCTGAATTACGTTTAGGGATTATTTGGGCGAAACTGTTTTAGACAGGTTATGGAACTATTTCGGCGAAACAGTTAGAGACATTTTAAAAGATGATTTTTGAAGAGATTTTAGAAGAGAATTTAATGGTGAAACTCTGTGGTCGTTATAATACACAAGTTTCATTTGAACAGTGTTGTGAGGTCCTCTAGCCCAACCCCAAAGGGTTCCGATCCTCCTACCCCAACCCCGAAGGAAGCGCTCGGTCCTCAAAGGTCCCCCAAGCTCCCAAAGAGCCCCAGCCCCCCAAACGCCCTCCTCAGACCCTGAAAGGCCCTCCTCTGGTCCTCAAAGGCCCAACGAGCTCCCAAAAGACCACCGGGGTCCCAAAGGCCATCACCCGGTCACCAAATGTCCCCCAGGCTCCCAACTGCCCCCCGGACCCCCAAAGGCCCTCCCTTTGGTCCCCAAAGGTCCCCAAAGGCTCCAAAGGGCCCCCGGACCCCCAAAGGCCCTCCCCCGGTCCTCAAATGTCCCCCAGGCTCCCAACTGCCCCCCCCCAGACCCCCAAAGGCCCTCCCTTTGGTCCCCAAAGGTCCCCAAAGGCTCCCAAAGGGCCCCCCCCGGACCCCCAAAGGCCCTCCCCCCGGTCCTCAAATGTCCACCGGGCTCCCAAAGGACCAATCGGTCCTCAAGGGCCTCCAGACCCACAAAGGCTCTCCCTGGCTCCCAAAGGACCACCCAGCCCTTGGTTTAGTTTTAGTTAAAAGTATAGAGTGTTTTAGCTTAGAGTCATAACTTAGAGTTTTTCTTGAAGTTCTAGTTTAGTTTAATTTTAGTTAAGAGTTTGATGTTTTACCTTTGAGTTTCAGTTAGAGTTTTAGTTTGGTTTAGTTTTAGTTAAGAGTTTGTAGTTTTGGCTTAGAGTTTAAGTTAGAGTTGTCGTGTAGTTTAGTTTTAGTTAAGAGTTTAGAGTCTTAGCTTAGAGTTTTAGTTTAGAGTTTTTAACTTAGAGTCTTAGCTTAGAGTCTTAGCTTAGAGTTTTTGTTGAAGTTCTAGTTTAGTTTAGTTTTAGTTAAGAGTTTAGAGTTTTAGCTTAGAGTCTTAGCTTAGAGTTTAAGTTAGAGTTGTTGTCTAGTTTAGTTTTAGTTAAGAGTTTAGAGTTTTACCTTAGAGTCTTAGCTTAGAGTTTTTAGCTTAGAGTCTTAGCTTAGAGTTTTTGTTGAAGTTCTAGTTTAGTTTAGTTTTAATTAATAGCTTAGAGTTTTTGTTAGAGTTCTAGTTTAGTTTAATTTTATTTTAGAGTTTAGAGTTTTAGCTTAGTCTTAGCTTAGAGTTTTTTTTGTTAGAGTTCTAGTTTAGTTTAATTTTAGTTAAGAGTTTGATTTTTTTTTCCTTTGAGTTTCAGTTAGAGTTTTAGTTTAGTTTTAGTTAAGAGTTTGGTGTTTTACCTTAGAGTCTTAGCTTAGAGTTTTTATTTGAGTTTACCCCAACCCCGAAGGAAGCGCTCGGTCCTCAAAGGTCCCCCAAGCTCCCAAAGAGCCCCAGCCCCCCAAACGCCCTCCTCAGACCCTCAAAGGCCCTCCTCTGGTCCTCAAAGGCCCATCGAGCTCCCAAAAGACCACCGGGGTCCCAAAGGCCATCACCCGGTCCCCAAATGTCCCCCAGGCTCCCAACTGCCCCCCCCCGGACCCCCAAAGGCCCTCCCTTTGGTCCCCAAAGGTCCCCAAAGGCTCCCAAAGGGCCCCCCGGACCCCCAAAGGCCCTCCCCCCGGTCCTCAAATGTCCACCGGGCTCCCAAAGGACCAATCGGTCCTCAAGGGCCTCCAGACCCACAAAGGCTCTCCCCGGCTCCCAAAGGACCACCCAGCCCTTGGTTTAGTTTTAGTTAAAAGTATAGAGTGTTTTAGCTTAGAGTCATAACTTAGAGTTTTTCTTGAAGTTCTAGTTTAGTTTAATTTTAGTTAAGAGTTTGATGTTTTACCTTTGAGTTTCAGTTAGAGTTTTAGTTTGGTTTAGTTTTAGTTAAGAGTTTGTAGTTTTGGCTTAGAGTTTAAGTTAGAGTTGTTGTGTAGTTTAGTTTTTAGTTAAGAGTTTAGAGTCTTAGCTTAGAGTTTTAGTTTAGAGTTTTTGGCTTAGAGTCTTAGCTTAGAGTCTTAGCTTAGAGTTTTTGTTGAAGTTCTAGTTTAGTTTAGTTTTAGTTAAGAGTTTAGAGTTTTAGCTTAGAGTCTTAGCTTAGAGTTTAAGTTAGAGTTGTTGTCTAGTTTAGTTTTAGTTAAGAGTTTAGAGTTTTACCTTAGAGTCTTAGCTTAGAGTTTTTAGCTTAGAGTCTTAGCTTAGAGTTTTTGTTGAAGTTCTAGTTTAGTTTAGTTTTAATTAATAGCTTAGAGTTTTTGTTAGAGTTCTAGTTTAGTTTAATTTTATTTTAGAGTTTAGAGTTTTAGCTTAGTCTTAGCTTAGAGTTTTTTTTGTTAGAGTTCTAGTTTAGTTTAATTTTAGTTAAGAGTTTGATTTTTTTCCTTTGAGTTTCAGTTAGAGTTATAGTTTAGTTTTAGTTAAGAGTTTGGTGTTTTACCTTAGAGTCTTAGCTTAGAGTTTTTATTTGAGTTTTAGTTTATTTTAGTTTTAGTTAAGAGTTTAGAATTTTAGCTTAGAGTCTTAGCTCAGAGTTTTTGTTAGAGTCATAGTTTATTTTAGTTTTAGTTAATAGTTTAGAGTTTTACATTTGAGTTTCAGTTAGAGTTCTAGTTTAGTTTAGTTTTAGTTAAGAGTTTAGAGTTTTTAGCTTAGAGTCTTAGCTTAGAGTTTTTGTTGAAGTTCTAGTTTAGTTTAGTTTTAATTAATAGCTTAGAGTTTTTGTTAGAGTTCTAGTTTAGTTTAATTTTATTTAAGAGTTTAGAGTTTTAGCTTAGAGTTTTTTTGTTAGAGTTCTAGTTTAGTTTAATTTTAGTTAAGAGTTTTATTTTTTTTACCTTTGAGTTTCAATTAGAGTTCTAGTTTAGTTTTAGTTAAGAGTTTGGTGTTTTACCTTAGAGTCTTAGCTAAGAGTTTTTTTGTTAGGGTTCTAGTTTAGTTTAATTTTAGTTAAGAGTTTGATATTTTACCTTTGAGTTTTTGTTAGAGTTCTAGTTTAGTTTTAGTTAAGAGTTTAGAGTTTTAGCCTAGAGTCTTATCTCAGAGTTTTTGTTAGAGTTCTAGTTTAGTTTTAGTTAAGAGTTTAGAATTTTAGCTTAGAGTCTAAGCTTAGAGTTTTATGTTAGAGTTCTAGTTTATTTTAGTTTTAGTTAAGAGCTTAGAGTTTTTAGCTGAGAGTCATAGCTTAGAGGTTTTGTTGAAGTTCTAGTTTAGTTTAGTTTTAGTTAATAGTTTAGAGTTTTAGCTTAGAGTCTTAGCTTAGAGTTTTTTTTGTTAGAGTTGAAGTTTAGTTTAATTTTAGTTAAGAGTTTAGAGTTTTAGCATAGAGTCTTAGCTTAGAGTTTTTGTTAGAGTTCTAGTTTAGTTTACATATAGTTAAGAGTTTGGAGTTTTACCTTAGAGACCTAGCTTAGAATTTTAGTTTAGTTTAGTTTTAGTTAAGAGTTTAGAGTTTTTTAGCTTAGAGTCTTAGTTAGAGTTCTAGTTTAGTTTTAGTTAAGAGTTTGGTGTTTTACCTTAGAGTTTTTGTTGAAGTTCTAGTTCAGTTTAGTTTTAGATAAGAGTTTAGAATTTTAGCTTAGAGTCTTAGCTTAGAGTTTTTTGTTAGAGTTCTAGTTTATTTTAGTTTTAGTTAAGAGTTTAGAGTTTTAGCTTAGCGTCTTAGCTTAGTGTTTTTGTTAGAGTTCTAGTTTAGTTTAGTCTTAGTTAAGAGTTTAGAGTTTTAGCTTAGAGTCTTAGCTTAGAGTTCTAGTTTAGTTTTAGTTAAGAGTTTAGTGTTTTACCTTAGAGTCTTAGCTTAGAGTTTTAGTCTAGTTTAGTTTTACTTAAGAGTTTCATTTTTTTTACCTTAGAGTTTTTTCTACAGTTCTAGTTTAGTTTAGTTTTAGTTAAGAGTTTAGTGTTTTTTGCTTAGAGTCTTAGTTTAGAGTTTTTGTTGAAGTTTAGTTTAGTTTTGGTTTAGAGATTTAGCTTAGGCTTAGAGTTTTAATTAGAGTTCTAGTTTAGTTTAGTTAGCTAAGAGTTTAGAGTTTTAGCTTAGAGTCTTAGCTTAGAGTTTTTGTTAGAGTTCTAGTTTAGTTTAGTTTTAGTTAAGAGTTTAGAGTTTTACCATAGAGTCTTAGCTTAGAGTTTTAGTTAGAGTTGAAACTTAGTTTAGTTACTTTTAAGAATTTAGAGTTTTAGCTTAGAGTCATAGCTTAGTTTTACTTTAAGTTATAGTTTGGTTAAGATTTATTTTAGAGTTTCGAGTTTTAGCTGAGTCTTAGCTTAGAGTTTTTGCTAGAGTTCTAGTTTAGTTTAGTTTTAGTTAAGAGTTTACAGTTTTACCTTAGAGTCCTAGCTTAGAGTTTTTGTTAGAGTTCTAGTTTAGTTTAATTTTAGTTAAGAATTTGTTATTTTACCTTTGAGTTTCAGTTAGAGTTCTACTTTAGTTTACTTTTAGTCAAGAGTTTAGCATTTTACCTTGGAGTCTTGGCTTAGAGTTCTAGTTTTGTTTAGTTTTAGTTAAGAGTTTAGAATTTTAGCTTAGAGTCGTAGCTCAGAGTTTTTGTTAGAGTCCTAGTTTATTTTAGTTTTAGTTAATAGTTTAGAGTTTTACATTTGAGTTTCAGTTAGAGTTCTAGTTTAGTTTAGTTTTAGTTAAGAGTTTAGAGTTTTTAGCTTAGAGTCTTAGCTTAGAGTTTCTGTTGAAGTTCTAGTTTAGTATAGTTAAGAGTTTAGAGTTCCACCTTAGAGTCTTAGCTTAGAGTTTTACTTAGAGTTGAAGTTTAGTTTACTTATAGTTAAGGGTTTAGAGTTTTAGCTTGGAGTCTTAGCTTAGAGTTTTAGTTAGAGTTCTAGCTTAGTTTAGTTTTAGTTAAGAGTTTAGAGTTTTACCTTAAAGTCTTAGCTTATTGTTTTATTTAGAGTTCTAGTTTAGTTTAGTTTTAGTTAAGAGTTTTTAGTTTTACCTCAAAGTCTTAGATTAGAGTTTTAGTTAGGGTTGAGTTTCGTTTAGTTTAGTTATAGTTAAGAGTTTATAGTTTTAGCTTAGAGTCTTAGCTTAGAGTTTTAGTTAGAGTTATTGCTTAGTTTAGTTTTAGTTAAGAGTTATAGCTTTAGCATAGAATCTTAGCTTAGAGATTTAGTTAGAGTTGGAGTTTAGTCCAAACTAGCATAACCACAAAATTACACAATATTGCATAGAAATACCAAAACCATAGGTTAGGTTAGGTCAGGTTAGAAGTTTGGTTTCTCCACGTTTAAGTTAGGTTAGATTAGGTTAGCTTATCATGAGCGCTCATGATAAGCTAACCTAATCTAACCTAACTTAAACGTGGAGAAACCAAACTTCTAACCTGACCTAACCTAACCTATGGTTTTGGTATTTCTATGCAATATTGTGTAATTTTGTGGTTATGCTAGTTTGGACTAAACTCCAACTCTAACTAAATCTCTAAGCTAAGATTCTATGCTAAAGCTATAACTCTTAACTAAAACTAAACTAAGCAATAACTCTAACTAAAACTCTAAGCTAAGACTCTAAGCTAAAACTATAAACTCTTAACTATAACTAAACTAAACGAAACTCAACCCTAACTAAAACTCTAATCTAAGACTTTGAGGTAAAACTAAAAACTCTTAACTAAAACTAAACTAAACTAGAACTCTAAATAAAACAATAAGCTAAGACTTTAAGGTAAAACTCTAAACTCTTAACTAAAACTAAACTAAGCTAGAACTCTAACTAAAACTCTAAGCTAAGACTCCAAGCTAAAACTCTAAACCCTTAACTATAAGTAAACTAAACTTCAACTCTAAGTAAAACTCTAAGCTAAGACTCTAAGGTGGAACTCTAAACTCTTAACTATACTAAACTAGAACTTCAACAAAAACTCTAAGCTAAGACTCTAAGCTAAAAACTCTAAACTCTTAACTAAAACTAAACTAAACTAGAACTCTAACTGAAACTCAAATGTAAAACTCTAAACTATTAACTAAAACTAAAATAAACTAGGACTCTAACAAAAACTCTGAGCTACGACTCTAAGCTAAAATTCTAAACTCTTAACTAAAACTAAACAAAACTAGAACTCTAAGCCAAGACTCCAAGGTAAAACGCTAAACTATTAACTAAAAGTAAACTAAAGTAGAACTCTAACTGAAACTCAAAGGTAAAATATCAAATTCTTAACTAAAATTAAACTAAACTAGAACTCTAACAAAAACTCTAAGCTAGGACTCTAAGATAAAAACTCTAAATTCTTAACTATGACTAAACTAAACTTCAACTTCAACAAAAACTCTAACCTAAGACTCAGCTAAAACTCGAAACTCTTAACTAAACTAAACTAGAACTATAACAAATACTCTAAACTACGACTCTAAGCTAAAAACTCTAAATTCTTAACTATAACTAAACTAAACTTCAACTCTAACTATAACTCTAAGCTAATACTCTAAGCTAAAACTCTAAATTCTTAAAAGTAACTAAACTAAATTTCAACTCTAACTAAAACTCTAAGCTAAGACTCTATGGTAAAACTATAAACTCTTAACTAAAACTAAACTAAACTAGAACTTCAACAAAAACTCTAAGCTATGAATCTAAGCTAAAAATTCTAAACTCTTGACTAAAACTAAACTAAACTAGAAATCTAACAAAAACTCTAAGCTAAGAGTCTAAGCTAATATTCTAAACTCTCAACTAAAACTAAACTAAACTAGAACTCTAACTAAAACTCTAACCTATGACTCTACGGTAAAACACCAAACTCTTAACTATTACTAAACTAAACTTCAACTCTAACAAAAACTCTAAGCTAAGACTCTAAGCTAAAACTCTAAACTATTAACTAAAACTAAAATAAACTAAAACTTCAACAAAAACTCTAAGCTAAGACTCTAAGCTAAAAACTCTAAACTCTTAACTAAAACTAAACTAAACTAGAACTCTAACTGAAACTCAAATGTAAAACTCTAAACTATTAACTAAAATAAAATAAACTAGGACTCCAACAAAAACTCTGAGCTAAGACTCTAAGCTAAAATTCTAAACTCTTAACTAAAACTAAACAAAACTAGAACTCTAAGCCAAGACTCCAAGGTAAAATGCTAAACTCTTGACTAAAAGTAAACTAAAGTAGAACTCTAACTGAAACTCAAAGGTAAAATAACAAATTCTTAACTAAAATTAAACTAAACTAGAACTCTAACAAAAACTCTAAGCTAGGACTCTAAGGTAAAACTGTAAACTCTTAACTAAAACTAAACTAAACTAGAACTCTAGCAAAAACTCTAAGCTAAGACTCAGCTAAAACTCGAAACTCTAAAATAAAACTTAACCAAACTATAACTTAAAGTAAAACTAAGCTATGACTCTAAGCTAAAACTCTAAATTCTTAAAAGTAACTAAACTAAGTTTCAACTCTAACTAAAACTCTAAGCTAAGACTCTATGGTAAAACTCTAAACTCTTAACTAAAACTAAACTAAACTAGAACTCTAACAAAAACTCTAAGCTAAGACTCTAAGCTAAAACTCTAAACTCTTAGCTAACTAAACTAAACTAGAACTCTAATTAAAACTCTAAGCCTAAGCTAAAACTCTAAACCAAAACTAAACTAAACTTCAACAAAAACTCTAAACTAAGACTCTAAGCAAAAAACACTAAACTCTTAACTAAAACTAAACTAAACTAGAACTGTAGAAAAAACTCTAAGGTAAAAAAAATGAAACTCTTAAGTAAAACTAAACTAGACTAAAACTCTAAGCTAAGACTCTAAGGTAAAACACTAAACTCTTAACTAAAACTAAACTAGAACTC
This sequence comes from Artemia sinica, assembly GCA_027921565.1. Lineage (NCBI taxonomy): Eukaryota > Metazoa > Arthropoda > Branchiopoda > Anostraca > Artemiidae > Artemia > Artemia sinica. The sequence goes on along the minus strand of CM051272.1, from coordinate 39,280,098 downwards.
TAAGCTAAGACTCTAAGCTAAAACTCTAAACTCTTAACTAAAACTAAACTAAACTAGAACTCTAACAAAAACACTAAGCTAAGACGCTAAGCTAAAACTCTAAACTCTTAACTAAAACTAAAATAAACTAGAACTCTAACAAAAAACTCTAAGCTAAGACTCTAAGCTAAAATTCTAAACTCTTATCTAAAACTAAACTGAACTAGAACTTCAACAAAAACTCTAAGGTAAAACACCAAACTCTTAACTAAAACTAAACTAGAACTCTAACTAAGACTCTAAGCTAAAAAACTCTAAACTCTTAACTAAAACTAAACTAAACTAAAATTCTAAGCTAGGTCTCTAAGGTAAAACTCCAAACTCTTAACTATATGTAAACTAAACTAGAACTCTAACAAAAACTCTAAGCTAAGACTCTATGCTAAAACTCTAAACTCTTAACTAAAATTAAACTAAACTTCAACTCTAACAAAAAAACTCTAAGCTAAGACTCTAAGCTAAAACTCTAAACTATTAACTAAAACTAAACTAAACTAGAACTTCAACAAAACCTCTAAGCTATGACTCTCAGCTAAAAACTCTAAGCTCTTAACTAAAACTAAAATAAACTAGAACTCTAACATAAAACTCTAAGCTTAGACTCTAAGCTAAAATTCTAAACTCTTAACTAAAACTAAACTAGAACTCTAACAAAAACTCTGAGATAAGACTCTAGGCTAAAACTCTAAACTCTTAACTAAAACTAAACTAGAACTCTAACAAAAACTCAAAGGTAAAATATCAAACTCTTAACTAAAATTAAACTAAACTAGAACCCTAACAAAAAAACTCTAAGCTAAGACTCTAAGGTAAAACACCAAACTCTTAACTAAAACTAAAGTAGAACTCTAATTGAAACTCAAAGGTAAAAAAAAAATGAAACTCTTAACTAAAATTAAACTAAACTAGAACTCTAACAAAAAAACTCTAAGCTAAAACTCTAAACTCTTAAATAAAATTAAACTAAACTAGAACTCTAACAAAAACTCTAAGCTATTAATTAAAACTAAACTAAACTAGAACTTCAACAAAAACTCTAAGCTAAGACTCTAAGCTAAAAACTCTAAACTCTTAACTAAAACTAAACTAAACTAGAACTCTAACTGAAACTCAAATGTAAAACTCTAAACTATTAACTAAAACTAAAATAAACTATGACTCTAACAAAAACTCTGAGCTAAGACTCTAAGCTAAAATTCTAAACTCTTAACTAAAACTAAAATAAACTAAAACTCAAATAAAAACTCTAAGCTAAGACTCTAAGGTAAAACACCAAACTCTTAACTAAAACTAAACTAAAACTCTAACTGAAACTCAAAGGAAAAAAATCAAACTCTTAACTAAAATTAAACTAAACTAGAACTCTAACAAAAAAAACTCTAAGCTAAGACTAAGCTAAAACTCTAAACTCTAAAATAAAATTAAACTAAACTAGAACTCTAACAAAAACTCTAAGCTATTAATTGAAACTAAACTAAACTAGAACTTCAACAAAAACTCTAAGCTAAGACTCTAAGCTAAAAACTCTAAACTAAGACTCTAAGGTAAAACTCTAAACTCTTAACTAAAACTAAACTAGACAACAACTCTAACTTAAACTCTAAGCTAAGACTCTAAGCTAAAACTCTAAACTCTTAACTAAAACTAAACTAAACTAGAACTTCAACAAAAACTCTAAGCTAAGACTCTAAGCTAAGACTCTAAGCCAAAAACTCTAAACTAAAACTCTAAGCTAAGACTCTAAACTCTTAACTAAAACTAAACTACACAACAACTCTAACTTAAACTCTAAGCCAAAACTACAAACTCTTAACTAAAACTAAACCAAACTAAAACTCTAACTGAAACTCAAAGGTAAAACATCAAACTCTTAACTAAAATTAAACTAAACTAGAACTTCAAGAAAAACTCTAAGTTATGACTCTAAGCTAAAACACTCTATACTTTTAACTAAAACTAAACCAAGGGCTGGGTGGTCCTTTGGGAGCCGGGGAGAGCCTTTGTGGGTCTGGAGGCCCTTGAGGACCGATTGGTCCTTTGGGAGCCCGGTGGACATTTGAGGACCGGGGGGAGGGCCTTTGGGGGTCCGGGGGGCCCTTTGGGAGCCTTTGGGACCTTTGGGGACCAAAGGGAGGGCCTTTGGGGGTCCGGGGGGGGCAGTTGGGAGCCTGGGGGACATTTGGGGACCGGGTGATGGCCTTTGGGACCCCGGTGGTCTTTTGGGAGCTCGATGGGCCTTTGAGGACCAGAGGAGGGCCTTTGAGGGTCTGAGGAGGGCGTTTGGGGGGCTGGGGCTCTTTGGGAGCTTGGGGGACCTTTGAGGACCGAGCGCTTCCTTCGGGGTTGGGGTAAACTCAAATAAAAACTCTAAGCTAAGACTCTAAGGTAAAACACCAAACTCTTAACTAAAACTAAACTAAAACTCTAACTGAAACTCAAAGGAAAAAAAAATCAAACTCTTAACTAAAATTAAACTAAACTAGAACTCTAACAAAAAAAACTCTAAGCTAAGACTAAGCTAAAACTCTAAACTCTAAAATAAAATTAAACTAAACTAGAACTCTAACAAAAACTCTAAGCTATTAATTAAAACTAAACTAAACTAGAACTTCAACAAAAACTCTAAGCTAAGACTCTAAGCTAAAAACTCTAAGCTAAGACTCTAAGGTAAAACTCTAAACTCTTAACTAAAACTAAACTAGACAACAACTCTAACTTAAACTCTAAGCTAAGACTCTAAGCTAAAACTCTAAACTCTTAACTAATACTAAACTAAACTACAACTTCAACAAAAACTCTAAGCTAAGACTCTAAGCTAAGACTCTAAGTTAAAAACTCTAAACTAAAACTCTAAGCTAAGACTCTAAACTCTTAACTAAAACTAAACTACACGACAACTCTAACTTAAACTCTAAGCCAAAACTACAAACTCTTAACTAAAACTAAACCAAACTAAAACTCTAACTGAAACTCAAAGGTAAAACATCAAACTCTTAACTAAAATTAAACTAAACTAGAACTTCAAGAAAAACTCTAAGTTATGACTCTAAGCTAAAACACTCTATACTTTTAACTAAAACTAAACCAAGGGCTGGGTGGTCCTTTGGGAGCCGGGGAGAGCCTTTGTGGGTCTGGAGGCCCTTGAGGACCGATTGGTCCTTTGGGAGCCCGGTGGACATTTGAGGACCGGGGGGAGGGCCTTTGGGGGTCCGGGGGGGGGCCCTTTGGGAGCCTTTGGGGACCTTTGGGGACCAAAGGGAGGGCCTTTGGGGGTCCGGGGGGGGGGGGGGCAGTTGGGAGCCTGGGGGACATTTGAGGACCGGGGGGAGGGCCTTTGGGGGTCTGGGGGGCCCTTTGGGAGCCTTTGGGGACCTTTGGGGACCAAAGGGAGGGCCTTTGGGGGTCCGGGGGGGCAGTTGGGAGCCTGGGGGACATTTGGTGACCGGGTGATGGCCTTTGGGACCCCGGTGGTCTTTTGGGAGCTCGATGGGCCTTTGAGGACCAGAGGAGGGCCTTTCAGGGTCTGAGGAGGGCGTTTGGGGGGCTGGGGCTCTTTGGGAGCTTGGGGGACCTTTGAGGACCGAGCGCTTCCTTCGGGGTTGGGGTAGGAGGATCGGAACCCTTTGGGGTTGGGCTAGAGGACCTCACAACACTGTTCAAATGAAACTTGTGTATTATAACGACCACAGAGTTTCACCATTAAATTCTCTTCTAAAATCTCTTCAAAAATCATCTTTTAAAATGTCTCTAACTGTTTCGCCGAAATAGTTCCATAACCTGTCTAAAACAGTTTCGCCCAAATAATCCCTAAACGTAATTCAGCGTGTTCCTTTTGTTTGGCATCTCTGCGCTAGTGCATTTCAAATTACAAAAGAAACTCTTTCCCGCGCTAAAACAATTCATCGCTAAGATGTTTCTTGGAGAATTGTTTCCATGGCCTTTGGCTATTAATATCCTTTGGAGTTCGATCAAAAGAGTTGTTTCCGAGGCAAAGACATTAATGACTTGGATCTATTCCTGGAGAATCGTTTCTATGCGAAAATTTTTAAAGTCTGACAGATGATGTCATTGATTGATTGATCTGTCGAGAAAGGGGAAATTAATTTGTTGTTTCTAAGGGGAATTATTGATTCACGATAGGTGAATTGAGGTCGACAGCACAGGTGTTCCAAATTCCGGGAAACTCATAACATCTGGCTTGAACAACAACATGAAGGAAGTGACAAAGTTCCTGTTTTTCCATTCTCACTGACAAAATCCATAAAACCGTCAAATAATCAACACACATAAACATCCATAAAAACAGACATAAATGTGACAAAATTCCTGTTTTTTTCATTCTCACTGAGAAAGTCCATAAAACCATACAAAAATGTGACAAAATTCCTGTTTTTTCAAATTCTCACTGAGAAAAACCATAAAACATCAAATAATCAACACACATAACCATCCATGAAAACAGACATAAATGTGACAAACTTCCTGTTTTTTCATTCTCACTGAGAAAATCCATAAAACCATCCATAAATGTGACAAAATTACTGTTTTTCAAATTCTCACTGACAAAGTCCATAAACCACGTGGTTCTATGCCCATATAAGGAGCCCTGATCGGACCTCCTGAGGCATCTCTACTGTCATTCCCTTTTGTGACTCCAAAACCATACGACAGTCCAACTTTTTATACTCCTACTACTTCTAATGCTGCTATTTCAACCAGGACTGCTCTGACAACTTTATTTTGAAAGCAAATCCTACAATGACAATTGATTATTCCATGGTGCCCAAGGAGTAGTAACCCTTAAAATAAATTAAAAAATTCGTGATATTGAAAGTTTTACTGACCTTTATAAATAGCTAAAAAGATAGTTTCACAACAAAGTGGTATTTTCCACCATTTTATGGTACAAAACGACAATTCTATATATCGAGCTTTCCATGTCAGAGACAGTAACGCCGCGCGGTGGCATATTTAGTCCAAAGTGGCCAGATGGGGCGCATTTGCGTCATTTTTGCGCTTTATTAAGGCGTTTGCGCATCAATTCTTTCAAATCAGCGCATTTTTTAGGGAAAAAATCGTTCATTCGGCGAATTTCCACTAGAAAATGGAGCTTTCGTCGCATTTTCACTTTTATGGTGGCGCAACTTTAAACCAAACATCTGGCAACACTGAATTTCAGTCCTAAAGATGCACGCAGTTCATACAAAATAAATAGTTAATATAAACATTTATTTTAAAGCTTCGCGTACAAAGTTTATTTGTTTGAGGCTTGATACTATTATGTATGGTGGTAAACAATTGCGTATCAGCTATTCTGGAGGATCTTTGTGTAGGTAGGGGAGCTTGTTTAAAACCTAAAAAGTGTGATTTTGCGCCAAAACTTTTCAAGTCCCTGCGAGCCTTAATATAGACATAGTAGAAGGGCTGTTTTTTGGGAGGGGGATTAATCCTCTTTGACTCCTGGGGACATTTTGGACTGCATCGGTAACATTGGTGCTGTAAGGGGGGGGGGGCAGCACCGTTCTTATTTTAGACAATCTTATTGCAGACGAAAATTAAATTCACAATCCCACTGACACAAAGGTGGAGAGGTAAGGGGGGGATCACTAGTGCCGCTATGAATTTCTTGGAGCGACAGGTGCAACCAAGAGCTTTGTTTTCACCGAAATTTCAAAAGTAATATTTCTCATTCTCCTTTTTATATAAATTGTTTAATGTCCTCTTATATTGCCCCCTCTTACCTCTTATATTGCCCCACCTTACCAGTAAGAGGGGGTTTCGCTCCCTCTTACTGGTGTCTATGTAAAATTTTCCATAAAAAAAAAAAAAAAAATGTTTGAAAAATTCGCCATGAAAATTGCGGAAATGATGACCCTTTGATTAATGTTGGTGTCTCAAGCCCTTCTCTTAATGAATAAAGCTCCAATAAATATTTGTAGGGGGTACAAATCTAAGGGATGATTGTCATTCTCGAAGTGCTTCTTTACAAAAATTTAAACTTGAATGTAAAAGAAGAGAGTTAAAAGAGCAATTAGTGGTCCAACTTCACATGTAATAGAACTTCGGATCAAACAGCTCGTAGTAGCAAATTGTAAGTAAAGAGCGACTATTTTTTAATAGAAACTGAAACTCTAAAAAACGAAATCTGAACTTTAACAAAAACTCTAAAAAACTGAAACTGCAGCATTCTAACATTTTGCCACGTAAAACAGTAATTTGGCTCGAACAGGACTGAAATATTATAGAACAAAGATTCTGTGAACTATTGAAAGGATGTTTATATCAAACAGTTCGTGGTAACGAACTTAAAATATCTAAGTTTCATTAAATCTAGTCTTACCTATCAAAGGTTACGAGCCTGAGAAAATTAGCCTTATTTTCGAATAAAGGGGCAAACATCCCTTAAAAGTAATAGAATCTTATTGAAAATCACATCATCAGCTTCAGCGTATCAGAAAACCCTATTTTAGAGGTTTCAAGCTCCTATCTGCAAAAATGTGGAATTTTGTATTTTTTGCCAGAAGAAAGATCACGGATGCGTGTTTATTTGTTTGTTTTTTCGCCGGGGGTGATCGTATCGACTCAGTAGTCCTTAAATATCGGGAGAGGATTCACTCAAACGGAAATTAAAATTATAGTGCCCCCTAGTGCCCAAGGGGGGGGGAGAGATCCTTGGGGTGGATTTTTATGGGGATTATCAGCGAGGATGGAACTGTCTGGAGGGAATTTAATGGGTGGAGGAGGTTGCACTTTAAGTTGGATGAAATTTCCACGGAGGAATTTTCCGTGAGGGGGAGGGGTATATTTCATAGAGGGTGGGCCACATTTACCGACATTTTTAAAAAAAGGAACATACATTATTCCATATATATGAAGGGTCAGCCCTCCTCAATACCTTACTCTTTACTCGTAAGTTTGACTGTTTACTAAAACTGATACACGGGGGCCGCTTAGGCAAGGTATTGAGGAGCGGGAAACCCTTCATATACGGAACTAATCTGCCAAAATTAATATGGAAATCTTGTTTTAACTTTTCATGTTCGGTGAAACAAATTCGAACCTGCATTAGTTGAAAAACGTTCAGAAATTAAATAATAAAACAAGTTTGTTTTAACTGAAAGTAAGAAGCGACATTAAACCTTTAAACGGACAGAAATTATTCCGTTTTAAAAAGGGCTGCCCCCTCCTCAACGCCTCGGTCTTTACGCTAAATATTTTACTGTTTTAAAAAGTAGAGTTGTGACGGTCGAACTCATAGTCTCCCATGGCGTGCGGTATGCATTTCGTCTCTAAATATACATGCTGTCACGAAAAAGTAACTGTTTTCATAAACCGTTTATCCAACGAAACTAACGGCTGTAGAGTATCACATAGTTGCGCACCATCTATTAGGGTATTGGCCGATGTTTCCTCTTATGAAGATAGGAGCACCTATTCCCCAAAAAAGTGTTTTAAGCCCACGTTTTCGTGATTTCTACAATACATTTTTCAGGATAATTGAATGAATATTCAGAAGACTAGTGGTCCATCCTCTGACCTTCTTTCAGCTTCCCAATTATTGCGGAAGCGATAGTTTATTTTGAAAACTATATATATATATATATATATATATATATATATATATATATATATATATATATATATATATATATATATATATTATATATATATATATATATATATATATATATATATATATATATATATATATATATATATATATATATATATATATATATATATATATATAATATATATATATATATATATATATATATATATATATATATATATATATATATGTATATATATAGAATAGTTAGTTTACTTGCCAAAAACATGGTTTGTTAAAGAATAACTTACATATACAGCATACGAAAATGTTTCAAGAATTAGACAAAATTCTAGCTTTATTTTCAGCAATTTGTTCCCAAGTTTTTCGGCCCCGATTATTATTTGCTTATGTTTATTAACTTACTCAAAAGGTTTTCGCAGATGTATCGGGTTCATGCTGCATTGGTTTGTTAGTAGCATTGGTAGCAGCATGATAAGATAAGTAGTAAACAGTTCTATGAGAATATTGTCAAATTCCTCCTCATGCTAGGAATTTATTTCTCTGACGAAAGACCTAATTTGGTTGTTCTACATTTATTGCACTTAGTTTTTACTTCACAGATATGATTGTAAGACCTTGTTATGGCAAATTGGATTGATGCTCAGCTTGGCAATAGGGGGGCCAGGGTTCAGTCCTCGCCGCAGCAAGATTAGACGACAAGCTTGCTAATTCTCTCTGTGGAAAGAACAAGCACCTGAAACGTCAATTTGACGCCCTATGCACCACCAAAGACTCTGGAGGTTTTTTTATCCTATTTAATGATTGTAAGAGCATAAAATAACGCACAAAACGTCACTTTCGTAAGAAACTTCCCCTATCCCAAGACCGCTAAAAGACGTATACACGCTTCATTATCTGTTTAATCCAATATATAATTTCTTATCAATAGCAAATCAATCGCCATTGCCAAAAACCATATGCAGGAAACTTGGAGCCCCCCCCCCCACCTTGAATAGCAGCGGGGTTACTCAAATATGATTTCATACCCGAATTCAAAACGAGCAGAAATTAACATATGTTGGGTTCAAAACCTCTATACCTTCCCAAGGCCAGAACATAATTTGCACTTTACTGAAAAAAAATATAAATATTTTTACTTTTATAACTTTGATAAATAAAATAATATTAACATTTTGATTGCTAAATATCAGTATATGTATATTAAACTTACAATGCACATTCATTTGTATTTTTTTCAGTAAAGTGCAAATTATTTTCTGGCCTTGGGAAGGCACAGGGGTTTTGAGCCCAACTTATGTTAATTTCTGCTCGTTTTGAGTTTGACTCGGTTATCTATTGTAATTTCTGTTCGTTTTGGGTTTCATTTATTTATCGATGCTGATTTGTGGTAGTTTCACGCTTGGTAGATTATTGGATTTTATTTTTGCTCATTTTTTGTTTAATGGAGTTCTTTACTTTTCTTTGAAAAACTTATTTGGGGAAAAAGTTTTCTTAATTAATTTTTGTTCGTTTTATGTTGAAATAGTCTTTTCAGAGAAAAAGAAAATAATAATTTAAATCTTTTCGTTTTTTTAAGAGTTTATAGTTTGGCCTGCTATTTGTATGCTGAAGAAAAATTTTCAGCAATTTTTAACAACATACACCCCATTAAAAATCTGGACACAAATAATAGTGTTTAATTTAGTTTCATACCTCCTTTAGTTGATCTGAAATGGAAAACTTGATACCATTACCAAAAAATCTGTTTACTTTCTTTGATAGCTTGGCTACATTTACGCTATTTTGATTTGGTTATATTTTAAGAGCAGAAGCAGCCCCGAAAGTTTGATCAAAATACCCTCAGCCGTTCTTGGGATACTGCGGAGATGCCTTATCGGGAATTAGCATTAACACAGGGCATTTTGATTTAATCTTATGGCAGCATTTAGTTTTTAAACATAGAGTCAAATGGGAGGGTGAGCGTGGGAGGGGGATTAGTTTCCCTCCAATCACTTTCGACTATTAAAAAGGGCATCAGTCCTTTCTATTTTCAATCGAATGAGCCCTTTTCGAAGTTCCTACGAAAACTCCTTCGATACAAAGTGCCCTGGTCTAAACAACAACAACAACAAAAAAATAATACATTATACCCACATCGATTTTTACTATAAAAATGTCAAGCCTTCCAATCACTTTCGACTATTAAAAAGGGCACTAGGCCTTTCGATTTCCAATCGAATGAGCCCTTTTTGAGTTTCTAAGACAACACTTCCTATAAACACCTTATATACCTCCAGGGCATAAATTACAACTCTTACCCTAAGGGCTGTGAGGGTGGTTGTCATCCTCTAAGACCTAATTTCCAGAACTTTCAACTACGTTAAACAAAATAGCTATCTCAAAATTTTGATTGAATGTGTCTGGGAAAATGGTGGGCGTGAGAGGGGCGTTAGTCTTTCTCCAATCACTTTCAACTATTAAAAAAGGCACTAGCCCTTTCAATTTCCAATCAAATAAGCCCTTTTGAAGTTTCTACGACAGCACTTTCAATAAAAACCTTAAATGCCCCCATGATATAACTTACAACCCTCGGGCTGAGAGCGGGGGGGGGGGGGGTTAGGGGAGTTGTCATCCTCATAGACCTAATTTCCAGAACTTTCTACCACGTTGAACAAAATGACTATCTGAAAATTTTGATTGGATGTGTTTGGGGGAATGGTGGGTGTCAGAGGGGGTTAGTTACCGTCGAATCAATTTCAACTATTAAAAAGGGCACTAGTCCTCTCAATTTCCAATTGAATGAGCTCCTTTTGAAGTTTTAACGACATTACTATCATTAAAAACCTTATAAGCCCCCAGGGCATAACTTACAACCTTTGCCATGGGGACTCTGGGGGGTTTGTTATCCTTAAATACATGATTTCCAGAACTTTCAACTACGTTGAACAAAATGGCGATCTCTAAACTTTGATTGGATGTGTTTGGGGAAATGGTGGGCGAGAGAGGGGGGTTAATTACTCTCCACTCACTTTCGACTATTAAAAAGGGCAATTTCAATTTCCAATCAAATGAGCCCCTTTTGAAATTTCTACAACAACTTTCTATATAAACCTTACATGCCCCCAGGGCATAAATTACAACCCTTGTACTGAGGGTTATGATGGGGTTATCATCCTAAAAGACCTAATTTCCAGAACTTTCGACTACGTTGAACAAAATGGATTTCTCAAAATTTTGATTGGATGTGTTTGGGGAAGTGGTGGGCGTCAGAGGGGGGTTAGTTGCCCTTCAATCACGTTCGACTATTAAAAAGGCACTAGCCATTTCAATTTCCGATCGAATGAGCCCTTTTTGAAGTTTCTAAGGCTACGCGTTCTATAAAAACCTTATATGCCCTCAGGACATAACTTACAACCCTTGCCCTGAGGGCTGTGGGGGAGTGTCCTCCTCAAAAACATAATTTCTATCTGAAAAATCCACAACACTGAACAAAATGGCTATATAAAAATTTTGATGGGATGTGTTTGGGGAAAAGGTGGGCAAGAAAGGGGTGCTAGTTGCCCTCAAATCACTTTCTACTATTAAAAAGGGCACTAGACCTTTGAACTTCCAATCGAATGAGCCCCTTTTGAAGTTTCTACGACAACACCTTCTGTAAAAACCTTATATGCCCCTAGGGCATAACTTATAACCCTTGCTCTGAAGACTGTGGGGGGAGTATCCTGCTCAAAGGTATAATTTCCTGAACTATAGCTGCGTGGAACAAAATGGCTATCTCAAATTTTTGATGGGGTGTGTTTGGGGAAATGGTGGGCGTGGAAGGGGTGTTAGCTGCCTTCCAATTACTTTAGACTATTAAAAAGGGCGCAAGCCATTACAATTTCTAATCGAATGAGCCCTTTTTGAAGTTTCTACGACAACGCGTTCTATAAAAACTTTATATGCCCCCAGGGCATAACTTAAAACCCTTGTCCTGAGGGCTGTAAGGGGGTTGTCATCCTCAAAGACCTAATTTCCAGAATTTAAAACCACTTTGAACAACACGGCTATCTCAAAATTTTGATTGGATGTGTTTGGGGAAAAGGTGGGCGTGAGAGGGGGGTTAGTTACCGTCCAATCACTTTAGACTATTACAAAGGGCACTAGCCCTTTTAATTTCCAATCGAATGAGCCCTTTTTGAAGTTTCTACGACAATTACTACTACTACTACTACTAACAACTCACCGCAGCACCAAGCCACCTGAGGCCAACACAGCTACGCACGCTCCTCCTCCACCCCAATCTATTCAAAGCCTCCCTTTGTACACCCACCCACGAAGTTCCCATTTCCTTTAAATCTTTCTTTATGACGTCCTCCCACCCCAGACGGGGACGACCTGCTTTCCGTTTAGCCCTAGATGGTTGGCCGAAAAGAACAATCTTCGGCAATCTGTCATCCTTCATCCGCACAACGTGCCCTAACCACCTCAACCTTTCTTTCATTATAGCCCTAGAGAGCGGTATTGAACCACATTTTTCGTATAGCCTATTGTTTGAAATACGGTCAGTCAGCCGGGTACCCAGAACAATCCTTAAGCAATTTCTCTGGAAAACATCTAGCAAATCTTCATCCGCTTTTCGGAGCGTCCATGCTTCAGAGCCATATTTGACCACTGTCATCACTGTAGCTTCTAATATTCTAATCTTGGTTTGCAGACTTATCTTCCTATTTTTCCAGACTTTTTTTAACTGTGAAAAAACACCCTGAGCCTTGGCTATTCTATTTTTAACATCTTCACTGCTCCCACCATCTTTACTAATAATACTACCAAGGTAAGTGAAGCGCCCACCTGATCAATCTTTTCAATACCCAACGTCACCTTTTCATCTTCACTTATTCCTAGCCTTAGTGACTTAGTCTTCCTGACATTAATTCAAACCAATTCTAGCACCCTGAACTCGCAAAACCTCTAAAACTTCATTCATTTTGCTCACACTTTCATCTAGGATGCTTAAATCATCAGCATAATCCAAGTCCAGGAGACTTTTTCCTCCCCATTTGATTCCGTGGTCTCCCATTACCTTTCCTGTGCTCCTTAAAACAAAGTCCATCAAAATAATCCATATAAAGGGGGATAGAACACAACCCTGCTTAACTCCTGATTTAATACAAAACCAGCTGCTAACCTCATTTCCTACCTTAACCGCAGCAGTGTTATTCTCGTACATAGCACTAATCACTTTAATGTATTTTTCTGGTATACCATACAAGGATAAAACCTTTACTAAAGCTCTTCTATCAACAGAATCGAACGCTTGCTCATAATCTATAAAACTGAGAACCAAAGGTGTTTGAAAACTCAGGCACTTCTCAATTATTAGCCTAAGAGTGAAAATTTGGTCGACACATCCTCCACCTTTTCTTAAACCGTACTGTTCTTCTCTTAAAACTTTATCTACAGAATTTCTCAGTCTAAAAAGTATCATATTACTAAGTAATTGGCTACCGACAGAAACCAGACTAATACCTCAATAATCACCACTCTCACTGTTATCACCTTTCTTATAAAGTGGCTTAATTAAGGTTTTCCTAAAATCGTTAGGTACTTCCCCTTTTTCAAAAATCATATTCATGATCTTCAATAACTTATTTCTAACCTCAGAGCCACCATATTTAAGAAACTCATTTACCACCCTATCAGCACCTGGAGCCTTATTATTCTTTAATCTTTTTAGTACTGTTGCTAATTCCTCCTCACAAAACAAATCTTCCTTCACATCCAAGGTATCACAAACTTTTTCATTTTCCTCTATATTTTTTCCTGCAACTCTATCTCGGTTAAGCAAGTTCTCAAAATGTTCGGCCCATCTCGCTTTAGTTTTTAGTTTTTTTGGTTTGCTTGTGGTAGATTTATAGGCGTTGGAGCTAAACAAAATTTTGATTTGTGCCCTATTTCACCACAGCGGATACACGTTGTAGGTTCCTTACATTAAGATTGTCTATGTGGACCCCTACAATTCCAACATTTTATGCGAGCATTATTTCTACCACTAAAATCATTCCTTAAATAATTACCTCTAGTTGATCTTGACGTAGAGGGAGTTCGGCTTTGTGACATATCATGGTTAATGTTTTGACTGCTGACTGCTGCAGTTAAAACTTCAGTAGGAGTACAAAATGTTAAATCTATTGTTTCAAATTTCCTAGCTAGTTCTAGTAGTTCATCATTATCGCATTCTGGTGATGCTCGTTCCAGTACTCGGCGCGCGATATTAGTTTTTAAGCTACTTTTAAAAATGTTTGATATGAGACTACTGGCGTCGTTTTGGTCGGCTGACTTGCAATAATCCTTTGCCTTACCAACTATTCTAGAATAAAATTGAGAGACTAATTCGTTCTTTTCTGTTTTTCTCTAACTAATTCTTGTAGTTTTTGTCCTACACTTTTTTCTGGGCAAAAGGCTATTTTAAGGGTTCTTTCGAGGTCTGAAAGATTTTGATACTGTCCGGATCTACATTATACAGAAATCTCTGAATCTCCCCCCTGGTGTAACAGATAGCCTGAGACACCATTGAGGCGTCCCCCTTGGACTGACTCTTTTGTATTTGTTTTAGAGTTAAAATCCAGGAATGAATATCGGCTGGATGCGAAAGTATAGGAATTGGCGGACATTGTTCTATATAATAATTAACAGGCATAGGAGGAGTTGGTTGGTAAATATCAGAACTAACTCTCTGTGAGGTCAGACGAGCCTCTGCATCTGCTAGCCTAGCTTCGAGGTCTTTAACATGGGCCTCTAAGTCGGCCGGCATCGTTTTAAATTTAAGGCTAGGAAATAGAGACAGCTTAATGAATTATTAGAAAGGAGTTTCTAAAGAGTAGTTAACAACACCGTGAGTAGCTGCCACCAATGTGAAGTATGGTGTATTTCTCTAAAGAGATACCGTCTTATTGGTCCCCAGTGGGGGGTGATCAAGCCTCCACGAGGACAAGACCTTGGGTAGCGTGGTAGGCAGGATTCGTATCTACTCAAGATGTTGCTAAAACTACTTTAATAAACTAATGAACAAAATACAATACTAGAGTACACTCGTGAACAGTCTTCTTGAAGCCGTAGAGAATCCGAGCTATAGTCAACTTGCACCGGCTGGCACAGTTGATTTGGAGGTGGCTGCTGCACCCTCCAAGCTCGCCGTCTATGGTTGACTAGTGGAGGTTACTGGAACTCTCCGACGGCAGTTGATGTGGATGTTATTGTTAAACTCTCCCAGAAAACCGTATATTATAGAAAGGTGGAGGTTGCTCGAACTCTCCCAGCGGTGTTCCTCTAACCACTTTTCGCTGTTGGTTCTCAAAGCTGAACTGTCCACAAGTTGTCTTTTCCTCCTTCTTATCTCATATTTTAATGCTTTCTCCACTTTCTTTACATTTCTTTTGTTTTCATACGATCTATCACTCAGATAATTCTTGTACAAGTCCTTTCTCCTTTCTATTAAACATAAAGCTTTTTCACTAATATTCTTAGCTGCAGTTCTAGCTTTCTTCCCTAATACACCTTCAGCCACTTCACAAATTATTTTTCTAAAATTATTCCAACAATCTTCCACATTATCAACTTTTAAACTCTCAAGTTTA
The DNA here is from genome assembly GCA_027921565.1 of Artemia sinica. Taxonomy (NCBI): domain Eukaryota; kingdom Metazoa; phylum Arthropoda; class Branchiopoda; order Anostraca; family Artemiidae; genus Artemia; species Artemia sinica. Next base: position 39,264,888 of record CM051272.1, on the reverse strand, counting down.
GTATTCAACTGTTCCTGGAAAGTTTCTCTCAAATTCTCATCCTGGAGTCTATCAACATCATAACTTCCCGGGAGGTAGTTACCCTTCCGATATTTCAGCTTTAAATTAACCCTGTGGGGGAGTGTCCTCCTCAAAAACGTATTTTGTATCTGGAAATCAACTACGCTGAACAAAATGGCTACCTCAAAATTTTGATTGGATGTGTTTGGGGGAATGATGGGCGTGGGGGGGGGGGGGCTAGTTGCCCTTCAATCACTTTCGACTATTAAAAAGGGCACTAGCCCTTTGAATTTCCAATCGAATGAGCCTTTTTTGAAGTTTCTACGACAACACCTTCTATATAAACCTTATATGCCCCCAGGGCATAACTTAAAACCCTTGCCCCGAGGGTTGTGGGGGAGTGTCCTCCTCAAAAAGATATTTTCGATCTGGAAATCAACTACGCTGAACAAAATGGTTATCTCAAAATTTTGATTGGATGTGTTTGGGGGAATGATGGGTGTGGAGGGGGGGGGGCTAGTTGCCCTTCAATCACTTTCGACTATTAAAAAGGGCACTAGCCCTTTGAATTTCCAATCGAATGAGCCCTTTTCGAAGTTTCTACGACAACTCCTTCGATACGAAGTGCCCGGGTATGGAGAAGAAAAAAGAATACATCGTTCTGCCTATGATATACTTGACGAGATTTCATATGCTAAGGTAACAGAATCAATTATGATATCATATCCCTTGTCTCAGAAGAAGAAATATGTTTTATATCATCTTGTAGATGAAGATGCAGTTTGTTGTCAAAAATTGCAGAGTATTATAAAAATTATATCCTCTATGACGTCTTAGGCCATGGCGATTCTAATGATATATGTTTCATCTTGATCCGATAAAATATTCGATATTTGAGCAGTTTCAGGCTGTTTTTCAGAATTTTCATATATTAGTTTTCCAAATACCATTTTAATACTGTAAACCCTCTCTGCGAGGCATCACTCTGTAAACCTCTTTTTAGTTCTTTATTTGTATGCCCTTTTATATTGGCAGATGTAATGGTTTACGTAAATTCCAAAGATAGACGATAAACGTTGGTACATGGTCTTTATTGAATAACGTGAGAATACACATAGAGAAAATAAGGTAGCACAAGAACAACTAGCTACGACGAAGGCGAAAGATGGACTGCCTTTAGAAATGAACCAAGAATATAACTTTCCTGGAACGGAAGTTCCAGGCCTGAGAACGAGCCCTTTCCCACGACTAGCTTTAGTCCCAAGAGCCCCCCCCCCCTGGACCGCTATCGTTGACACATAAATGCCCAACTAACTAAGAAATGAGATACCCGGAAAAGCTTCTCGAATTGATGTTAAATACTTTACACTACTAAGACTAATCGAAATAATAGTTACCATTCCTGAATCAGCTACAAATGGCAATTTTTTTCAGTTGGGAATTTTTTTGTAAGTGCGTTTTTGAGTTTTGATTACTCGCTTTTGTCTCACGGCTAAAAGACCGAGTTGCAAGTTCCAGGAACAAATTTCTTATGAGGAGGGGACTGGGGACTTCGAATGCTGTGTTTGAGGAGCGTCAATCTTTCTCTCCAACCCTACCAAATATGGTATATGTTATTCCCAACTGAGAGGGCCGAAGGCAAGAATACTACCCGTGCAAAGTGATTACCCACCGCGGAGGCCACAGGCCGGAGCGAGCGGAGAGAGGTGACAAAAAGCTGGCAAAGCCGACTAGTTAGAAAATAGCATTGGCTGGTTAGAAAATAAAATAAGCAAATTTTGTAGCTTGTTAATAAAATAGGTAGAAAATAACAAATCTTTCCGACTTAAGACTATCTAAATTAAACGAATCAGGGTTATCCTGGAAACTAAAAATCTACCCTGCACGATGGCTAAAAGCCTCGCCCAACGCCTTAAGATGTATAAAATCAAGCAAGTGTATGAGTGTTTTTTGTGAGTATACTTTTTCCTTAGCACTGAACAATAAGCTTAACCAATCACAATATACACGTCAAACTTATGCAAAATATTTTTAAGACCATGAGGACGAACACAGATGATAAAATCCCACAAATTATAAATATACAAAAAAAAATCAGAAATTTGACACTGTGGTATATGACACTGTGGTATAGTGGTAGAAATTTGTGGTAGAAATTTGACACTGTGGTATAATTTAATACTGTGGCTCATACTGCCGATCATAGTTCCCTAAGGCCACAGGCCCAAGCGAACTGAGGGAGCCGACAAAAAGCCAGTTTTTCTTTAGTTTATTATATATAATAGTGAGCAGTTAGCAGGCAGTGTTGCCAATATTTTCTCTTAAGGAGAACTGAATTTACAAATGTTGCGAACTAATGGACAGAACATTTTAGAGAGTTCTGCACCACGGGGAATTAAGCAAACCATATAGAATCAAATTAATGATTGCTATAAACAAAATACTGAAAATTTTAATTGAATTTTACAAGAGATTATATTAATACAACTAATCCCTTAGAATTCTAAGTAAAAATTCGTTTTAATTTCAGTTTGTCCCAGAACAAATTTACTCTGAACAAAAAGAATAAAAATCAGACAAAATAACTCAGGTACCTTGAGAGTTACTATTCATTCTTTTTCAAGTTAGTTCTAAAACTACAATTTTAATACATAATAGAAGACAAATAAAAATCATAGAAAAAACAAAGAAAATTTAGAGAAAAAAATTTTTGCCAGTGAAATTCTCTGCTGGAACGTCAAACTCCTTTAGGTACTTATGTATTTTAGCGGCCCCAGTCAAGAAATTAGCTCTGTTTGATCTGAGATAAACCCTTGTGTCTGTCTGCAGTCGGTTATAATCAGCTTAGTCTTAGTGAGAAAAACTATGATGCATATTTTAATTAAATATTTAATATATAGAGGTGGTTAGGTTAGGTATTCAATAAAATGCGTTCTGGGCGGCCTGCTTTCCATAATTTCTTCTGTAGTTTTCATAATATTGTTAATAAAGTATTAAATATTCCCTCGTATTTTGGTATATTTCGTCAGGATTAACCTAACTTTTGAGTGGGGTCACTATAATACATAAGTACCCACCTTTGAATCCATTATTTCTTCTCTATGATTTCTCATTTGTTGTCCTTCTTTTTTAACAGTACGACGGACCTGTCATGGCAGAATCAAGAAAAAATACAAGATATCTTTTTCAAAACGACTTACAAATATTCAAATAAAAACATCCAGTGGAGAGTCAGTCAAAAGAAAATGCACTTTTTTGCACATTTGCACAACATTGCACATTTTTGAAACAAACTTGCAGTAGGCGCAGTTTCATTAATATTCAATAAAAGGCTACCCTAATGCAAGGTAGCCTTTTGTGGCTACCCTGATGCGATATCCTCTCAGGAATATCGAAATCACTCATAGTTGCATACAACCACAATTTGAGAAGTGAGTTCAAGTATAACTGTGCACAAGGGAATCGTAGCTGTTTAGTGTTTTAATACTATTTGTGTCCTTCCTCCTCCTTTACAGGTAATGGATTAGTGCATTCGGCTATATTTGTTTGATGTTTTCGTTTTTTTCTTTAAATATATCTTATCTTACTTTGGAAGATCCAAGAATATTTTAGAGAAAACACTACCAAAAACACAAAACATGGGTGATTTGTATGGGCAATATAGGAAATTATATGAGATTGCGAGTCTGTGTTTTTTAGTCGGTGGGGGAGGTCCCCCCTCCTTACGTGCGTGCCTGATACGTGGGCTGAGTAAAAACACTTGAGTACGGTTGTTCTAAACAATAGGTTTAAATGAAAACCGAATATAGTGCTTCGATTTAGTAACCCAATTTCCGTTCATATATTATTCTATCCAAATTGTAACGCTAACTTTCTTAAAACTGATTACTGATACTTTATTTCTAAACCTACATATTTAATTTACATTTATTATATTTAACTAATTAGAAGGCCGTTTGACTAATTATAATAACTTCAATCCCCAGTGTTCATAATGAGGGTGGGAAAGAAGGGTTATGTTTAAGAATAGACTTCCTTCTCGCCATATCAAAATTCTTTGTAATCGGAATCTTTGAATTGACTTGATACGAGGCACGCTCTTCCATCTGGGTGGTCTCCTTTTCATATTACAGTTTAAAAGATAATTATATAAACTGTGTTTCATATATACAGATTGATACCAAAATATAATAAACATGATGACTCGACGTAACTATTCATGCGGCATCCATGCGGCAATGTCAGCAGATTTTAGGGGGTAGGCATCAGAGCCCTATTAATTAGAATAGATATCATTACAATTTCTGGAAAATCTAATTTGAGTCCCTCAGGGAGCGACATCCACGGCATGATGAACCCCATTACCCTCATCATTAGGAAATATAGCATCAAGAACGAAGAGCAGTCTAAGCTACTAAAGTTGAAATTGTATTGCTATTAATTTACTTGAAATCTCAGAAATACAGAGTATACACACACACAAAAAGAACACATTAAACACAAAACAACCCTTTAAAAATGCAACATAAACTTCGGTAAATAACAGAGTAAGTACAAAGAACAAGGGTTGTTCAGTTTCAAAATAAATCAAATCAGAAGCAATAACTTAAAAACATTATACATAATAAGATAAATTATTGGGTCAGTACTGAAGGCCCAGGGTAGTTCAGATTCGGTAATCTAGTATTATATATGTTACCGTGAATATTCGAAATCTGGTTAAGGTCAATATTCACCGGTGAATGTTTAAGATAAGATAAGATTTATTCTTCATTAGACACACATACAATATTACATGGTATTATTCCCCTAAAGGCTCATTGGCCTGTACAAAGGGGGAAGACAAATGAGTTGCTTACTCAGAGATGAAAAGCAAAAGAAAATTTAAATGATCGCTTATTCGCAGACGAAGGAGAAGAAAAGAAAATATAGATTAAATGAAAACTATAGAAAAATAGAATAAATAAACTAAATTAATTAATTAGATTAAATAGACTAAAAAAAAATTAATAAAAAAAATAAAAAAAATAAACAAAAATAACTTCTACGTAGCCAAAGAATGTTTAACAATTTTTTAAACAAACCGAATGAGTGGCACCATCGAGCTGATTCAGGCAAATTATTCCAAACAGTATGACACGCCATTAGAGGACTAAAATCTGACAAGAGAAAAATTTCCTTTTCCTCCGCTTGAATTCAATTAGCTTTGCGAGTCAGCTTTTTCAGTCTTATGCAAGCTATGATGGTAAAAGTTAAAGTTAGATTAGGTTAGTTAGATTATGCTAGTTTAAGTTAGTCTAGGTTAGATTAGGTTGGGTTAAATTTGGTTATAAATATAATAAATGGGTTAAACACCTAAGCTAATTTAATCAAACCTTATCAAACCTAACCTGTCATCATTAAACCTTGCATTAAATTTAAAAAGTTGACTGGCAACGCTGACTAAATCCAAGGAGAAAAAAAAGGTATTTCGGACATTAACAGGTGAATGTTGACATTCACCAATTTCGGCAATTCGCGGTAACATATACATAAACTTGTTTTCCTACGGAAAAAATGGAGTCAGAAATGCTGAATTTTCTTGCAAGCTACGTATTGAAGGTTCAAGTGAGAAGCGAAGAAGGGGTTTCCCAAACCGGAAGGAAACTGAACGAAGTTACATGGGAAATAACAATTCTACTGCAATATGATCGAATTAGAAGCAACCATTTAAAACAAACACATATTTAGAAACACTAGCATTTGCCACAATTTCCCAACACGGTGTTATACATAAATAATTTATATATATTTAATAATTTATATATATATATATATATATATATATATATATATATATATATATATATATATATATATATATATATATATATATATATATATATATATATATATATATATATATATATATATATATATATATATATATATTATATATATATATATATATATATATATATATATATATATATATATATATATGTATATATATATCCCTGACTATCCCTGCCAAATAATACTTTGTTTACGATGATTCTTCAGTACTCTCAAATTCGTTAATTTTCGTCTCTTATGTTACTTTGCATACAAACCAGACAGATACAATTGCAATATACACGGTTCTTCATATATAGACAAAAGTATTGTCTTTCTGAAATTAAATAAAAAAAACAGTTTTTTTTTAACTGAAAGTAAGGAGCGACACTAAAACTTAAAACGAACAGCAATTATTCTGCATATGAAAGGGGCAGACCCCTCCTCAACGCCTCACTCTTTACGCTAAAGTTTGTTATTGTTTTAAAAAGTAGAGTGGTGAAGAAGAGTCAAACTTTAGGGTAAAGAGCGAGGCGCTGAGGAGGGAACAACTCCTTACTTTCAGTTAAAAAAAACGTGTTTTTATTTATTTTCTTAAAGTTTTTCAACTAATGCAGGTTCAATTTTGGCTCACCGTGCATGAAAAACTAAAACACGATTTGTATATCAATTTTGGCAGATTTATTCTGGATATGAAGGGTCACCCCCTTTTCAATACCTTGCTCTTTATGTAAAGCTGTTATCATTTTTAAAAACGCTTCCTATTCTAATTAAACAGCCCTGTGCGTCAATTTTAGTAAACAGTGAAACTTTAGCGTAAAGAATAAGGTATTGAGGAGGGGGCAACCCTTCATATATGGCATAATTTCTGTTTGTTTTTCAAATAATGCCGGTAAATATGGCTCACCCTCTATGAAATATACCCCCCCCCCCTCCCTCCCGGAAAACTCCTCTGTGTAAATTTCTTCCAACGTTAAGTGCACTCCCCCCCCCGTCAAATTCCCTCCAGACAGTTCCCTCCTCGCTAAAATCCGCCCTCTCTTTAAAATTGCTTGTGAACGATTGGGATTTACCCAGAAAAATTCTCCTTTGCATTTTTTCATTGGAATAAGACTTTAATCTCTAATCAGTTTCTCGATTACTCCATAAATGCCCCCCTCTGTGGAAATTATTTCCCAGAAAACAAAACGCGCGGAAAAAAGCCCCCGGATAATTCCCCCGGAACATCTTCGTATAAAAAATTTAGCAAAGAGAATGTAAGACAATTAAAAAGAATTTCGTATGGTAATTCTGTCAAAATTCTCAGTGTAACATTTCCCCTTGAATATTCACTCATCAGAAATTTCCCTCCCAAAGGAAGATTCTTCCCTTAGATAGCCACCCCAAACACACACACCCCCCCCCCAAAAAAAAAGATGTCTGAATAACAAATACTATATGTAAACAATGGGAAAAGTTCACAACTTGCAGCCCTTCCCCCAGGGACTGTGGCGGGTCATTTTACACCTAAAGACATAGTTATTAGATTTTTCGACTATGCTGAACAAAATGGCCATCTCAAAATTTTGATCTGGGGACTTTGGGAAAAAATGAGCGTGGGAGGGAGCCTAGTTGCCCTATACTTTTTTAGTCACTTAAAAAGGGCACTAGAACTTTTGATTTCCGTTCGAATGAGCCCTCTCGCGATATTTTAGGACCACTGGGTCGATACTATCGCCCCTGGAAAAAAACAACAAATAAAAACGCATCCGTGATCTTTCTTCTGGCAGAAAAAAAATCTGATGGTGTGATTTTCATTAAGATTCTATGACTTTTAGAGGGTGTTTTTTCCCCTTTTTCGAAAATAAGGCAAATATTCTCAGGCTAGTAACTTTTGATGGGTAACACTAAACTTGATGAAATTATATATATATTTATATATTTGATATTATAATACAAATTTCAAATCAGAAAAGAATCCGATTCTTTGATGTATCTATTGGTATCAAAATTGGTATCCATTTTTTAGAGTTTCATTTACTGTTGAGCCGGGTCCCTCATTACTTACTGTTCGTTACCACGAACTGTTTTGATGATATTAAACCATTTTGAATGCAGTTTACCAATTGCTATAAGATTCTTACATTATTCGTAGTCAAGAATTTTATTTTTAAGTTGAACGGAACGCATGCACTATACAGGTTCAGTTGGATTTTGAAATTGAAAGTCAACAGATTGTTGCGACAGCTTAATCTTAAGTTTGTAGAATTCTGTTTTCTTTTGCTATTTTTACATACGTTTTCTGAACGTTTAATACACAATCATTGAACGCCTGATAGATTAAAGAAAAAACAATCTTCTTTCTGAAAATTTGTACCCCCCCCCCCCCTAAAAAAAACTTCTATTGAGACAAAATTTAGCTATAGACTATGTAAAAGGTTGGAGAATTGAAGATTGAAACGGAAGTGACTCCAAAAATATGATTTATATAAAAAAAATGTATGTTATTGCCTATAGGGGGGATAGGTGGCTATCATTTTTAAATGATAATGTCTCAATTTTTTTAATTGAAAGCAGAAATGCCAAAAAGCTAATTATTTTTTTCCTTTAAAGCGGAGAAATTTAAAGCGGAGGGGAAACCATAGAAATATTTTGATAGACTCAGGGCCGCCCAATTAGGCTATTGGCCTAATTTGGCTTTTGTGTGTGTTCCCTTTTAATTAGATTCCTTGAACCTTATTGAATGCCACGGCGAATCTATTATCTATTATTTCAACTATTACGCCAGTGTTCTGAAACGCCACAGCCATTTCGTTTCTACCAGATTTCTGCTTCTCTTGATGAGTAACGAAGAAGACCAGCGTCCAGCCAGAAACTTGGTAAGTTTTTAACTCATGAATAGACCCGAATCTGTTGTAAAATCAAGCTGCTATTTGAGAAAGACTGATGAAAACATTAATGTTTGCGGTAAACATTGATCGTGCCGGCGGAGCGCCACCGACATCTCACCGGCGGTGGCGCGAAAAAATCATCGGCAGCGTGCCGGTGGCGCGCCGCCGCTGCTATTTTTGGCCTCACCATCGCCGGCCTTCCCTTATCGGCGCGGCGATGGGGTCTAATTATATATATATATATATATATATATATATATATATATATATATATATATATATATATAATATATATATATATATATATATATATATATTATATATATATATATATATATATATATATATATATATATATATATATATATATATATATATATATATATATATATTATATATATATATATATATATATATATATATATATATATATATATATATATATATATATATATATATATATATATATATATATATATAGAAGAACAAAATAAAAAGTTTCGTATCTTACCAATATGATTATATCCAGGCTTCAAGGCTGTAATGTTGACAAAACAAGCACCTTGAGGTATTTGGGTAATTTGATTGTACCCAGGGGGTAATTGTGCTTGAGTAAATATCCCCGAAATAATCTGACACGTTGAGTTTATTCCATGACATAACGAACAATGATCAAATTCTGTATTTATGTCCCCAAATACCAATTGGACATAAACCTGAAATATAAGAACGGATTGGAGATTAACTTATATTGGAATATGTGAAACCAGATTAGTTAATGGCGCCGATTAACGAGAAAATCGATTAACAAAACAAATGGAGTTTACAAAAGAAATACATTGATGATTTTGCATAATGCGTCATTATATACGATTCATATTTTATTATAATGTCGTTTTGCTCGAAATTAACAACTTTTTTCTTTCTATTTTTTTTTATATTCTTATTTTCTTATTCTCCTTAGGAGCCGTTAAGGTTAATAGTAAGTAAAATCAGGGATGTCAACAGAAGATGGCCTCTGGGCCCCTCGAAATATCCCCGAATATACACCTGTATCAAAGGCTTTGACAACAAAGTCACACAAAATTTAAAAACTAGGCTGAATCAACATGACTTCTGAGCGGTGCAATTGACACAAACAGCGTTGAAGCCACTTTATAATTAGATAGCCTTAGTTGTCAGTCCCTACCAAAAATCATATCTGTCAAAAGTTTTCAATTAATAACTTATAAGTTTCTAATATTCAGAGCCACGAGCAATCCAAGGCGTCGCGTCGGTGCGGCTCTTAGGAACCCACATTTTTTCCCTAAAAATCTGCTATCCTATTGTCCTGTGCTGCAAGAGGGGAAATGTCTTCGGATTATGCTTCGTCACACACAGGCCACGGTATTCAAAAGGCGTATTGCGAACTAAAAATATACCCAATAATTCAAACTAAATAAGGTATTAATGGGATCAATTCGTTTTAGAGTGTCGTTTTTGATTGTCAATTAAATAAAAAAAAAGTTTTTTCAACTGAAAGTAAGAAGCAACATTAAAACATAGAATGAACAGAAGTTACTCCATATATGAGGGGGGCAGGCGCGCACCCACGGGGGGAGAGGTCTAGAGGGGCTGTAGCCCCCCCCCTCAAGAACAAAATTACATTCTGTTTTTAAATTTTATTTAGTCAGCTCGGCTTTATCATCCATTCCTTAGTCCCTACTAAAAACTTGTATTCAAAGAGCTAAAATAAACTTAAAGTAATGTCTTATAATACCGTTTTTACTAAGGAATTTTCAAAGTTTTCCGGTGGTTGGCACAGGAACCCCCGATCAGCCCCCTATAATTATTTTCTGAGTGCACCACAGGAGGGGGGGGGGTGGCTGCCCCTTCTTCAATCCTCGGTCGCTGCGCCGAAGTTTTTCAGTGACGACCCAAGTGGTTTAGAAGCTGCTCTTAAAGAATTGGGATGTAAAGTCAAAACTTCACGCAAAAAGACAGATATTGGGAGAGGGCAGCCCCCGTCATACAAAGAATAATATGTAATCGTTTTAGGTTTTAATGTTGCTCCTTACTTTCAGTTGAGTTTTTTTTTATTGAATTTCTGATCGTTTTCAAATAATGCGGGGAAATCCGACTCCCTCTCCATGGAAAGTTCCTCCAGCGTAAAATCCCCGGGAAAATTTACCCTGGGCAATTCCATCCAAGCTGAAAGTTCTCCCAACCTACTTTCATATGAAAAAAGAATTATTTTTTATTTAATATCTGATCGTCATTCAAATCATGCCGGAGTCCCCCTTCCGTAGAAAGTTTTCCCGGATCCCCCCCCCCCCTCGGATGGAAAGATTCTCCCGCGGAAAATTCTTCCAAGGAGAATTGTCCCTCAGAGAAACCCTCCCCCCATTGAATAATCCCCAGACAATTCCAACACCGCTGAAAGTCGCCAAAGAGAAAGTAAGACAAACAAAAATCATTTCGTATAGGAATTCTTACAAATTCCCTCTGAGCAAAAATTTCCCCCGGAAAGTTCATCCCCGGAAACTTCCCTTCCCAAGGAAAATTCTCTCTGTAGAAAATCCCCCTTTCTCGAAAATTGTCTATATATCCCACTAACAAATACTATATGTAAATAACAGGTACATTTCATAACTTACAGCCCTTTCCACAGAAGCTGTCGGGATCATGTCATCCCAAGAGGCATACTTATTGATACATTCAACTATAGCTATGGTGAAGAAAATGACTATATACAAATTTTAACTGGATTACTTTGAAGAAAAAAGGGTCGTGGAAGAGGGACTAGTTTCCTTACAATTTTTTGGGTCACTGACAAAGGGAACTCGAATTTTTAATTTACGTTCGAATGAGCCCTCTTCCGATCTTTTAGGACCATAGGTTCGGCCTCATCACCCCCAAAAAAAACGTATCCGCAATCTAATAATGTATAAATATATATATATATATATATATATATATATAAGTAGAGATGCCATAATATCTCCGACTGGGGCTCCTTATATGGGCATAGAGTCATTAGTGAGAATGGGGTCAATGGCCTCTTTCTCCAGGTGTGTTTTTGGCACGCCCTCAGCGAAGGTCAATGTTGCTATTGTTTCCGAGGCAAAATGCCAAGGTCAATGTTGTTTTGAATAGAGTCATTAGAGAGAACACGTGGTTAATGGGATCAATGTTGTTGTCGTTTCCGAGCCAACTTTCTTTTCTGGTCAGTCTAGAGTTGGCAGTCATTAATCAAATTGTTTCCAGGGAGTGTCTGACAGATGACGTCAAGTTAATTAATGTCTTTGGAGTTCGACCAGAATTGTCTCCGAGACAAAGTTTTGATCACACATGACAGATGATGTCATGATTGATTGATTGACACGAAGGGGAATTAATTTGTTGTTCTAAAGAGAATTGATTCACGAAAGGGAAATTAATTTGTTGTTTCTAACAAGAGAATCGTTTCCGAGCAGACGTTTTGATCTTAGCGCGCGAAAAGGTTTCCAAATAATTTGAAATGCATTGGCGCAGAGATGCCAAACAAAAGGAACATGCCGAAATTCCGTTTAGGGATAATTTTGGCGAAACCGTTTTAGCTATTTTATGGAACTATTTCGGCGAAACAGCTAGAGACATTTTAAAAGGTGATTTTTGAAGAGATTTTGGAAAAGAATTTGAGTGTGGTCGTTATAATACACAAGTTTCAATTGAACAGTGTTGTGAGGTCCTCTACCCCAACCCCAAAGGTTCCGATCCCCCTACCACAACCCCGAAGGAAGCCACCGATCCTCAAAGGTTCTCTGGGCTTCCAAAGGACCCCCCCCGGACCCCCAAAGACCCTCACCCAGTCCCCAAAGGTCCCCAGGCACCCAAAGGGCCCCAGACCCTAAAAAGGCCATACCCGAGCCCCAAAGGCCCTCCCCGGTCCCCAAAGGTCCACCAGACCCCCAAAAGCCCTCCCCGGTCCCCAAAGGTCCACCAGAACCCCAAAAGCCCTCCCCCGGTCCCCAAAGGCCCTCCCCCGGTCCCAAAGGCCCTCCCCGGGCTCCCAGGGCTCCCAAAGGGCCCCGATTACTCTACCCCTACCCCGAAGGAAGCCTCCGGTCCTCAAAGGTCCCCCAGGCTCCCAAAGACCCTCACCCGGTCCCCAAAGGTCCACCGGGCTCCCAAAGGGACCCCAGACCCCCAACGGACCCACCGGGCCCCAAAGGGCCCAATCCGTGCTCAAGGGCCCCCCCGGACCCCCAAAGGTCCTCCACCAGTCCCCAAAGGCCCTCTCCCGGTCCCAAAGGTCCACCAGGCACACAAAGGGCCCAATCCGTGCTCAAGGGCCCCCCCGGACCCCCAAAGGTCCTCCACCTGTCCCCAAAGGCCCTCTCCCGGTCCCAAAGGTCCACCAGGCACCCAAAGGGCCCCAGACCCTAAAAAGACCATACCCGAGCCCCCCAAAGGCCCTCACCGGTCCCCAAAGGTCCACCAGACCCCCAAAAGCCCTCCATCGGTCCCCAAAGGCCCTCCCCGGGCTCCCAGGGCTCCCAAAGGGCCCCGATTGCTCTACCCCAACCCCGAAGGAAGCCTCCGGTCCTCAAAGGTCCCCCAGGCTCCCAAAGGACCCAGTGGACCCCCAAAGGCCCTCACCTGGTCCCCAAAGGTCCACAGGGCTCCCAAAGGGACCACCGGACCCCCAAAGGGTCCACCGGACCCCAAAGGTCCTCCCCAGGTCCTCAAGGGTCGCCCAGACCCCCAACGGACCCACCGGGCCCCAAAGGGCCCAATCGGTGCTCAAGGGCTCCCCGGACCCCCAAAGGCCCTCACCCGGTCCTCAAAGGTCCACCGGGCTCCCAAAGGACCAGTCGGTCCTCAAGGACCCTCTCAGACGTGCAAAGACCCCCCCCCAGACCCCCAAAGGCTCATCCCGGTCCCCAAAGGTCCCCTCAGGCTCCCATATGACCACTCCACCCCTCAAGGGCCCCTGGATCCCCAAACGCCCTCCCCGGACCCCTCCAAAGAACCCCCTCTCCATTTTTAACACTTTTTATGGCTTTATTATATCCTTTTAGAACAAGTTCCTTTCATAATGTCCCTCCTAAACCCATTTTCCAACTTGAAGTACTTATCTTTTTCACCCACTTTCTCAATGAAAAAGAAATTAGTTTTTAATCAATTCTAATTTTCCAAATAATATAAAAATTTTCCACTTTAGTTCAGATCTGTCTCGAAGAGATGAAAAATTTAAAATACTGTTCCAAATTTTTCGCAGAAGATAAAAAAAAGTTCAAGTTTTCTTCTGAATTTTACCAAAGAACGTGCTCCAATTCTAATTTCTCCAGAGAAAACAAAATCTTCCACTTCAGTTCTATATTTCACAAAGATATAAAGAAATTTAAAGTTCAAGTCTAAATTTTTCGGTGGAAGATAGAAAAAGTAATACCATACTTGTGAATATTTTCACGGAAAATAAAAAGTTCTAGTTCAATTTACAATTTCCTCAACGAAGTGAAGAAAGGTTCAAGTTCTCTTCTGAATTTTACTAAAGAACACGCTTCAATTCTAATTTTTTCAGAGAAAACAAAAATCTTCCACTTCAGTTCTTTATTTCACAAAGACATAAAGAAATTTAAAGTTCAATTCTAAATTTTTCGGTGGAAGATAGAAAAAGTAATACCATACTTGTGAATATTTTCCCGGAAGATAAAAAGTTCTAGTTCAATTTACAGTTTCCTCAATGAAGTCAAGGAAAGTTCAAGTTCTCTTCTGAATTTTACTAAAGAACAAAATTCAATTCTGATTTCACCAGAGAAAATAAAAATCTTCCACTTCAGTTCTTTATTTCACAAAGACATAAAGAAATTTAAAGTTCAATTCTAAATTTTTCGGTGGAAGATAGAAAAAGCAATACCATACTTGTGAATATTTTCCCGGAAGATAAAAAGTTCTAGTTCAATTTACAGTTTCCTCAATGAAGTCAAGGAAAGTTCAAGTTCTCTTCTGAATTTTACCAAAGAACACGCTTCAATTCTAATTTTTTCAGAGAAAACAAAAATCTTCCACTTCAGTTCTTTATTTCACAAAGACATAAAGAAATTTAAAGTACAATTCTAAATTTTTCGATGGAAGATAGAAAAAGTAATACCATACTTGTGAATATTTTCCCGGAAAATAAAAAGTTCTAGTTCAATTTACAATTTCCTCAACGAAGTGAAGAAAGGTTCAAGTTCTCTTCTGAATTTTACTAAAGAACAAAATTCAATTCTAATTTCACCAGAGAAAATAAAAATCTTCCACTTCAGTTCTTTATTTCACAAAGACATAAAGAAATTTAAAGTACAATTCTAAATTTTTCGGTGGAAGATAGAAAAAGCAATACCATACTTGTGTATATTTTCCCGGAAGATAAAAAGTTCTAGTTCAATTTAAAATTTCCTCAACGAAGTGAAGAAAGGTTCAAGTTCTCTTCTGAATTTTACCAAAGAATAAAATTCAATTCTAATTTCACCAGAGAAAATAAAAATCTTCCACTTCAGTTCTTTATTTCACAAAGACATAAAGAAACTTAAAGTTCAATTCTAAATTTTTCGGTGGAAGATAGAAAAAGTAATACCATACCTGTGAATATTTTCCCGGAAGATAAAAAGTTCTAGTTCAATTTACAGTTTCCTCAATGAAGTCAAGGAAAGTTCAAGTTCTCTTCTGAATTTTACCAAAGAACAAAATTCAATTCTAATTTTTTCAGAGAAAATAAAAATCTTCCACTTCAGTTCTTTATTTCACAAAGACATAAAGAAATTTAAAGTACAATTCTAAATTTTTCGGAGGAAGATAGAAAAGCAATACCATACTTGTGAATATTTTCCCGGAAAATAAAAAGTTCTAGTTCAATTTAAAATTTTCTCAACGAAGTGAAGAAAAATTCAAGTTCTCTTCTGAATTTTACCAAAGAATAAAATTCAATTCTAATTTCACCAGAGAAAATAAAAATCTTCCACTTCAGTTCTTTATTTCACAAAGACATAAAGAAATTTAAAGTTCAATTCTAAATTTTTCGGTGGAAGATAGAAAAAGTAATACCATACCTGTGAATATTTTCACGGAAGATAAAAAGTTCTAGTTCAATTTAAAATTTTCTCAACGAAGTCAAGGAAAGTTCAAGTTCTCTTCTGAATTTTACCAAAGAACAAAATTCAATTCTAATTTTTTCAGAGAAAACAAAAATCTTCCACTTCAGTTCCTTATTTCGCAAAGACATAAAGAAATTCAAAGTTCAATTCTAAATTTTTCGATGGAAGATAGAAAAAGTAATACCATACTTGTGAATATTTTCACGGAAGATAAAAAGTTCTAGTTCAATTTAAAATTTCCTCAATGAAGTGAAGAAAGGTTCAAGTTCTCTTCTGAATTTTACTAAAGAACACGCTTCAATTCTAATTTCACCAGAGAAAATAAAAATCTTCCACTTCAGTTCTTTATTTCACAAAGACATAAAGAAATTTAAAGTACAATTCTAAATTTTTCGGTGGAAGATAGAAAAAGCAATACCATACTTGTGTATATTTTCCCGGAAGATAAAAAGTTCTAGTTCAATTTAAAATTTTTCTCAACGAAGTGAAGAAAAATTCAAGTTCTCTTCTGAATTTTACCAAAGAATAAAATTCAATTCTAATTTCACCAGAGAAAATAAAAATCTTCCACTTCAGTTCTTTATTTCACAAAGACATAAAGAAATTTAAAGTTCAATTCTAAATTTTTCGGTGGAAGATAGAAAAAGTAATACCATACTTGTGAATATTTTCCCGGAAGATAAAAAGTTATAGTTCAATTTACAGTTTCCTCAATGAAGTCAAGGAAAGTTCAAGTTCTCTTCTGAATTTTACCAAAGAACATGCTTCAATTCTAATTTTTTCAGAGAAAACAAAATCTTCCACTTCAGTTCTTTATTTCACAAAGACATAAAGAAATTTAAAGTACAATTCTAAATTTTTCGGAGGAAGATAGAAAAAGTAATACCATACTTGTGAATATTTTCCCGGAAGATAAAAAGTTCTAGTTCAATTTAAAATTTTTTCAACGAAGTGAAGAAAAATTCAAGTTCTCTTCTGAATTTTACCAAAGAATAAAATTCAATTCTAATTTCACCAGAGAAAATAAAAATCTTCCACTTCAGTTCTTTATTTCACAAAGACATAAAGAAATTTAAAGTTCAATTCTAAATTTTTCGGTGGAAGATAGAAAAAGTAATACCATACTTGTGAATATTTTCCCGGAAGATAAAAAGTTCTAGTTCAATTTACAGTTTCCTCAACGAAGTCAAGGAAAGTTCAAGTTCTCTTCTGAATTTTACCAAAGAACAAAATTCAATTCTAATTTCACCAGAGAAAATAAAAATCTTCCACTTCAGTTCTTTATTTCACAAAGACATAAAGAAATTTAAAGTTCAATTCTAAATTTTTCGGCAGAAGATAGAAAAAGTAATACCATACTTGTGAATATTTTCCCGGAAGATAAAAAGTTCTAGTTCAACTTACAGTTTCCTCAATGAAGTCAAGGAAAGTTCAAGTTCTCTTCTGAATTTTACCAAAGAACACGCTTCAATTCTAATTTTTTCAGAGAAAACAAAAATCTTCCTCTTCAGTTCTTTATTTCACAAAGACATAAAGAAATTTAAAGTACAATTCTAATTTTTCGGTGGAAGATAGAAAAAGCAATACCATACTTGTGAATATTTTCCCGGAAAATAAAAAGTTCTAGTTCAATTTACAATTTCCTCAACGAAGTGAAGAAAGGTTCAAGTTCTCTTCTGAATTTTACTAAAGAACAAAATTCAATTCTAATTTCACCAGAGAAAATAAAAATCTTCCACTTCAGTTCTCTATTTCACAAAGACATAAAGAAATTTAAAGTTCAATTCTAAATTTTTAGGTGGAAGATAGAAAAAGTAATACCATACCTGTGAATATTTTCACGGAAGATAAAAAGTTCTAGTTCAATTTAAAATTTTCTCAACGAAGTCAAGGAAAGTTCAAGTTCTCTTCTGAATTTTCTCAATGAACACACTTCAATTCTAATTTCTCCAGAGAAAATAAAAATCTTCCACTTCAGTTCCTTATTTCGCAAAGACATAAAGAAATTCAAAGTTCAATTCTAAATTTTTCGATGGAAGATAGAAAAAGTAATACCACACTTGTGAATATTTTCACGGAAGATAAAAAGTTCTAGTTCAATTTAAAATTTTCTCAACGAAGTCAAGGAAAGTTCAAGTTCTCTTCTGAACTTTACCAAAGAACACGCTTCAATTCTAATTTTTTCAGAGAAAACAAAAATCTTCCACTTCAGTTCTTTATTTCACAAAGACATAAAGAAATTTAAAGTTCAATTCTAATTTTTCGGTGGGTGATAGAAAAATTAATGTCATACTTGTGATTATTTTCACGGAAGATAAAAAGTTCTACTTCAATTTTAAATTTCCCCGGAAGATAAAAAGTTCTAGTTCAACTTGCTATTATCTTTGCGAAAACACACAAACTCAGAAAAAATGTTCAATGTTCCTTTAGTACCTATGCAATTAGACTAAAAATGAAGATATTTATGCAGAGTTTCAACTCGCTATGGCTAAGTTTGCTAAAAACAAGCTATTTTCTTGCGAAAACACACAAAATCAGAAAAAATGTTCAATGTTCCTTAAGCACCTACGCAATTAGGCTTAAATGAAGATATTTATGCAGAGTTTCAAGTCGATATGGCTAAGTTTGCTAAAAACAAGCTATTTTCTTGCGAAAACACACGAAATCAGAAAAAATATTGTTAGGTTAGGTTAAGTTAGATTAGGTTAGGTTAGCCTACGTACGCGCGCATATAGGTTAAGTTAGGTTAGATTAAGTTAGATTAGGTTAAGTTAGGTTAGGTTAGGTTAGGTTAGATTAAGTTAGGTTAGGCTAGGTTAGCCTACATACGTGCGCGTATGTAGGCTAACCTAGCCTAACCTAACTTAATCTAACCTAACCTAACCTAACTTAACCTAATCTAACTTAATCTAACCTAACTTAACCTATATGCGCGCGTACGTAGGCTAACCTAACCTAATCTAACTTAACCTAACCTAACAATATTTTTTCTGATTTCGTGTGTTTTCGCAAGAAAATAGCTTGTTTTTAGCAAACTTAGCCATATCGACTTGAAACTCTGCATAAATATCTTCATTTAAGCCTAATTGCGTAGGTGCTTAAGGAACATTGAACATTTTTTCTGATTTTGTGTGTTTTCGCAAGAAAATAGCTTGTTTTTAGCAAACTTAGCCATAGCGAGTTGAAACTCTGCATAAATATCTTCATTTTTAGTCTAATTGCATAGGTACTAAAGGAACATTGAACATTTTTTCTGAGTTTGTGTGTTTTCGCAAAGATAATAGCAAGTTGAACTAGAACTTTTTATCTTCCGGGGAAATTTAAAATTGAAGTAGAACTTTTTATCTTCCGTGAAAATAATCACAAGTATGGCATTAATTTTTCTATCACCCACCGAAAAATTAGAATTGAACTTTAAATTTCTTTATGTCTTTGTGAAATAAAGAACTGAAGTGGAAGATTTTTGTTTTCTCTGAAAAAATTAGAATTGAAGCGTGTTCTTTGGTAAAGTTCAGAAGAGAACTTGAACTTTCCTTGACTTCGTTGAGAAAATTTTAAATTGAACTAGAACTTTTTATCTTCCGTGAAAATATTCACAAGTGTGGTATTACTTTTTCTATCTTCCATCGAAAAATTTAGAATTGAACTTTGAATTTCTTTATGTCTTTGCGAAATAAGGAACTGAAGTGGAAGATTTTTATTTTCTCTGGAGAAATTAGAATTGAAGTGTGTTCATTGAGAAAATTCAGAAGAGAACTTGAACTTTCCTTGACTTCGTTGAGAAAATTTTAAATTGAACTAGAACTTTTTATCTTCCGTGAAAATATTCACAGGTATGGTATTACTTTTTCTATCTTCCACCTAAAAATTTAGAATTGAACTTTAAATTTCTTTATGTCTTTGTGAAATAGAGAACTGAAGTGGAAGATTTTTATTTTCTCTGGTGAAATTAGAATTGAATTTTGTTCTTTAGTAAAATTCAGAAGAGAACTTGAACCTTTCTTCACTTCGTTGAGGAAATTGTAAATTGAACTAGAACTTTTTATTTTCCGGGAAAATATTCACAAGTATGGTATTGCTTTTTCTATCTTCCACCGAAAAATTAGAATTGTACTTTAAATTTCTTTATGTCTTTGTGAAATAAAGAACTGAAGAGGAAGATTTTTGTTTTCTCTGAAAAAATTAGAATTGAAGCGTGTTCTTTGGTAAAATTCAGAAGAGAACTTGAACTTTCCTTGACTTCATTGAGGAAACTGTAAGTTGAACTAGAACTTTTTATCTTCCGGGAAAATATTCACAAGTATGGTATTACTTTTTCTATCTTCTGCCGAAAAATTTAGAATTGAACTTTAAATTTCTTTATGTCTTTGTGAAATAAAGAACTGAAGTGGAAGATTTTTATTTTCTCTGGTGAAATTAGAATTGAATTTTGTTCTTTGGTAAAATTCAGAAGAGAACTTGAACTTTCCTTGACTTCGTTGAGGAAACTGTAAATTGAACTAGAACTTTTTATCTTCCGGGAAAATATTCACAAGTATGGTATTACTTTTTCTATCTTCCACCGAAAAATTTAGAATTGAACTTTAAATTTCTTTATGTCTTTGTGAAATAAAGAACTGAAGTGGAAGATTTTTATTTTCTCTGGTGAAATTAGAATTGAATTTTATTCTTTGGTAAAATTCAGAAGAGAACTTGAATTTTTCTTCACTTCGTTGAGAAAATTTTAAATTGAACTAGAACTTTTTATCTTCCGAGAAAATATTCACAAGTATGGTATTACTTTTTCTATCTTCCTCCGAAAAATTTAGAATTGTACTTTAAATTTCTTTATGTCTTTGTGAAATAAAGAACTGAAGTGGAAGATTTTTGTTTTCTCTGAAAAAATTAGAATTGAAGCATGTTCTTTGGTAAAATTCAGAAGAGAACTTGAACTTTCCTTGACTTCATTGAGGAAACTGTAAATTGAACTATAACTTTTTATCTTCCGGGAAAATATTCACAAGTATGGTATTACTTTTTCTATCTTCCACCGAAAAATTTAGAATTGAACTTTAAATTTCTTTATGTCTTTGTGAAATAAAGAACTGAAGTGGAAGATTTTTATTTTCTCTGGTGAAATTAGAATTGATTTTATTCTTTGGTAAAATTCAGAAGAGAACTTGAATTTTTCTTCACTTCGTTGAGAAAATTTTAAATTGAACTAGAACTTTTTATCTTCCGGGAAAATATACACAAGTATGGTATTGCTTTTTCTATCTTCCACCGAAAAATTTAGAATTGTACTTTAAATTTCTTTATGTCTTTGTGAAATAAAGAACTGAAGTGGAAGATTTTTATTTTCTCTGGTGAAATTAGAATTGAAGCGTGTTCTTTAGTAAAATTCAGAAGAGAACTTGAACTTTCTTCACTTCATTGAGGAAATTTTAAATTGAACTAGAACTTTTTATCTTCCGTGAAAATATTCACAAGTATGGTATTACTTTTTCTATCTTCCATCGAAAAATTTAGAATTGAACTTTGAATTTCTTTATGTCTTTGCGAAATAAGGAACTGAAGTGGAAGATTTTTGTTTTCTCTGAAAAAATTAGAATTGAATTTTGTTCTTTGGTAAAATTCAGAAGAGAACTTGAACTTTCCTTGACTTCGTTGAGAAAATTTTAAATTGAACTAGAACTTTTTATCTTCCGTGAAAATATTCACAGGTATGGTATTACTTTTTCTATCTTCCACCGAAAAATTTAGAATTGAACTTTAAATTTCTTTATGTCTTTGTGAAATAGAGAACTGAAGTGGAAGATTTTTATTTTCTCTGGTGAAATTAGAATTGAATTTTGTTCTTTAGTAAAATTCAGAAGAGAACTTGAACCTTTCTTCACTTCGTTGAGGAAATTGTAAATTGAACTAGAACTTTTTATTTTCCGTGAAAATATTCACAAGTATGGTATTGCTTTTTCTATCTTCCACCGAAAAATTTAGAATTGAACTTTAAATTTCTTTATGTCTTTGTCAAATAAAGAACTGAAGTGGAAGATTTTTATTTTCTCTGGTGAAATTAGAATTGAATTTTATTCTTTGGTAAAATTCAGAAGAGAACTTGAATTTTTCTTCACTTCGTTGAGAAAATTTTAAATTGAACTAGAACTTTTTATTTTCCGGGAAAATATTCACAAGTATGGTATTGCTTTTTCTATCTTCCTCCGAAAAATTTAGAATTGTACTTTAAATTTCTTTATGTCTTTGTGAAATAAAGAACTGAAGTGGAAGATTTTTATTTTCTCTGGTGAAATTAGAATTGAATTTTGTTCTTTGGTAAAATTCAGAAGAGAACTTGAACTTTCCTTGACTTCATTGAGGAAACTGTAAATTGAACTAGAACTTTTTATCTTCCGTGAAAATATTCACAGGTATGGTATTACTTTTTCTATCTTCCACCGAAAAATTTAGAATTGAACTTTAAATTTCTTTATGTCTTTGTGAAATAAAGAACTGAAGTGGAAGATTTTTATTTTCTCTGGTGAAATTAGAATTGAATTTTTTCTTTGGTAAAATTCAGAAGAGAACTTGAACCTTTCTTCACTTCGTTGAGGAAATTGTAAATTGAACTAGAACTTTTTATCTTCCGGGAAAATATTCACAAGTATGGTATTGCTTTTTCTATCTTCCACCGAAAAATTTAGAATTGTACTTTAAATTTCTTTATGTCTTTGTGAAATAAAGAACTGAAGTGGAAGATTTTTATTTTCTCTGGTGAAATTAGAATTGAATTTTGTTCTTTAGTAAAATTCAGAAGAGAACTTGAACCTTTCTTCACTTCGTTGAGGAAATTATAAATTGAACTAGAACTTTTTATTTTCCGGGAAAATATTCACAAGTATGGTATTGCTTTTTCTATCTTCCATCGAAAAATTTAGAATTGTACTTTAAATTTCTTTATGTCTTTGTGAAATAAAGAACTGAAGTGGAAGATTTTTGTTTTCTCTGAAAAAATTAGAATTGAAGCGTGTTCTTTGGTAAAATTCAGAAGAGAACTTGAACTTTCCTTGACTTCATTGAGGAAACTGTAAATTGAACTAGAACTTTTTATCTTCCGGGAAAATATTCACAAGTATGGTATTGCTTTTTCTATCTTCCACCGAAAAATTTAGAATTGAACTTTAAATTTCTTTATGTCTTTGTGAAATAAAGAACTGAAGTGGAAGATTTTTATTTTCTCTGGTGAAATCAGAATTGAATTTTGTTCTTTAGTAAAATTCAGAAGAGAACTTGAACTTTCCTTGACTTCATTGAGGAAACTGTAAATTGAACTAGAACTTTTTATCTTCCGGGAAAATATTCACAAGTATGGTATTACTTTTTCTATCTTCCACCGAAAAATTTAGAATTGAACTTTAAATTTCTTTATGTCTTTGTGAAATAAAGAACTGAAGTGGAAGATTTTTGTTTTCTCTGAAAAAATTAGAATTGAAGCGTGTTCTTTAGTAAAATTCAGAAGAGAACTTGAACCTTTCTTCACTTCGTTGAGGAAATTGTAAATTGAACTAGAACTTTTTATTTTCCGTGAAAATATTCACAAGTATGGTATTACTTTTTCTATCTTCCACCGAAAAATTTAGACTTGAACTTTAAATTTCTTTATATCTTTGTGAAATATAGAACTGAAGTGGAAGATTTTGTTTTCTCTGGAGAAATTAGAATTGGAGCACGTTCTTTGGTAAAATTCAGAAGAAAACTTGAACTTTTTTTATCTTCTGCGAAAAATTTGGAACAGTATTTTAAATTTTTCATCTCTTCGAGACAGATCTGAACTAAAGTGGAAAATTTTTATATTATTTGGAAAATTAGAATTGATTAAAAACTAATTTCTTTTTCATTGAGAAAGTGGGTGAAAAAGATAAGTACTTCAAGTTGGAAAATGGGTTTAGGAGGGACATTATGAAAGGAACTTGTTCTAAAAGGATATAATAAAGCCATAAAAAGTGTTAAAAATGGAGAGGGGGTTCTTTGGAGGGGTCCGGGGAGGGCGTTTGGGGATCCAGGGGCCCTTGAGGGGTGGAGTGGTCATATGGGAGCCTGAGGGGACCTTTGGGGACCGGGATGAGCCTTTGGGGGTCTGGGGGGGGGGGTCTTTGCACGTCTGAGAGGGTCCTTGAGGACCGACTGGTCCTTTGGGAGCCCGGTGGACCTTTGAGGACCGGGTGAGGGCCTTTGGGGGTCCGGGGAGCCCTTGAGCACCGATTGGGCCCTTTGGGGCCTGGTGGGTCCGTTGGGGGTCTGGGCGACCCTTGAGGACCTGGGGAGGACCTTTGGGGTCCGGTGGACCCTTTGGGGGTCCGGTGGTCCCTTTGGGAGCCCTGTGGACCTTTGGGGACCAGGTGAGGGCCTTTGGGGGTCCACTGGGTCCTTTGGGAGCCTGGGGGACCTTTGAGGACCGGAGGCTTCCTTCGGGGTTGGGGTAGAGCAATCGGGGCCCTTTGGGAGCCCTGGGAGCCCGGGGAGGGCCTTTGGGGACCGATGGAGGGCTTTTGGGGGTCTGGTGGACCTTTGGGGACCGGTGAGGGCCTTTGGGGGGCTCGGGTATGGTCTTTTTAGGGTCTGGTCTTTTTAGGGTCTGGGGCCCTTTGGGTGCCTGGTGGACCTTTGGGACCGGGAGAGGGCCTTTGGGGACAGGTGGAGGACCTTTGGGGGTCCGGGGGGGCCCTTGAGCACGGATTGGGCCCTTTGTGTGCCTGGTGGACCTTTGGGACCGGGAGAGGGCCTTTGGGGACTGGTGGAGGACCTTTGGGGTCCGGGGGGGCCCTTGAGCACGGATTGGGCCCTTTGGGGCCCGGTGGGTCCGTTGGGGGTCTGGGGTCCCTTTGGGAGCCCGGTGGACCTTTGGGGACCGGGTGAGGGTCTTTGGGAGCCTGGGGGACCTTTGAGGACCGGAGGCTTCCTTCGGGGTAGGGGTAGAGTAATCGGGGCCCTTTGGGAGCCCTGGGAGCCCGGGGAGGGCCTTTGGGACCGGGGGAGGGCCTTTGGGGACCGGGGGAGGGCTTTTGGGGTTCTGGTGGACCTTTGGGGACCGGGGAGGGCTTTTGGGGGTCTGGTGGACCTTTGGGGACCGGGGAGGGCCTTTGGGGCTCGGGTATGGCCTTTTTAGGGTCTGGAGCCCTTTGGGTGCCTGGGGACCTTTGGGGACTGGGTGAGGGTCTTTGGGGGTCCGGGGGGGGGGTCCTTTGGAAGCCCAGAGAACCTTTGAGGATCGGTGGCTTCCTTCGGGGTTGTGGTAGGGGGATCGGAACCTTTGGGGTTGGGGTAGAGGACCTCACAACACTGTTCAATTGAAACTTGTGTATTATAACGACCACACTCAAATTCTTTTCCAAAATCTCTTCAAAAATCACCTTTTAAAATGTCTCTAGCTGTTTCGCCGAAATAGTTCCATAAAATAGCTAAAACGGTTTCGCCAAAATTATCCCTAAACGGAATTTCGGCATGTTCCTTTTGTTTGGCATCTCTGCGCCAATGCATTTCAAATTATTTGGAAACCTTTTCGCGCGCTAAGATCAAAACGTCTGCTCGGAAACGATTCTCTTGTTAGAAACAACAAATTAATTTCCCTTTCGTGAATCAATTCTCTTTAGAACAACAAATTAATTCCCCTTTCGTGTCAATCAATCAATCATGACATCATCTGTCATGTGTGATCAAAACTTTGTCTCGGAGACAATTCTGGTCGAACTCCAAAGACATTAATTAACTTGACGTCATCTGTCAGACACTCCCTGGAAACAATTTGATTAATGACTGCCAACTCTAGACTGACCAGAAAAGAAAGTTGGCTCGGAAACGACAACAACATTGATCCCATTAACCACGTGTTCTCTCTAATGACTCTATTCAAAACAACATTGACCTTGGCATTTTGCCTCGGAAACAATAGCAACATTGACCTTCGCTGAGGGCGTGCCAAAAACACACCTGGAGAAAGAGGCCATTGACCCCATTCTCACTAATGACTCTATGCCCATATAAGGAGCCCCAGTCGGAGATATTATGGCATCTCTACTTATATATATATATATATATATATATATATATATATATATATATATATATAATATATATATATATATATATATATATATATATATATATATATATATATATATATATATATATATATATATATATATAGTTCCAGGAGCACGACGGCTACGCCACCGAGCCCCGGCATGCGGCAGGCTTCTATATATGGATTCTCATTGTCGCTTGTCGTCTTGCCTACTGAGGTCTTTTCAAAGATATTTGGTTATTAAAGCCCATTCCAATTTCTAACAACAATTTCTACTAGGCTTCAAACTTTTGGTTTTATTTTTTAAGGTTTTTGAATAGTTGCAATCCCTTGTTAAATATATATAAATAGTTTTGCAATTACCAGTTTTTTTGCTCTTTACGCAATTAAATCTCTTTTCATACTCAAGTCTATTCAAAGATGTTTGATTATTACAGCAAGTCCGATTTCTTACAACGATTTCTACTAAGCTTCAAACTTTTGGTTTTCTTTTTTAATCTTTTGGAATTGTTAGAATCCCTTGTTAAAATATATACAAATATTTTTGCAATTACAAGTTTTTTGCTCTTTCATAATTCAATGTCTTTTCATACTGCCGTCTATTGAAAGATATTTGATTATAACAGCAAATCCGATTTCTAGCAACGATTTCTACTAAGATTCAAACTTTTGGTTTTCTTTTTTAATGTTTTGGAATTGTTGTAATCCCTAGTTAAAATATGTTCAAATATTTTTGCAATTACAAGTTTTTTGTTCTTTAGGCAATTTAATGTCTTTTCATACTCAATCTATTCAAAAATATTTGGGTTTCATTTTGGGTTTCATTTATTCTTTAATAGTTATTTCTGGTCTTTTTGAGTTTGAATTTTAACAGGTATTTGTATCTCCTGAGCTTAAGTTTAAAATGGCCTTTACTTTTCTTTGAAAAACTTATTTTTCGGAAAGTTTTTTTTTAATTAATTTTTGTTCGTTTTTGATTGCAAAAAGTTTCAAGTTTTTATGGCATGGGGGGGGGTGCTTTCTGTCCGATTATTCTTGACTTTAAAAAACGGATCTAGAACTTTCAATTTAAATCGAATGAGGCTTTTTTCAAAGTCTATACGATTAACTCTTTGATAAAAACCTTATATATGAACAATAGACAGCTTGCATAACGTGTGGACAGCGATTGACAACAATGAATGGATTGAAAAAATAGCTCCAATAAGGGGGTTTAGACCATTTCACTTGCTGACACAAAGGGACCACGACTGTTTGGAATTGACCTTAATAGGAATTTGTGTGCCAAAGCAATTTTGCATCTATCACAGAGTATGTATTTTAACCTTATAATTGGATAATTATAATAGATTTCCTATGTGTTCTTCCCATACAAAACCCCTTCCCATAAGTTATAAACCCCCCTTAATAAGTTATGCCCCAGGGCATAACTTACAACGCCTACCCCTGGGCCCTGGTGGGCTGTGTCGACACCGGAGTTTTTTGTTATCAGAACTTTGAACTATTTTAACAAAATGTCTACCTCAAAATTTTTATCTGATGCATTTAGGGCGTGGAGAAGGGAGAGGGGCTATTT
The DNA here is from genome assembly GCA_027921565.1 of Artemia sinica. NCBI lineage: Eukaryota > Metazoa > Arthropoda > Branchiopoda > Anostraca > Artemiidae > Artemia > Artemia sinica. Next base: position 39,237,474 of record CM051272.1, on the reverse strand, counting down.
GCCCTTCAATCTCTTTTGACTCTTAAAAAGTGAACAAGAACTTTCAATTTTCAATCAAATGAGCCCTCTCTAAAGTTTATACGAGCATCCCTTTCATAAGAAATAATATGAAGGATTCAGAGAATCCTTAAATTACAACCCTTGCCCTGAGGGCTTTGAGGGAGTTGTAATCCTCAAAGACCTAATTTCCAGAACTTAAAACTACGTTTAATAAAATGGCTGTCTTAAAATTTTGATTGGATGTGTTTGGGGAAAAGGTGGGCGTGAGAGGGGGCTAGTTGCCCTCAAATCACTTTCGACTATTACAAAGGGCACTAGCCCTCGGAATTTCCAATCGAATGAGCCTTTTTTGAAGTTTCTACGACACCGCCTTCTATAAAACCTTATATGCCCCCAGGGCATAACTTAAAACCCTTGCCCTGAGGGTTGTGGGCGATTGTCCTCCTAAAAAACATATTTTCAATCTGGAAATCAACTACGCTGAACAAAAATGGCTATCTCAAAATTTTTATTGGATGTGTTTGGGGGAATGATGGGCGTAGGGGGGGGGGCTAGTTGCCCTCGAATCACTTTTGACTATTAAAAAGGGCACTATCCCTTTGAATTTCCAATCGAATGAGCCTTTTTTGAAGTTTCTATGACAACGCCTTCTATAAAAACCTTATATGCCCCCAGGGCACAACTTAAAACCCTTGCCCTGAGGGTTGTGGGGGATTGTCCTCCTCAAAAACATGTTTTCTATCTGAAAATCAACTACGCTGAACAAAATGGCTATCTGAAAATTTTGATTGGATGTGTTTGGGGGAATGATGGGCGTGGGGGGGCTAGATGCCCTCCAATCACTTTCGACTATTAAAAAGGGCACTATCCCTTTGAATTTCCAATCGAATGAGCCTTTTTTGAACTTTCTACGACAGCGCCTTCTATAAAAACCTTATATGCCCCCAGGGCATATCTTAAAACCCTTGCCCTGAAGGTTCTGGGGGAGTGTCCTCCTCAAGAACATATTTTCTATCTGGAAATCAACTACGCTGAACAAAATGGCTATCTCAAAATTTTGATTGGATGTGTTTGGGGAAATGATGGGCGTGGGGGGGGGGGGGCTAGTTGCACTCCAATCACTTTCGACTATTAAAAAGGGCACTAGCCCTTTAATTTCCAATCAAATGAGCCTGTTTTGAAGTTTCTACGACAACGCCTTCTTTAAAAACCTTATATGCCCCCAGGGCATAACTTAAAACCCTTGCCCTGAGGGTTGTGGGAGAATTTGTTCCTCAAAAATATATTTTCTATCTGGAAATCAATTACGCTGAACAAAATGGCTATCTGAAAATTTTGATTGGATGTGTTTGGGGAAATGATGGGCGTCGGGGGGAGGGGGCTAGTTACGCTCCAATCACTTTCGACTATTAAAAAGGGCACTAGCCCTTTAATTTCCGGTCGAATGAGCATGTTTTGAAGTTTATACGACAACGCCTTCTATAAAAACCTTATATGCCCCCAGGGCATAACTTAAAACCCTTGCCCTGAGGGTTGTGGGGGATTATCCTCCTCAAAAATGTATTTTCTATGAGGAAATCAACTACGCTGAACAAAATGGCTATCTCAAAATTTTGATTGGATATGTTTGGGGGAAGGATCGGCGTTGGGGGGGGGGGGGGGCTAGTTGCCCTCTAATCATTTTCGACTATTAAAAAGGGCACTAGCCCTTTAATTTCCAATCGAATGAGCCTGTTTTGAAGTTTTTACGACAACGCCTTCTATAAAAACCTTAGATACCCCCGGGCATAACTTAAAACCCTTGCCCTGATGGTTGTGAGGGAGTGTCCTCCTCAAAAATATATTTTCTATCTGGAAATCAACTACGCTGAACAAAATGGCTATCTCAAAATTTTGATTGGATGTGTTTGGGGGAATGATGGGCGTGGGGGGGCTAGTTGCCCTCCAATCATTTTTGACTATTAAAAAGGGCACTAGAACTCTCTATTTCCAATCGAATGAGCCCCCTTTGAAGCTTCTACGACGACCCCTTCCATATGAAGTGCCTCTGGGAAAAAAAATAATAATAAATAATAAAACATTGGAGCCGTATGGCCTTTACTATAGGCAACGCTATAGCGTTGCCTCTGATTTTATTTACTAGTTGTTGTTTTTGCCTTTTTTGGGGAGGGGAGGAGGGGGTAGACTTAGGAGTAGACAAGGGTTGGTCTTCAACCTTCGAAGTCTTTGGAACCCAAAAAACTCATTAATTCCAAGATATCAGAATTCTGAAGAAAAGATTATGCTCCTGCAGTGTTTAAGGGACTATGTATGTAAGGTCGGCAGTCAGCCGAATTTTAGAAACCGTGCTAAATATAGTGCTAAATCATCTTTGAAATCTTTGAGGCTTTTAGAAGACTTTTCTGAAGAAAGGAGGGGTGTGTATTAAAATACCATGAAAGTAAATCAAATGTAATATCATGAAAGTATGCAACATTATATTATGCATAGTCAGAAGACATGGAGGTTTCCTGAAGGGTGTATCATAAAAATGGTTCAAGGAGCATTCCACGTAAAATAAATAAATGTACGCTTTAAAAAATGATAAGCTTTTAAAAAATGGTGCGCTTTTAAAAATAAAGACAACAAGTTTACTTTTGACTGTAGGAGGACAGAGATCAGATTTTTAAGGTGAATTAACAGACATCGATAAGCTACATGCTAATAGGAGTTGGAGACTCAGTTGGAAGATTTTGTGATTTAGGCGGAAGGAGGATTCAGACTCAGGGCCTCCTCTCCTCACGTGTCTGATAGAAGTTATTTCTTTTAGATATCCAACGGTACAAACTTAGATGGCGGTATTATATAAGCTTTGAGGAATCAGTCACATTAAAAACATGGATGAATAAGGCTATAAAAAAGGTTTAAGGCTCCATTTAGACAACCTAAATAACACACATTCTTAAGATTAGTTTAATGTTTTATCTAAGTTTTGCTTCTACAGGATGTTCAATTCAAACATTTAATTTTCTTAAAATACCTGATCTATTTCCACTCAATAAATAAATAAAAGATGTCTTCAAACTTAGCTGCCATATCTAGGAACACCTCGTAAATTTCTAAACACTAGAAATAGCTCTTCAAAATGTTTTCTACATGAGGGAACAGTTTTCATATAGAAAAAACAACGTTTTTATTGCTATCTTTCCTCTCCTCGGAAATGGCCAAATATTTGGATAAATTTTGCGTTTCAACACTTCTATTTTGTTTAAACATTGGGTACTTGTTAATTATTCAGAACCCACTCAAGTTCTTGATCTGAACGTAAGATCTGAGAAAACCAGTTTCATAGCCACAAAGACAAATGACGGGTGACATAATGCATTTGACTTATATAATTTGGGCTATATATTTGCACATTAGGGCAGGGGGTGGGTGGGTGATGGTAAAGTATTTGGACAGCATGAAGTTAGAAAACAATTCTTACTTCATAAGATGCAGAATAATTGAAGCTAACACATTTTGCATGCATACCATCTATACTCTACCCCCCCCCCAATGTGCAAATATATAGCCCAAATTACATAAGTCTAATGCATTCTGTCACCTGTCACTTGTTTTTGTGGCTATGAAACCGGTTTTCTCATATCTTACGTTCAGATCAAGAACTTGAGCGAGTTCTGAATAATAACATATAATAATTAACATGTATATATGTATATATGCATATATATATACATATATATATATATATATATATATATATATATATATATATATATATATATATATATATATATATATATATATATATATATATATATATTTTCAGTAAAGTGCAAATTATGTTCTGGCCTTGGGAAGACTTAGGCGTTTTGAGCCCAACTCATGTTAATTTTAGCTCGTTTTGAGTTTGACTCGGTTATTTATTGTAATTTCTGTTCGTTTTGGGTTTCATTTATTTATCGATGCTGATTTGTGGTAGTTTTCACGATTGGTAGATTATTTAATTTTATTTTTGCTCATTTTTGGTTTAATGGAGTTCTTTACTTTTTTTTGAAAAACTTACTTCGTGGAAAAAGTTTTTTTTAATTAATAACAAATAAGAAACACAGGGATATATATATATATATATATATATATATATATATATATATATATATATATATATATATATATATATATATATATATATATAATATATATATATATATATATATATATATATATATATATATATATATATATATATATATATATATATATATATATATATATATATATATATAACAGAGCTAACAGAGAAACGTTAACGCTAAGTTCACACATATAATTATCATTCTTTTTTCGTACAATTTTTTTAAGTTTTTAGATTGAAACAGCAAATGTGCAAATAAAAAAGTTTAAAAAACTCCGAAAAAATTGTGAATTCTAGACAATGTCTGACTATGCTTCAGAATCCAGTATTAAAAGTTGTTTTAGAAAACGTCAATTGATCATAATTAATATTTTACTTGAAAATCAGAATGAAAAAAAAAAACAATTTGAAATAGGAAAACGTTAAGAATTATTGGGAATGACAGAAAAAGTTAGGATGTTAAAAAAACTCCCATTTTAGTTCCGAATTTCAGCTCAAAAAGTTGCATCAGAAGGATTTGTTCTTCTTTTCTATTTTTATAGCTAAAACAGAAGCTTGATTGAAAAAGGTCAACTTTTTAAGTCTTTTTTTATCCAATTTTTTAAAGTTTTAGGTCTGAAATATCGAAATTACACCGACAAAAAGTCCAAAAATCATCACGGAAAAAACTGCAGATTATCTTATAATGCTTCGGACTTCGATGTTGAAGCTGTACGAGAACATTTAAATGAAATGACAAATTAATATTTTATTGAACATCAAAAATACCCATATTTTGAAATAATCAATCATAAAAAATGTTATTACTAGAAACTAGGGTGACAGAAAAATTCTGTTTATACTTTTGAATTCAGCAATAAATTACATAAGAAATACAATACAACTTTTTTTATCCATAATCTGTGTTTATCAGATTCATCATTATTTTTTCATCAATATATATAGGTATATGTTTAAAATTGTAATTTGTTTTATGGCTTAGCTATTTTTAGCATTTCATACTGAATTAATTTTACCCTCTCACAAATATTAAATTGGGTTTACTCTATCAGGAGTAACAATGCTCGAGAATGTAGGAGGGGGAGGGTAATGATTTAAAAAAAAAGTTTAAAAGATATAAAGCCGAACTGGCGAGCCATGACAAAACAAAGAAATGATTCTGAAAATTACAAACAGGTCTATGGCCAGTAAAGGAAATGAAGAGAACGAAAATCGAATGAATATTTCGTCCGTATAGAACAAGGCGTCTTCAGCGTAGAAAAAAAAACAAGAACAAACAACTAGAATCTAAAATTAAAATAATGTAAATAAAAAATATATATAAAACTAAAACAGACTAACTAAAATAGAATATATATACAATTGCCAGCTACCCTCTTGGACATCAGAAAAGTAACTGCAGCTGTCAATTGTATATGTGAGTAATTGTATACATGTTTATCTTGGTTAGTCTGTTTCAGTTTAATATATATATTTTTTAGTTTTTATTTTAGTTTTAGATTCTAGTTCTTTTATTTTTTTTTGTTTGTTTTCCCTTTTTTTTTCTCTACGCTGAAGACGCCTTGTTTGATTTTCTACGTTGATTTTTGAATTAAAATCAAGTTGCCATCAAGCCATGGCTAATCATAGGCAGCGCGCTAGCACTACCTAAGTAAAGAACGATGTGGGCACAATGTTTTTTTTTTTTTTTTCCATACCCGGGCACTTCGTATCGAAGGAGTAGTCGTTAGAAAATTCGAAAAGGCTCATTCGATTGGAAATTGGAGTGGCCAGTGCCCATTTTCATAGTCAAAAGTGATTGGAGGGCAACTAGCCCCCCCCATGCCCATCATTTCCCCAAACACATCCAATCAAAATTTTGAGATAGCCATTTTGTTCAGCGTAGTTGATTTCCAGATATAAAATATCTTTTTGAGGAGGACACTCCCCCACAGCCCTCGGGGCAAGGGTTTTAAGTTATGCCCTGAGGGCATATAAGAACAATGTTGGCACAATGTGCCATATATTATTTTTTTACTTTAGAGCAGGGCACTTCATATGGAAGGGGTCGTCGTAGAGACTTCAAAAGGGGCTCATTCGATTGGAAATCGAGAGTTCTAGGGCCCTTTTTATTAGTCGAAAGTGATTGGAGGGCAACTAGCCTCCCCCCCCCATACCCGTCATTCCCCCAAACACATTCAATCAAAATTTCGAGATAGCCATTTTGTTCAGCGTAGTTGATTTCCATATAGAAAACGGTTTTTGAGGAGGACACTCCCCTACAGCCCTCAGGGCAAGGGTTTTATGTTATGCCCTGGGGGCATATAAGGTTTTTATAGAAGGCGTTGTCGTAGAAACTTCAAAAAAGGCTCATTCAATTGGAAATTCAAAGGGCCAGTGCCCTTTTTAATCGTCGAAAGTGATTGGAGGGCAACTAGCCCCCCACCCATGCCCATCATTCCCCCAAACACATCCGATCAAAATTTTGAGATAACCATTTTGTTAAGCGTAGTTGATTTCCAGGTAGAAAATATGTTTTTGAGCAGGACACTCCCCCACAGCCTTCAGGGAAAGGGTTTTAAGTTATGGCCCTGGGGTATATAAGGTTTTTAAAGAAGGTGTTGTCGTCGAAACTTCTAAAAAAGCTCATTCGATTGGAAATTCAAAGGACTAGTGCCTTTTTTAATAGTCGAAAGTGATTGGAGGGCAACTAGCCCTCCCCCCCACTCCACTCATTCCCCCAAACACATCCAATAAAAGTTTTGAGATCATTTTGTTCAGCGTAGTTGATTTCCAGATAGAAAGTATATTTTTGAGGAGGACACTCCCCCACAACCCTCAGGGCAAGGATTATAAGTCATGCCCTGGGGCATACAAGGTTTTTATTGAAATCTTTGTGGTAAAAACTTGAAAAAGGGCTCATTCGATTTGAAATTCAAAGGGATAGTACCCTTTTTAATAGTCGAAATTGATTTGAGGGCAGCTAACCCCCCTCTCACTCCCACCTTTTCCCCAAACACATCCAATCAAAATTTTTAGATAGCCATTTTATTCAAGGTAGTTGAAAGTTTTGGAAATTAGGTCTTTAAGGATGATAACCCCTCCCCCCAAGCCCTCAGAGCAAGGGTTGTAAGTTATGCCCTGGGGCATATAAAGTTTTTATTGAGAGATTTGTCGTAGAAACTTCAAAAGGACTCATTCAATTGGAAATTCGAGCAAAAATAAAATCAAATAATCTACCAAGCGTGAAACTACCACAAATCAGCATCGATAAATAAATGAAACCCAAAACGAACAGAAATTACAATAATTAACCGAGTCAAACTCAAAACGAGCAGAAATTAACATAAGTTTGGCGCAAAACACCTATGCCTTCCCAAGTCCAGAACAAAATTTGCACTTTACTGAAAAAATATAAATATTTTTACTTATATATCTTTATAAATCAAATAATATTAACATTTTGATTACTAAATATCAGTATATGCATATAAAACTGACAATGCATATTCATTTTATATTTTCAGATCACTTTATATCTTTTGAATGTTATTTCACCTTTACTTTCCCCTGGCTAAATTATCCGATACTTAATGACTTTTCAAAAAAGTGACGTGAATTTAGGACTCGCAGGCGAACGGAGTGCCCTATAATTTTCCTATAATTAGACCTTTAAGTGTTTAAGTAAACGGTACCAAACAAAGCGATTTTTGTTCTTTTCATTTCCTTTACAGGCCATAGACCCTTTTGTCATTTTCAGATTCATTTATTTGTTTTTAAATAAAAAATTTAATGGATATACAATAACAAATTATTTTTATATTTTTTTTCGGAGGGGGGGGGGGGGGGTTCGTTGTTTTTCAATTTTTTATAAAATGAAAATACCAAAGAAGGTCATTTTCAGAATCTAGATTAGGCAAAAATACCTAAGGAGTAAATGACCTCACACTGCCCCTCATACCCCTAATTGGCACCCCTGTGCTCGATCACCAAAGGTAAATATGTCACCCCAAATATTTGTCATCTTGGGCCCACTAATAATCCAGTACCTATCGACTTCCAAAAACACAATTGGCATATACGGAGAAAATTATTTCTAAGGGAGGGTCTACATTGTGGGGGATGAGCAAAATAAAAAAAAAATACATGTTACCTTGAAAATGGGAAAATTGTCGAAGCCTTCCTTGAGCACCCAAATGAACTGATCTAGCCTCCACTTAATTTAATATAAATAAAAATTCATCTAAACATCTAGCATTCATAAATTATCTGTGCTATTCATAAAAAAAAAGAAAATGCGCGCTATAAATCGTTAGTTTGTATGCGGCCGAAAAAAGGACAAAAGAAAAACGAAAATAAATTTTATCCGCACCACAATGGGAAATTCACGTCAATTTTTCGATAAGTCATTATGTATCGGATATTTTAGCCAAGGGAAAATAAAGGTGAAATAACGTTCAAAAGATATACAGTGGTTAAATACAAACTTATCCAAATATCAATTCGAACTCCCATTAATCAGCCCCTATGAAATCAGAGATAGCAATAATCATATATTTAGGAAATTACGTGTTATCCCGACCACACTCAAGAAGTGAAGTTAGGTTAATCATAATGAAATTTACCTAAATATGATGAAGATATAATACTTTAGTATCAAAATTATGGAAACTACAACAGAGAATTACTGAAAGCAGGACGCTCAGAACGCATTATATTAAATACCTAACGTAACCAACCCTAGATACTAAATATTTAATTAAAATATACCTGCATAGTAGTTTATCTCACTCTGGCTAAGCTGATTATCTGAGATTGCACAAAGAAAAACCGGTTTAAACAGATCAAACTTCTTGAGTGTGGTCGAGATAACACATAGGCCTAAGTACCTTCATTTAGTTTTTTTTTTTTTTTTTTTTTTTTTTTTTTTTTTTTTTTTTTTTTTTTTTTTTTTTTTTTTTTTTTTTAATGGGGAAAACAGGTATCCCCTGCATAGAATAATTAGATATTAATAATAATTAAATAATAATTAAATAATTAATAAAATAACTTCTAGTGTTTAAAGATTTACGATATGCTCCCAGGATTCTTCAATCGAAGCAGCAGGATAAACAGAACTATATGTTCCATTTAATTAAAACCACGAAAAAAATAGCCTTACGTAATATGTTTCATTTTGAATGGCCGTATAATTTAGCACAAACTTTGAAAATAGCTAAATAACTAGTTGAGGCAAAAACATCAAGTGTCAGTCATAATGATCTTTTTCAAATAATATTTATATTCCAAGTTGTATATTTTAAGAAACTTGGAAACGGGTTCGTTGAAAGTTTAAAATTAATACATTAGGTAATATTTTAATTGATGACAAAAAATGGAGCTGTTTTAGAGACTAGGCATAAAAGAATTTCCCAGAGATACAAAAAGAATGGAAAAGGAGGACAAGACGAGACCTTGGAGTTTGTACTCCTCCCCTGATCTAGAAATCTCAAGACTCTTTTGATTTCCAACTCTTTCTTGTTTCCCATAGATAGATAGATAATTTATTCAGCCGCTAGGCCATTCACAAACATTACAATGATTATATAACACAACAGCAAGTTTACACTTAAATAAATGGTATTACTACTAACAACAAACAAAAACCTTAAACCCAATATTTACATCTTTTTAAACCCTCTTTTATAAATCCAGTCACTGCTATAATCGTCTCCCGGGATGAAGATTTAAGGATCCCAGGAGAAGACACTTCCCCATCACCTAAATACTTGAATCTCAAATCTGAACGCCCCTGGCACACCGTCAAAAAATGGAGCAAATTTTCTTCCTCCATACCACATAAAGAGCAAGTATAACATGATCTCGGGCCCTGAGCATTTTTTTCAAATACTTTTAATCTACTTTTTAAGGGCAAACCATTCGCTCGGACCTGGAACCACAGGCTTTAACATGGAACGGCCACGATCTTTTTCTACCTTTCTGCAATAATTCAAAATATGCAGCTTTCATAAGCCTCTCATCTGGTAGTTGGATAATTTTCAGCCAAAATTTTACAACTTGTAGTAACCTTTCTTTATGCAGCGAAAACCAACCTAGATCTCCCTTAAGAGCCTGTGTATGAGTTCTAGCATGAACCCTAACCAATCTTTTATAATATTGTAATTGAACCATTTCTAATTTCGGAATCACCTCGTATCCCCAAAGCTCCGCACCATAATGAATAGTAGGGCGAATTTTCGATTGAAATAAATACTTATGCATTTTAATATTTTTAATTCCATTTAAAGCTGAATTCCTTAAAACTGCTGAAGAAACCGCTTTACCTCTATCCACCATTTCTTTCACATGATCCTTCCAATTTCCTTTATTATTTAATACAAACCCTAAATACTTAAAAGTTGTACTTTTTTTCAACTCAATACCCTTCAATAGAAATTTATCATTGTTTTTATTTGTCCCAAAAAACTACAATTTCAGTCTTTTGGAGATATATACTTCCTCTATTTTGGTATTTTTATGATTTGTATCTCCGGAGATATTGCTGAAAGCCTTTCTAAACTTTTGAATTGAACTCTTGCTGTTTCCACCTCAGGCTGCGCTAAAATTCAAAATAACCAAGATTTGCTAACTATTGTCCCTGGTGGCCGGCGTTTACCCCCCCCCCCACCACCCGCGGAAAATACCCCCCCGCGGAAAATACCCCCCTTACCCCGCAGAAAATACACCCCTCCCCCCGGGAAATACCCCCCCGGAAAACACCTCCCGCGGAAAATACCCCCCATAGAAAATAAGGCTTTTCAAATTTGAGAATTCTATTTGAGTTTTATTTTTTTATTTTTTCCGTAGGGGAAGGAGTTTTGGTACTTGTGTATTATGGGCTACTCACTCAAGTTTACGCTGTGTAAAACTCGAGAACAAACCGGTTTCTTCGTCATTTTTTTTTTTTTTTTTTTTTTTAGCTTAGCGCGAGACAAGACAGGGACAAGTGACAGAATATAATTTGGGCAATGTATTCGCACATAGGGGGGGGGGGGGGGGGGTTTAAAGTATTTGGAAAGTTTAAGTCAGAAAACAATTCTTTCTAGGTATATGACCACTAAAAAATTACAGAAGAATAGCGAGGTATCTGGAAATTGTGTTAACTAAAAAAAAAAAAAAAAAAAAAAAAAAAAAAAAAAAAAAAAAAAAAAAAAAAAAAAAAAAGTATAAAGTAAATGTAGTGTTTCATTTAAGTGTTTTATGATGACCGCTCATCAAAGTTTGTTATTTGGGCTTTTCATTTAGGTTATTTTACTGTGTTCATGGTCGCATATTTGGCTTTAAAATACACTTATCTATCTGTCTACCTTCTATGTAGAATAATTATACCAAACATATTTTGCATGCAGACCCGCTATACTTTACCCCCCCCCCCCTAATGTGCAAATGTATAGCCCAAATCTATTTCTAAAGTAATAAAGAAACTAACGAAAAAAACTGGTGTGTTCTCGAATTTTGCACAGGGTGAATGAGTGGCGCATAATACACAAGTACCAAAATTCCTTCCCCCTACGGAAATTGAAAAAAACAAACTCAAATAAAGTTCTCAAATTTGGAAAGCCTTATTTTTCACGGCAGGGGGGGATTATTTTCCAGGGGGATTTACCGGGGGTAATTACCGGGGGGGGGGGGGGTAAACACCTAGAACCATTGTCCCTATAATTGCTTTTTTTGTCCCTTTAACTTCTCCTGTAATTGACCCTTCAATTTCTTTTTCTTGGTGTTTGCCCTCTCCCTGAAATAAATTCCTCCGTATATGCCTACCCTTGGCCACAAAGTGCTTTTTGATTATGTGTAAATTGTATTCTTGCCAAATATACGCAAACACAGTACCCCCACCTGGTGGTTTGCGCCAAGCGTAGCGGAACTGTGCCAAGCGTTTTTGGGACTGTGCCAAGGGTGGCGGAACAGTGCAGCACATATGGCGTTCCAAGATGTACATAAGATGGCAAGAAGTCAGCGCTCCCTCAGTTTTTCTGTTATTCAGGGTTCAGAGGCAACGCAATAGCGTTGCCTATAATAAAGGCCATAAGGCTCCAATGTTTTAATAATTTTTTTTTTCCCAGAGGCACTTCATATGGAATTGGTTGTCATGTAAACATCAGAGAAGGCTCATTGATTGGAAATTGAACGTTTAGTTCACTTTTTAAGAGTCAAAAGAGATCGGAGGGCAACTAGCCCCCCACCTACGCCCTTTTCCCCCAAACACATCAGATAAAATTTTTGAGATAGCCATTTTGTTAAAGATAGTTCAAACATCAGATAACAAAAATCTGGATCAACACGACCCCCCAGAGCCTGGGGGCAAATGTTCTAAGATATAACCTGGGAGAAAATGGGGTTTTGCATAAGGGGTTGTCGTAAAAACTTCAGAGGTGGCTCATTTAATTGAAAATTGAATGTTCTAGTTACCTTTTTATGAGTCAAAAGTGACCGGAGGCCATCTACCCCCCTCCCCACCCCGACACACCCACACCCTCTTTTCCCCAAATGCATCCGATCAAAATTTTGAGATAGCCAATTTTTTTTGAAATAGTCCAACAATCAGATAAAAAAAAACTTCAGGGTCAACATACCCCCCAGAGCCCAGAGTAAAGGTTGTAACTTATGTCCCGGGCACATTTAAGGTTTTTATGAAAGAGGTGGTGTTATAAACTTCAGAGGAGACTTGAATGATTAGAAATTCAAAGTTCCTGTTTCCTTTTTAAGAGTCAAAAGTGATAAGATGGCAACTAGCCCCCCGCTCCCTCACCAAACCTTTTTCCCCAAATGTGTGTTATCGAATTTTTTATATAGCCATTTTGTTCAAAGTGGACCAACGATCAGATAACAAAAACTTCAGGGATAACACAGCCCCCCTAATCCCGGAGGCAAGTATTGTAAATTATACCCCACGGGGAATAAATGTTTTTATGGAAGGATGGTAGTATAAACTTCGGAGGGGGCTGATTCGATTGTACCTCGGAATTTCTAGTGCCTTTTCTTAAGAGTCAAATGTGATCAAAGGACAACTAGCCCCCAGCCCCAAGGCCCTTATTTTCTGAAATACATCCGTTCAAAATTTTGAGATAGCCATTTTGTTCAAATAGTTTAAAGATCAAATGACAAAAACTCTGGGGTCAACTCAACCCCCCAGAGCCCGGGGACAAGTGTTGTAAGTTGTGCTCCGTGGGCATATAAGATTTTTATGTAAGGGGCGGTCGTATAAACTTCAGAGGAGGCTCCTTTGATTGGAAATTGAAAGTTCTAGTTACTTTTTTAAGAGTCAAAAGTGATTGGAGGGAATCTACCCCCAAAAACTCCCTCTTCCTCCCTCCCCCGTCAAAAAACTGCATTCAATAAAGATTTTGAGATAGCCATTTTGTTTGAAATAGTCCAATGATCAGATAACAAAAACTTCGGGGTCAACAGGACCCCCTCAGAGCCCAGGGGAAGGGTTGTAGCTGTTTCTCCGGGCTTTTAAGGCTTTTATGGAAGAGATAAGCTTCGGAGGGGACTCAAATGACTAGAAATGGAAAGTTTTAGCTCACTTTTCGAGAGTCAAAAGTGATCCGATGAAAACTAGCCCCTCCCCCACCATCCCTCTTTTCCTCAAATGCGTCCGATCGAATTTTCGAGATATTCATTTTGTCCAAAATAAACCAAAGATCATATATGTACTGATTCATAAAACCCACACTATTCCAACTTCCAACTGCATTTCGTTTTCAGTAAAACGCAAATAACACCCTTGCTTTTAAAGCGCTTAATGCTCACGCTCAATGAGACTTACTTGCAAATTTCGTTGTCTCCTATTGCTTGAAAAGAATCTTAAATTTTTTATCCAAAGTTGTTCTTAATTTCTATTTCCTGGTTAACAAGTTTTAGGATCATAATGAGTTCTTTTTTGTAGTAACAATAAGTTTGTACAGTTTTTGGCTGTAGTTTCAGCCGGGTCTCTTGAGCAACTAACTCCAGTAATTAACTAGTAATGATAAATCAGAGGCAACGCTGTGGCGTTGCCTCTGATTTATCGTTGTAGTTATCGTTGCCTCTGATGTATCGTTGCAACGCTGTAGCGTTGCCTCTGGAGCCGTATGAAGGCCATATGGCTCCAATGTTTATTATTTATTTATTTTTTCCCAGAGGCACTTCATATGGAAGGGGTCGTCGTAGAAACTTCAAAGAGGGTTCATTCGATTGGAAATCGAGAGTTCTAGTGCCCTTTTTAATAGTAGAAAATGATTGGAGGGCAACTAGCCCTTCCACGCCCATCATTCCCCCAAACACATCCAATCAAAATTTTGAGATAGCCATCTTGTTCAGCGTAGTTGATTTCCACATAGAAAATATGTTTTTGAGGAGGACACTCCCCCACAACCCTCAGGGCAAGGGTTTTAAGTTATGCCCTGGGAGCATATAAGGTTTTTATAGAAGGCGTTGCCGTTAAAACTTCAAAAAAGGCTCATTCGATTAGAAATTCAAAGGGCTAGTAACCTTTCTAATAGTCGAAAGTGATTGGAGGGCAACTAGCCCCCCCCCACGCCCATCATTCCCCCAAACACATCCAATCAAAATTTTGAGATAAACATTTTGTTAAAATAGTTCAAAGTTCTGATAACAAAAAACTCCGGTGTCGACACAGCCCACCAGAGCCCGGGGGTAGGCGTTGTAAGTTATGCCCTGGGGGCATATAAACAATCAAACAAACATTAAATAAACAATCAATGCAAACAAACATACAATAGATATTAATGTAAATTAATAAATAAATTTAGTGTTGATATTAATGTAAATTATTAAATAAATTTCTGCTGGGTGGAATTTAACGCGGGGGAATTATCAGCAGGAAAAGAAAATGTTCTTTGAGGGGGGGGGGAATTTACCAGGGGTGGGTTTTCCAAATGTGAATTATTCAGGGAGGGGACGACTAAACGCATTCGATAATATTCTAAATTTTACATCTGAAAGTAACGGGAATAAAGAATCAACGGAAATGTCAGAGATAGCACTTCAGGTTCCTTTAGACGATTTTGTTCGTGTCTTTTGAAAAAAGACATTTTCAAAAGACAGATTATTTTCATTTGTATTACTTTATCTGTGGCTGCTCAATTATGCATGTGAGGGGGGACTTCCCCCCACCACTGTCTACGCTAAGGTTTCAGTTTTTATCTCAAGGCTTAAAAATGAACGCAATGCGATAAAAGTATAACTCAAATAAGATATATAGAATAATATATGCACATAACACGGAACAATTAATCAAAATTACATATTATGAGTTGAGGCTCACCCAAATGATGGCCCAGGGGGTCGCCGTTCCACAACCTATGAAATCAATCCTACAATAACTCAAAATATAAAGTATTTTTGAGTATTTTAAGGTCTTCCACAACTCAAACGGTCCAACATTCTACAGCCCAATGAGTCTGTCTAATCCCCTAAATCGGGAACAGAGAAGATAAGTGAAGTTCCGCCCCGCATTGGATAAGTCTCCAACCTCACCCTCCCCCTCTCCTACTGTCTACGCTATAGTTTTCTTCTTTATGCCAACTACGCCGCCCCCACCCCAAAGACTTTAATAAGGTAAAGTTTTGTATGGGAAGAACACATGGTAAATCTATTATAATTATCCAATTATAAGGTTAAAATACATACTCTGTGATAGATACCAAATTGCTTTGGCACACAAAATCCTATTAAGGTCAGAAATTACTATTAAAGAATAAATGAAACCCAAAACGAACAGAAATTAAATAAACAATCATAGCAAAAAAATACAAAAAAGTAATAATATAAATGAATAAATAGATCTTAAAGCGAGTAATGCTTAGATTGAATATGAAAATCAAGCTTAAAACGAAAAAAAATATATTGCTATTAAAGCACAAATCAAACTTAAAACGAACAGAAATTAAATAAACAATCAATGCGAACAACATACAATATATATTAATGTAAATGTACAAATAAATCTTAAAACGAGTGAAACTTAAATTGAATATACAAATCAAGTTTGGATCGAATAAAAATAACTACAAACAAGAGTTTGGGTATCGCCTCACTGCAGAAGCCTAATACCTACTGCGTCATTGGCGCTTTACTGAAAACGAATTATATTACAAATGTTTTCTTTGTACTTAATATTGAAAATAAATGTTAAAATTACAGTAAAATTTTGAACTGATGAGCTTTCAGCAATTAATATCATTAATATCATTATACATCAAATATTCAGTTTAATTTATTAGTTCTTTCCGAGATTGGTCAAGACAAATATAGTTTCACTGCAAACAAAATTTGGATACTGCCCCCTTCTTTAACTGTAAAAACCTAAAGCCTTCTGCGTCATTGGCTCTTCACTGAAAACGAATTACTCGTATATTACAAATTTATTCTTTTCCAGTTCTTGCAGCATTGAAAATGAAAATGAAAATTACAGTGAAAAAAAAAATCTTGAACTGGTGGATCTTTCAACAATTAATATTAATATATATCTAATATTCAATTTGATTTTGTTTATACTTTCCAAGACTGTTCAAGACTCGTATAGTTTTCAGTAAGGCGCCAATGACGCAGTAGGTTTTAGGCTTCTGCAGTGAGGCGATACCCGAACTCTTGTTTGTAGTTATTTTTATTCGATTCAAACTTGATTTGCATATTCAATTTAAGTTTTACTCGTTTTAAGATTTATTTATTCATTTATATTAATATATATTGTTTTATTTGTAATTGAACAGCAAAATATTTTTTTCGTCTTAAGCTTGATTTTCGTATTCAATCTAAGCATTACTCGCTTTAAGATCTATTTATTCATTTATATTATTACTTGTTGTATGTTTTTTGCTATGATTGTTTATTTAATTTCTGTTCGTTTTGGGTTTCATTTATTCTTTAATAGTAAATTCTGGTCGTTTTGAGTTTGAATTTTAACAGGTATTTGTATCTCCTGAGCTTAAGTTTAAAATGGCCTTTACTTTTCTTTGAAAAACTTATTTTTCGGAGAGTTTTTTTTTTCATTAATTACGGACAAATAACGTGTTATATTCAGCTGTACTTTCGTGTCACAATTCATTATTGTGTCTTGTTTAGGGCTAGTTTCGGGAGGTTAATCTTCCATAGGCCTGATCATGTATGAATCAAACAGTTCGTAGTAACAAACTGTAAGTAAGGAGCGACCCGGCTCAATAGTAACCGAAACTCTAAAAGCGGGAAGTTTAGTCTTACCCATCAAAAGTTACGATAAAATGTGCCTTATTTTCGAAAAAAAGGGAACACCCCTTAAAAATCATAAAATCGTATCAAATCGTATCAGCGTATCAGAGAACCCTAGTGTAGAGGTTTCAAGCTCATATCTGCAAAAATGTTGAATTTTGTATTTTTTGCCAGAAGAAAGATCACGGATGCGTTTTTTTTTTTCCGGGGTGTTCGTATTGACTCAGTGGTTCTAGAATATCGTGAGAGGGCTCGTTCAAACTGAAATTAACCGGATTTCCCCGTATAATTTAAAAACAAACGATCAGAAATTAAATAAAAACTGAAAGTTTTCAACTGAGAGTAACGAGCAACATTAAAACTTAAAACGATTATAAATGATTACGTATATGAGGGGGCCTTGTCAATACCTCGCACTTTACGTTAAAGTTCTTTTAGTACTTTGAAAAGAGCTATTTATTCTAATTAAACGGCCTTTGTGATTCAGGGGTCATTCTTAAAGAATTGGAACAAAATTCGAACTTTAGCGTAAAGAGCGAAATATTAACGAGGGTTCAAACCCCCCTAATATACGTAATAATTTCTGTTAGTTTAAATTTTAATGTTGCTACTTACTTTCAGTTGAAAAAACTTATTTTTTTTATTTAATGTACGCACATGGAACAATACATGGTTCAATTTAAGTTTCCGGTAGCTCAACTCTCATTGGTGTTAAGAGGATTCGATACTTTAAACATCATTTTGTGAGTCTCAACGTCGGCTGACTGTCTCAAAGGCAAAGAGACTATTAGCGAGTTCTCCCAGGGGACTATTTATGATTGAAACATATTGAAAATTTGTGATTTGATCATGGAATTTGATTGAAAAGACAATGGAATTCTGTCGGCACAGTTTTCAATCAAAGCGGGTTGCACCACAGAAAATGCGAAGAGTTGTCAAATGATCAGATGACATTTCTTCGAGGTGATTTTGAGCATTTTCCTAGCTGGTATGCTAGAACGTTCTTAGGGACAACCCTTTCCTGAATTTTAAAAAGAAAATTCCGCTCCGTTTGATCGAAAAAACAAAATTTATACTTTCTAGTGATATAAGCTTCCCTAAAACTAAATATACCTATCTCCAGCACACAACAAGAGAAGTTCCAAAGTTTATCTAGGATTTCAGGGAAAGTAGTTTTCTGCCGTTTATAGCCTACGGATCGCTTATCCAATCTCTACAAGTTATGGCAAGACCGCTCAATCAATTCTAAATAGTTTGGCCACAAAAACTAGAAAAGTTTATAATGGACGAGATAGGCTGATTTTCTTTATGGTATCGAATCCCCTTAAATTCGGTTCAGAAATGTTTCAATTGATTATTTATCTTAATTTCTGTCCATTTTAGGCTTCACTGGTTCATCCCTCGTCATTTCTGTTTATTTTAACCTTGACTTATATGGCTTTACTTCCTCTTTTTGGGAACAGATTCTTTGTAACAATTAATTATAAAAAACTTTTCCACAAAGAAGTTGTTCAAAGAAAAGTAAAGAGAACGTTAAACCAAAAACGAGCAGAAATAAAGTCAAATAGTAATCTAAGTGTAAAATGAACATAAATCACTATCAACAAATAAGTGAAACCCAAAACGAACAGAAATTACAATAAAGGATCAAGTTAAACTTGAGACAAACAGAAACTATCAAAAACAAGAGTAGGGCTAACGCACCCTATGCCCTGTCTGTTAAGACCAGGAAATCACCTACGCCTTACTGAAAACAATTTTTATTTCGAGATGTGTGTTTTTATTTCTCAGAACATGAGAAAAAAAAACATCATAAAAAGAGGTATAGGATCAAACATGCCCCCCCCTCTTTAGAATAACAAAACCTATATGTAAACAACCGGAAACTTGAATAACTTATATCCCCAAAGGCATAATTATTGGATCTTTCAACCACTTGGAACAAAATGGCTATTCCAAAATTTTGATCGGATGTCTTAGGAGGAGGGAAGCTAAACAGAGAGTGGGGGAAGGACTGGCTGCCCTCTAATCACTTTTGATTCTTAAAAGAGTGCTAGAGTTTTCAATTCCCAATCGAGTGGGCCCAATCTGAGGTTACTACGACCACTGGTTTGATACAATCACCTCAGTGGAAAACAAAAATAACACATAGAGCCCACTTTGCTCTTTACATAGGCAGTTCAAACCAAAATAAAATTTCAAGGTGCACGTAAAGCATTAATTTCACATCCTCTATTTATAGCTGTTCAATTCAAATTTTAACCGATTATTCATTTTAATTTAAGTTCATTTTAGGTTTCATTGGTTCACCCATAGTAATGTCTCTTTGTTTTAAGTTTTATTTATTTATTATGTGATTTGATTTTCTCTCCTTTTAGGATTTGTTTTTTAGTAACAACAATGACATTTGATGATACTTTCTAGTTGAAATCAAAATTGAATTTCGTGTGCATGCAAAGTATTAATTTCACGTAATGTATTTATTGCTGTTCAGTTTAAAACTTAATCAACTATTCATTTAGGTTTTATTGATTCATTGGTACTTATGCATTACACGGTACCCTTGAAAGAAGTCAAGTTTGGTTAATGCTAATGAAATAAAATAGGATGAATATACAATAGATTAGAAACAAATTTGGGCTATATATTTGCACATTAGGGGGGTAAAGCGTAACATATATTAAACGGAACCTAACCTAGGTACCTCCCCCCTCCCTAAACCCCAAAAAACAACAGTTTAAATATTGTAAACTCAATGAGAAACCACGCTTTGCGATCAATTTATCTCTTGCAAATACCCGTTTGACGGGTTTCCATTAGTATTTCCTTGTACAGTCTATAGCGGTGGGTACCGCATAATGCATAAGTACCGATTCATCTAGACCTATAGCAATTTCTGGTCATCTTAGGCCTGGCTGTTTATATGTCTTTCCTTCCTCTTTTTTAGTTTTTACAACCACTTTTTACTTTTTTTATATGCCATTTTCTAACGAATTTTTAACTTTTTTTTAAATAATAATAACATTTCTGGTTGTATGGTTTACCATATAAACTTAGAAAAGGCCCAATCTCTGTAGCAGTTGAGGCAACAACATCAGATTTCAAGCACAATGAATTCTTTAGAATAACAATGGTATTAGATGTTTCTTTCTAGTTGAAATCAAAATTAAATTTCTAGGTACATGTAAAGTATTAATTTCGCATCTTCTATTTATGTGTGTTCTCTCTCCAATGTATCATATTACACCTTTTGTTAAATAGGAACATGGTCTTTGAATATTTTGAACAGCAAGTTCCTTTACAATTGGGTATCAATTGTCGGATCTCTATATGAGCAGTATATCTAAATGCCAGAGGTGTATCAGTAACATATATTTACATATCAGTAGCTAGATATCGAATGGACCTATCTCCGTTTTAAGAAATCATATGTGAGACATGACCAACCAGGGTTGCCACCGCTAGTGATTTATCACTATTTCTAGTGATTTTTTATATTGCCTAAATGAGAAAATCACTAGATCAGCACATAAATCACTAGATTATTGAACGAAATCACTGAATCAACCATAAAATCTAGTACTTTTTCATCGTTCGGGTGCCCTGTGCCTAACTTAAAGTATGCTAAACAATACCTTCAGATTTGGCAAACAGGAATACATATAGCTATGACCGTTGTTGGAAATCAAATCTAGATGGGGGGGGGGTCAAACTCTCACGTTTAAGCGGCTTTCACTGATTTCTATACTCTTTTTTCAGGAAAATGAGAAAAGTGGCAAAATATACGATTAAAATTTGAAAAATACTAAATGTTAGGCACTATTCCGTTCACATTTTGCAATATGGGAATCTCAGGGGAGGGGGTGATTAATGCAGAAAATCAATTATTTCACACCGAGATCTCCTGCCTTACTGGCACTGGGCCAAGTATCATCGGTACAACTCAAATACATAGAAGCGTCAGATATTCCGACATCCAATATACATTAGAAATTATATTGCATAACGAAATAATTCTGGTGAACAATAGAATAGTCACAGGCTAATAGCCTACTTTGCCGGCAAGTTTAGGTCGGTGTCCTCAACTCCACAGAAGCTCGAAATTATTTGCCGCAACTCCAGAGAAATCGGTCGAAAATTATAGATTTTGAAAGCATCAGGGATAATTCATTGAAAATTCATACGATTTCGTAATTAGTTTAAGTGATGACCCGAAAAAAGTGGGGTGGAATCTGCATTAATTAACATTGAGAACCAAAGGTAAAATTCAAGACCCCAAATTATTTCAGCTTTAACCTTAAGCCCTTATTTTGTGGATGTTTGTTAATCGAGAAGAGAGCACTGAATAGTGTAATCCAAGTTTTTAAGGCTTCGCTACAAATAGTATATTGTATGCTTTGGCCGAGGTATGCACACTCATTCATCTCGTTTACCTTTAATTAAAATTCCCTTTTCCCTAGAGCGTCAGTTTTCATTACCTTGACTTTATTTATGTGTATCCACAGTTACGTTTTATCCCCTTTTGTAATTAATATTACTTCGAATCCCGCTAATTTCCCCACAGCATATCCATGTCATCAGTATAATTAGGATCAGTTATAGCCTTAATAATTGACAATTACCTTAACTTTCCGTCAAACCATTCCTGAAGACATAAACCTGGGATAAGGCACAGACATGGATTTTTCTTTTTAGGGCAAGCATCTCTTTCTAGGGAAGGGGGGGGGGGGTGAATTGGAATAAAGGGTAGAAATAAAATACAAGAAATGACCTAAGTACACAAAAATTTAGAGATTTCAAGACGGCAAGGCATGAAGTATGCCCCCCCATACCCGCATAAGTTGCAATTGGGTTTATTACCTACACCAATAGAAACAACATGCCCTTTCATGACATCAACTTCAGTTGGAAACAATTTCGAAACTTCGCGCTAACAACCACCCAAAATCGAAATCCATTAGAGACATACCTGAACACAGAGAGGGTGGGAGGATTCCTGAATATTATTCCAAAGGAATAAAGCCTCTCCCTTATGAAACTTTTGACCTTGACCATCAATTCTAGATCGTTTTCCTCTAGTCTTCGTCTAAGGAACAGACCAATATGTACCTATGATTGCATATATAATAATTGTGAACATAGAAAGTTGTTTGGGACGTAACTTACGTTTTGGAATCAAAAAGAAAAAAAAGAAGGAGTCTTTTTTTTTATAGTCATTTGAACACACGCGCATTAGTAGATTACACTTTAACCACAGTTTAAGGATATACCAGTAGCGACCCCTTTTTCCAAACATGACACACATTTCATACCGCGCGTATAAACCCTGAGCTTGAGCATATATGGCAGAGGTTTTCCATAAGCTCATCGTGATGTTGTCATTGCGGGTGCGCGAAGGCGGAGTATGAATCTTGTGTGGTTTTAGATCTGTGTCACATATTTTTAATGGAGAGTATATCCTTTATTGCTACTGTATATTCTTTTTACTGGGGCTTTAACATAGCTCCCGTTCAAACTGAGATGCTTATCTAAACAATACACCAACTAATTGATACCCGTTACAGAAAACGTTACTACCTGAGTAATTGGCCCCTTTTGTGGCTTTGAGATGAGGGGAAAAGTCACAGCACAATTTTGTGCCTGAGCTCCCTCCCTCTTTACTCAGCTTGTTTTGAACACCGCTAGCAAGAATGTCGTGTTATTCGTCACTTGTAAAGCTTACAAAAAAGTCAATAGAGTTGGGATGCAGTAGTAAGAAAATCGAGGAAATTGTCGCAAACACTTAAAGAAAACCGCCAAAGTACAGGTTTTAGGAACAGAAAGGGGTTCTTTTAGGCGCTAGACACATGCTGAAAACGCACCTTTTTGATAGAAAACGCGGCGCCACCCCTACCCAGGCCAGGATTTACCAATAGGCCCGGGTCTAGAGGCACACAATGCCAGGGGGCGCAATAAATTATAGCTGGGCTGGACTGATGTGATTTATCATCAAAGTATCGTGTACACTCCGCTGCCACGCTGCTAATTCACAGGAAAGTGATTTTAAAACAACAAAAGAATTCCGTAGGCCTAGAAGCATCAAAGTCTAAGATCCAGCCCTGACCCTACCACCTCCGCACCAAACTTTAGTGGTTGAAGGCTCAGGTGGCGAAATTGCATGATGCGTGACAATATGGTATTGGAATACGTCTCTCAATTAGAAGGAAAAGTGTACTAAGTTGCAGGGGCGAATCTCCAGCATTTTTATAGGGGGGCAAGAGGGGTCCATATCTGGAGAGTCAAAGGGCATGGGATGTATAATATTCTTTTCTCCACATTATTGGGGGCAATTGCCCCCCCCCCTTGCCACCCCCAAACGACGCCCCTGCTAAGTTGTAATCCATTGCTTTCTGAATAATCCTTGCAGCACTTTCCATATAATGTATTTTGATCTTAACCTTTTGGACAGTTTCGTATTTTCATTACTAAGGATTATGTTTTTAATCCAAGAGGCATGATATATGCCATTTCGAATAAGGACGAGCAAACAAAGTGAAGATTTGTCTGGGCACAATCAAGTCGCCAAAAAAAAAAACCCTCATTATAGCCTAGACTTTGAATAGTGTAAACGTATGACTAATTTTAGGTCAAAGGCTACTCTACATAAGCGACGACTATTACAAAAGATAAAGATTGAGTCATGGAAAAAGGGAACAAAAGCGTCAGTGAAAAAGTGTCTTGGTGCAATCAAGTGACCAAACGCTAAAAATTCCATAGTGCACCCTACAGTCTTACTAGTTGAAACGCAGGACGACTGTTAGGCTCAAAGCCGCTCCGAACAAGCCACCAAAATGAAAGAAGAAAAAAGATAGAGTCATGGAAAAAGCAAACGAAAGCGTCAGTGAAAAAGTGTCGTGGTGCAATCAAGTCAACAAAAAATCCCACATTGTGACCCGGACCCTGAATAGTTTAAACATGTGACTAATTTTAGGTCAAAATCCCCTCCTAATCAACAATAAGAATTAAAAAAAGGAAAGAAATTGAGTCATAGAAAAAGGGAACAAAAGCTTCAGTGAAAAAGTGTCTGGGTATAATCAAGTTACCAAAAGAAAAAAAAAATGCCATACTGTGGCCAGGACCCTTAATAGTTAAAACGCATGACGATTGTTAGGCACTATTGTATCATGTGAAAATGTGTAAAAAACATAGTTGCAGATGTTTGACTTATGTCTAGAAAAAACATCTAAAATTATAATTACTTGTATGGTTTTTAATGTAAGTGTACAAACGTAATCAAAAATCATGAAAGTGCAAAAAACACTTCTTCAATAGGTGTGACACCATGATTCTCAAGATTCCTGTAAGGGTTCCATAATTCGAGGTTCAAAGAATGAGAAAAACTATAATAAGGGCTAATTTACTGCAAGTGAGAATAAATTCGAGTTTTTAGAAGTTATTGAATTATAATATGCGTACAACCCATATAATGTTCGAAATCAAGGGGATACAGACACAGTTATTTGTTACACATCGAATATAAAAGGCACGGAAGGAGGGCGGAGCATATAACTTAAAATTGTATGAAAAATGGGGACAGAGGGTGCTACACGACCGTAAAAAAAGTACATAGCCTCATATCGGAAAGTAAGCAAGAATTTAAAAAACAACAAAAGTACGAAGAACAATAGGGAAATCTTTTTGCAAGACAGTGGAGATAATTTCAATGAATATTTCGGCCCTATGTCCAAGGGCCGTCCTCAGCAAGACAAAAATATATGAAAGAAAAAAGACTCACAACAACATGCAACCAATAAAACCAAAAATTAAAATTTTTTCAAAGCAGTCCTAGCATCCTTACTTCAGCGAAGTTCAACCAGGACTGATTAAAAGTAAGGTAAAACAAGGCGATTCAATGAGATGAAAGAAAAATAATTTAAAAACACGTTCTTATTGCTAATCCAGCTTTTTTGGCAGCTAACCTCAAAGGTCTTTTTGTGACCGGTTCTGTGTTAATATCTATCGGTTTTTTAAAATAATTTGTAAGATCATTTTTAATTAAATTTGTGTATAGAGCATTTAGTGTTTATTCCCCCAAGTCCCTATTTCAGGAAATATTATTATTAATCTTAATTCTGATTTCAATTGATTCTCGGACTACCTGCTTTATGCCTAGGTCATTGCTAATAAGGGCAGATTCATCAAAAAGTATATTGTGGCTAGGATTTTCAAAAATATGGCTGCCTAATGCAGAATCAGATGAAACAACGGAAATACTAGAATTTAGAGCTTTGACTATATCATCTTTATGCTGTTGTATGCGCTTTTCTAAATTCTGGTGTGTTCTACCTACATAATATTTGCCACAATCACATGGTATTTGATAGACCCCTCTTTGGCGAGTAACTGGGGTTTTATCTTTACCAGAATTTAGAAAATTTATGATTCTAAAATTATTTGTGAATACTACATACAGATTATTTTTTGTGCAAACTTTTTTAAGATTTGTAGTGATTTTTGGGATGTAGGGGAGGTAAATTATGTTTAAGGGCTTGTCAGAAATATCACATGTTAAACTATCATTAATTTTCGGGAATGTCTCTTCAGTCTACAATTAATTACACTGTTAATAAATAAAATAGGATACCCATTTCCAAAAAGTATGTCCTTGATAAAGTTTAATTCTGCTGTTATGTGGGAATCAGAACAAATGTTTAGGGCCCGATCGACGAGGGATATTACGACTGCTCTTTTAACTTGTGGGGGGTGGTTTGATTTAAAATGCAAATATCTATTATTTTGTGTTGGTTTTCTATAAATAGTAAAATTGAGTTTATCGAAGCTACGAATAACTAACACATCTAGGAATGGGATTTTATTTGCGATTTCGATTTCTAAAGTAAACTGTAAATTTCTATCGTATGTATTAAGGTGATCTAAAAAATCCTTAAGCTCATTTTCCCCATAGTTCCAGAGTGAAATTACATCATCCATGTAACGTCCCCAAAAGACATGTTTTAAAAAATACGAATCTAATGCCCAATTTTCAATATGTTCCACATAAATATTCGCCAGTAACCCGGAGAGGGGCGCGCCCATCGCTAAGCCATTAATTTGCTGGTAAAAAGATTTACGGAATTGGAAATGCATTGAGTACTTGTTACAGAGTTTAACCAAGGTCATTAAGACATCACAATCTATTCCTGCTGCTGAAGCTTCTATTAAGTGATAATTTTCTTTGATTTTATTTTCTAATAACTGTTCAGATACTGTGACATTAATATTTGTATACATTGAAACAATGTCAAAGCTACTTATAATTGTATTTTCTGAGATATTTACGTTTTTGAGTTTTTCAACCAAATCTACCGAATTACATATATATGATTTTTGAGAGAAAAGCAAAGGTTTAAAGGCTGTACATAACCATTTCCCAATATTGGATGTGGGGGCTTTCGTACAAGCTACTATGGGCCTTAAAGGAATGCCTTGCTTGTGTAATTTTGGTAGACCATAAAACTTTGGGCAAAAGCTACCGCGGGGGAAAAATTTATTGTATAGCTGTGGAGTAGTTTTACCATTTTGTTTTAAACTTTTTAGTTCATTTATAATTTTGTTTGCAAATTGATCAGTATGATCGTGGGTTGTAGTTCTATATGTTGTCTCGTCATTTAGATGAAAATAAATTTTTGTATCATAATCTGTCCTATCCATGACAACTAGAGAATTGCTTTTATCTGCTTTAGTTATAATAATGGATGAATCTTTACGGAGATTAGATAGTATTTTTAGGTCATACAAATTATCTGGCTTTTTATTGGCGGGAGAATTAATCTTTTTTTGATTGTTGTAAAGGGTATCTATAAGACTAGCCCTAACTTCATCCGGGTTGGATATAGATGTATAAAATTTGTGCACAGAGGATTCTAGAGAGGAAATTAAATCTGCTACAGGGACATGTCTTGGAAGAAAAGAGAATTTTGGACCTTTTTCGAGAATTTGAATTTCCTTTGGTTCAAGCGTTCTAGAGGATAGATTAACAACAGCCGGTCCAGGGGTGAATCTTGGAGTGTAAGTAGGGCTATTCCTCGAAAATTCATATCTCAGGTTTTCCAATTTCTTAATAAGTCGTTCCCTTGATAAGCGGAAATCATGACTAAACAAATTTCTTTCCAATCTAGCAACCTGGCTAAAATCAACAGAGGACAAATTTTCAAATAAAAAATTTTCTAAGGATTTTCTTTCAGAGGAAATAGTATATCTTTTTTGTTTTTTGTCTTTAATGATGTGTGTTAATGTTTTTAATTGTAGTGTGCGAGCAAATTGCTCTTCTTTCCGGGTATTTAATTTTTTTATTTTTTGGGAAAAATTGCATTATTTACAGTATTGATGGTGCGGCAGGGGGCGGCAAAATCTACATTTGCCCCCCCCCCACCCCGGAGAAAAAACTCAACTTTGGCTCTGCCTCATCAATTACAAAATCTGCTCTCCATTGGGGTACATTATCGTTGTGCTTTGTGTGTTGCATTGAGCGGAGTCGATAAATTCATTCATTAAAAAGGCACCATCCATCCTTCATAAGTATCCAACCTTTGAATCAATTACGTAAATCCTTTGAAATAGAGGTATAACAATACTTTTATACAACTTGTCACTGTATTGAGTCTTGATAATTTGATATGAAGCTTAACAAAGAAATATTTGAGTTTCTCGGACTAACAAAAAAAAGAAGAAAATAATCGATTGAAGAAGAGTATTCTTCTTGACTTGAACTCCATTGCTGCAACAGATTAAGCGAAATATACTTTATATATATATATGTATATATATATATATATATATATATATATATATATATATATATATAATATATATATATATATATATATATATATATATATATATATATATATATATATATATATATATAGATATATATATATATATATATATATATATATATATAATATATATATATATATATATATATATATATATATATATATATATATATATATATATATATATATATATATATATATATATATATATTGCCGCCCCCTGCCGCACCATCAATACTGTAAATAATGCAATTTTTCCCAAAAATATTACAACTTAAGCTTGTTTTACCGCCCCCCCCGGGTATGCCCCCCTAGATCCGGCCCTGTGATGGGGGTAAGAAACATAAGTATTGGACACATCAACCACCAATCAAACACAATAAAAAGTAAATAAATAAATAAAAGCATACCACAAAACTAGAAAATGAAAGGCTTGAAGAATATAGAAAAAAGAGAAAAAAAAGTAATGTCAGGTAGGCAGTGCATAGGAGGTAACACCAACATGGAAAAGAAAATAACAATAAAAAAGGCTACACAGAGGGCCTATGCTCCATCATAAAAGCTCATTAGATAATACTTAATATTTTCTTTTTCAAATTATGCCGGTTATGGCGGGCCTTGTCTCCCTAAACACCAGTATTTTTATAGTGGTTCCTATATATTTCCTATGATTAAATATATTACACATTTTCTCCCTTGCCCCCCCCCCGCCAAAATAAATTCTTGCTTACTTTCCGACATGAGGCTATGTACTGTTTTGACGGTCGTGAAGCACCCTCTGTCCCCATTTTTCGTACAATTTTAAGTTATATGCTCCGCCCTCCTTCCGTGCCTTTTATATTCGATGTGTAACAAATAACTGTGTCTATATCCCCTTGATTTCGAACATTATATGGGTTGTACGCATATTATAATTCAATAACTTCTAAAAACTATATATATATATATATATATATATAATATATATATATATATATATATATATATATATATATATATATATATATATATATATATATATATATATATATATATAAGTTTTACAGGTTATGCTTAACACTTTACGAAATGCTTGCTTCGATCCAGAAGTAGACAGCGAGAATGCTTGCGCTACTAAGAATATTATATTCATTTACCCCGACTTTCTTCGAATCCAAAGAAACCCTAGAATTTCCCAGTTAATTAATATTTCATTGTTAAACAGCCTGTTAGTTTGGAAGTTATTAGAAACTTCAATCAACCCCAAAATGACCGGAAATTGTTTCGATATCAGCTATGAGAAAGTTTTTTTTTTTCAAAATCCATCGTTAGCATTAGAACCAAACTGTAACGCTGATTTTCATTTATTGTATTTCGATCCATTTTTTGAACATTTTGATCATATATTCCAAGTAATCAAATTTGCGTTAAAAGAAAATAATAATATAAAAATAATGAAATGCTAAAAGACAGGGGCGTCGTCTGGGGGGGGAGTTGCCCCCAATAATGTGGAAAAAAAATATTTTGTATCCCATACCCCTTGAATATCTGGATACGGACCCCTCTCGCCCCCGAATAAAAATACTGGGGATTCGCCCCTGCTAAAAGATAAGACAGTAACAATGGTTTATCTCAAGCTTTTTTCTGCGATGTGCTAAGAAAGATTTCTGTTATGAATCCTTATTCCTGGTCCCATTTGTAACAGCCTGTTTATCTCACAGGAGGTTAGGGAGACCTAGAATCAAAGGGGGAATGGAGGAAGGGGATATCAAATATATTTAAGTAGCTCCAGGTGAGATTCGACTCCTAACTATGATTTAGTATATAATCGGAAAGTCTTCCCGTAGTCGGGAAGTCAATCAACCTCTTTTTTCTCCAAAATGTTCATTATTAGAAAACTACATAATCAATTAGTTTGTCAACCTCTTTATTTCAAAGAACAGTAAAACCTATCTTAATTATTACTATACTATGTAGTAAAGGAGTTAATTAAGCTCTTCCTTCAGTAAAATATCCATAATAAAAACATTAGTAGTCGAAGAATTCTCTTTCTCAAAGAGAACAGTCATACTTCCTTTATCACAAAGAGGGGCGCCAATAAGGGGATGGAGCGTATTTTTGGTCCTCCAAGATTTTAAAAAAATACATTTTTTTTTATTTTCATTGGAAATATCTTTGTTGGTATTTTAATTAAGAAAATAGAAAAAAAAAACAACAAAATTGCCCGTCTAGATTTTGAAAAATACATTTGGCCCCCTCCTACATTTCCGTGAATCGGCACCAAGGCCGTATTCATGTAGGTTTTATAGGGGTAGCCCCCCCCCCCCGATTTGTAAAAAACATAACAAATATGCATACAAAACAAATTTTTGATGCGTTTTGTAACCCCCCACCAGTCGCGTAATTTCGTCAAAAACCTGGGGGGGGGGCAAATTTGGAGCCATTTTCTTCAAATCAAGTGAATATGACAGTGAAAACTGAAAAATTAGCCATATAGTACCATAAAGGTAAAGATATACTAAAGAAAACTGACCCGTTCCTATGGACAGGGGCTTCATTTTTTGTGAGGGGGAGGTGGGACAAGGGGGGTAGTTCTCCCCCAATAATTCGGGGAAAAAATTATTATATAGCCCATGCCCCTTGACAATCCGGATATGGACCCCCTCTTACCCCTCAACCCCCAATAAAATACTGGAGCTACGCCCCTGTCTGTGGATGCTTGAATTATGTAGACTTATCTTTGACAAGATTTTGAAGAAACTAAATTTCAGCTGGGGGGCAAACTGGGGTCTGGAGGGGGCAAACCGAGTTCTGCGATGGGCAGTATCCCTCCTGCTTCTTATAAAATTACGCCTGTGCCCCCCCCCCAAAGAAAAATCCTGGATATGCCCTTAATCGGCACCACTCCTTGTAAATGGTTTAAATTACCAGCAAAACTTATCTAATTTAGAATGGCTGCATTTGACTGTTGTTTACCCCAAAACCAGACCTTGCTTGAATATTACATATAGGCATAGTCTGTTTAAGCTGTCTAAATGAACAGCAGGCTCTCAGACAGCAGGCTTTTCAGACAGCAGGCTCTTAATTTGGACATTATGTGTATAGGGTTAGATAGTTGTTATTGGTTTATCGTTAGGACTAAGCAAGTTGAAATTGGCTGACTTGGAAAACATCTGAATTTTTAAAAAAGTTACCTCTACACTTTAGATTAGTTAAGTACATTTAATCAGTAAAATTCTACTTTGGCTACTTTTGGCTATCTTAGAAAGGGGGTAGGTTAGGAAAATGAAACTTTCAGTGATGGGTCTACAGACTAAAGTATATCCCAGGAAGGCATTTGAAGTAGGTCCACTCCTTCTCTCTCTAGAGGATCCTAAAATTTGCTTACATGACAGGTCTATTTCCTATTGAAATTTTGACAAAACAAAATTTTACCTTAATTATCAGTCATCAGTTTCTTTTTCTCTGGCTTTGGTTCTAAAAATGCAATTCCTGTTATTTGAATAGAATTTTAAGCCTTATCAATGTTTTTTTTTTCAAAATTTAGGAAATGTTTTTGCATATCTTTGCAAAACTTATCTAATTTAGAATGACTGTCTGTTACCCCAAAACCAGACCTTGCTTGAATATTACATATAGGTATTGTCAATTTAAGCTGTCTAAATGACAAGTTGTATGTGCAGACGCGTAAGAAAAGTGGATTCCAAGGCCGTATCCAGGGGGGGGTACCCGGTTTGAAACCCCCCCCCCCCCTCGAAATTTTTGACCGAGTCGAAAATTAGTCGAAAAACGGTTCTGATCAGCTTACGCAGGATGTTAGACAAAGTCCACGGGAAAAAATCGGGTACCCCCCCCCCCCAAACAAAAATCCTGGATCCGCTCTTGGTGGATTCTAAAGCCTTTGGCCTCTTCGTTTCAATTTTTTGATGATATTTCTCTATTCATAATGTAATTCGACTGATGTTTGCTCTTTTTGAATTTGCCCCTACCCCTTGAAGAAAAATTCTACATGCGGACTATGTCCGTGTGACGGAAGTTGTTTGTGTCCAATTGTCAGTATAATTACAAGGTTGTTATGCAAAATACTTCTATTCAAATTGGCAAAACACTAAATATCAAAATCTTGCATATTCATTCTCTGAAAGATAATTCTCATAGATACGTCACAAATTGCTGACAAATTACAACAGTAACTTAGTGAATTGGTAAACATACTAGTAGTCAGTACATATATTAATATTCCATATTTATTTTCTGGTGATTTAAGAAGCATTTTAGCATCCGAAGTCATACTGTCAAAACAGAACAGTTTTCTATCCTAGAGGTATATTCAGCGGAGTTACCAAAGTCAGCATATTTTTACTATTGGTTGCACATTGTTCACCCAATGATGGGTTATTAGTGCCTCTAAATAAAGTAGTAATCAGGGATCTAGGACGCAATTGCGTCCTAGATTTTGGATAGTTTTGTTAAAAAGTCAAAAAACCAAAATCCCCCTTGATTTCAAGGAAACATTTTTTATCTTTTCATTAATTAATCACCCCGCCCCTGGACATGCAAGCATCTTTTTTGTGTCTACATTGAAGAAATCAAATCGAAAGAAAACCTTGCCTGATCTACATTTTCGTGAATAACCTGCACTGGTAATACTTTTTAGTATTGTCCGTTAAAGGTGGTGAATTTTGGGAAAAACAAACACTGAAATTTTGTGTACCTTTAAATAAGGTTGTTTTGTCAGTTTAGCTACACACGCACGACAAATTTCTGAATACAGTTCTATTTTTGTCTGGCAGTAGTTTTTTGTCGGTAAGCTTTAAAAATTGAAGTGGCAATGCTGATAGAGTGCATACAAAAAGGAATGCCAAGTACTTATTCTTACTGTTTAACCTTCAAATTCACTTAAATGCAAAATTATTAAATGTCTTTTCCGGCAAATTACAACTTACGAAGAAAGCCTTATAATTTTCGATAAGCAATCGGTGCTTCTTGAAGCACTTACACAAAGATACAGGATGGATAAGATGAAAGAGGCCTTGTGTGAATTTAAAAGTAAGAATACTAGCAGAATAGAAAATTATTAGTATATTCTCTGCTACATCCATCATTAGTTTTCGAGAGGGGGAGAACAACAAATTTGGGGAGGGGAGTACAAAAATAGATCACTGATTATCAAGGTTTCAGTGCGCAGAAATTTGTTGACATGTATTTTTAAACTTTTGAACGAGTCGGACAAAAATTGCGAGAGGAAGGGTTCGAACCAGGTAACACGTCCCCCCCCTGTATTCAGCCAAGAATATATTATAAATTTCATTTAAAAGAAATAAATGCAAATATTCTGAATGACAAATACATATGAAAAACATATATAATTAAAAAGAATAATAGCCAAGATAATATTTTGTCCTTTTCGCTCCTTTTCTGTCCACTGGCTGAGGTTACCCTCGTTTTCTCGGTTACTATTTTTTTAATTATAATTTTCTTTGTTCATCATGCGTTAAGTGTGATATTAGAATGTATTCTGAATAACAACAAGCATATTGAATAGCTCACAAGGGTGAACATCACAAGGGTGATGCGTGTGTTAACCATTAACTTCGACACACAAATTACCACGTCTGAAACTGCACTCCCTCTGCCGACTACATTCGCATCATGCAAGGGCACCTCTAAGCATTGCTTGGGGTTGTTTGTTGACCAGTGAGGAGTATTTCGAAAGTTCTTTCGTACTATGGGTTGCAGTGATCCCACCAAATGAAATGGCACAAGTTTTCTAAAAATTTGTCAAGGCACACTAATTTGGGAATCAAAGTTCATTGTAAGCACTTTCAATGCCTCTCGTGAACTATAGAGTCGAAACTATAGATTCTGTTTTTGCTATTTTTAAATCAAAATTATAATATATTAGAAATACACTTTTCTCTAAGCATATGTACTTCTATACTCACACCATGCCTATTTTATCTTAGCCACCATGTATTAAGTATGCTATATGTTTTAATCTAGAATACATTATTGGCATTCATGTTCGATCAAATGCAGCATACAATTGAATCAAATAGGCTATTTTGACAGCCTAGCAATAAATAGGGTCATAGGATTTGACTTACCTTGTCTAATTAACCGTGAAAATATTGCAAATCCCAAAAATCGTATAGTACAAAATGTTTAGGTATATATGAGGATATATAAATATATCGGACTTAGGTAATTATAAAAAATTTGAAGTTGCTTCACCCCCTAGAATTACCTAAAAGTTTCAACTCAACCTCCCGAGTTGTTAACGAGATATTGCTGATATGCTACATGGTTGATAACCTGAATACAAATTGGGTTTTTCCATTTACCTCTGTCTCTTTCCCCTAAGTCCAAATCCAAAGTTCATTTGACCCCAAACATTACCTGAAAGTTTCAACTCTGTACACCAATCATTCCCTAATAATTGCAGATAATGTATTTTGGAGACTTGGGTGCACAAAACGTCTATTGATTTACTCTGGTACACGTGTTGTTTCGGAAGTGTATGCATGAGAGACACTGGGAAATCATAACCTACCTAAAAATCCCTGAGATTTCCAAGCAGATCAGAAACCCAAGACCAACATGCCCGCCTTTTGTACTTAAGTCTATCTGTAAACAATGCGTAATTTAAGGGCCTATGCCCTGGAGCTGTGGTGGCCATGTTGACCTTGGCTTCATACTCATAAGACCTTTTGACCATTTTAAATAGAATGAGTATTTAAAAGTTTTGAACCGATACCTTGTGGGGTTATGGGGAGGCCTAGGCAGAAAAAGAGCACGGGAGAAAGCTGGTTGTGCTTCAATCTCTTTTGACCATTTGAAAAAGGTTCTAAGACTTTCAATGCTTGACGAACCCTCTCCCAAGTTTCTATGACCAATGCCTTCCATACGAAGTGGTCGGGAGAAAATGATACATGGGAGACACTGATTGCACGTTAGGCAAGGGGTATCGATTTTTTTTTTCTTTTGGCCGTCTAGCTTTTGTGTAAGTGAAAATCGATGAAGTCTAAACGAATGGCTTAACAGAATTTCGAAATTCAAAATAATAAAAGATCTCATCTTCCAAAACAATAAAATTAAGCACTCTTTTTGTTTTAGTTCCAGGAAGTTGACCTATGCTTTAGATTGCTCGGCTGAATAACACCCAAAATTGGGGCTCTTCTATTAGCCTAGCTTTTAGATTAAGTTTATTTTTGAAGTGGCACTTTTTTAGCTTCTTTGGCATCATTTCATCCTCTTTTCGGCAAATGCTTATTTTAACATCATAGTTAGCATTTGTTCGTTCATTCCATTCGTTTGTTCAAAAACATACCATTCGCCTTTAAAACATTCTTTTATTCACAAGCCAAAATAAAACATTTCGAACCAAGCAAATACGTATTCGCATACATTAAAATAAAATTTCTTGCTAGATATAAATTTCTAATACCCTGTTATACAAACATGCCAACTTAGAGCTCTAGCTCAAAAGGCTAAAAACTTTCACAGAAGAGCAAATAGAAAAGCTGAAAAGTCCTTAAACACTTCAAGATTCCCAGGGGGTCTTTAGAAAGCCCATTTTTGTATAAAAGCAAACTATCGGTGACTTGAAAACTCAAAGGATTTGACTTAAGTTAAGGGGACCCCCTTTTTGAAGTTAAGGGGACCCTCTTGGAAATAGCATACAATTTCCAAGAGGAGGGAGAGACTGAATGCAACACTCAGGAACATGTAATTGTAACGTTATAGCAGAAGGGAATTTTTGGCAGAAAAATAATTACTATTAGCTTTAAAGATTTTTCAGTTCCAAAGAATATGAGGATAATGGAGGCAAATATAAGCAAAGCAATGATAATACCAATAATAATAGTTCTTCTATTGTCCAAATCCTTCCTGTTTTGAGGGCCATCTTTAAAAGATATCTTTACAGTCCTACTCATTGTTACTTAATACCCGTAGTTTGATAAACATAAATACTTCTACTTCAAAACACTGTCATAATTACTTTTTCTCCTCAAAAAATGAGCTGGAAGCAGATACATACGCAAGGATGCTGTCCTTTGGCCCCCATAGGGGACCACTCCTTCCCGGGCTCAGTATTTTTACACGCCTATATTTCCCACATTTCCATACGATTCCGTTATTTTCAAGGGAAAGGAGTCTTTTCGAACTTGTCCCTCCCCCGAGAGGTGAAGATCGCCAAAATGGATTCCTATCTATATATCTGGTTCAGAGCACTGTTTAATTAATTATTTAATTGTTTATTTATTATAACAAATACCTCTGAGCAGGAAACAAGTGTCTAAATCTCCATATTTCTCCCAAATATCCCAAATTTTTTTGCACAAAATTTGCCTGTTTTGAGTCTTTTAGAGCGCATCCGTTATGGAAATGTAAACTTTCAATTCTATTTTTTGAAGTCGGTTGTTTGCATTGACGACATCTTTTCTTGTAAAAGGACATTACGATATTTCTAATATCTTTGTCGAGTCACTGACTAGTCAGAATCTCTTGATTCCATGTACGGAAAAACTATCAAACAGTTCGTGATGGTAACGAACTGTAAGTAAGGAGCGACCCGGCTCAATACCAACCGAAACTCTAAAAACCAGAATTGTGATACTAATAGATATATCAAAAGGGTCAGCTTTTTATGCTGATTCCAAAAATACAAGTTTCATTAAGTTTAGTTTGACTTATCAAACGCTACGAGCCTGAGAAAATCATACCATCAGATTCAGCGTATCAGAAAACCCTACTGTAGAGCTTCAAGAAGGTGGAATTTGTATTTTTTTGTACAGAAGAAAGATCACGGATGCGTGATTATTTGATTTTTTGGTTTTTTTCCAGGGATGATCGTATCGACCCGGTGGTCCTAGAATATCGTAAGAGGGCTCATTCAAACGAAAATTAAAAGCTCTAGTGCTCTTTTTAAGTAACCAAAGAGATTCGAGGGCAATTAGGCCCCCTCCCCGCCCCCTTTTTCCCGAAATTGTCTGATCAAAATTTTGAGACAGCCATTTTGTTCCGCATAATTGAAAGGCCCAGTAACTATGCCTTTGGATATAACGTGCCACCCCCAGAGCCCCAGGGGAAAGGTCTTTGAGTTATAAAGTTTCCCCATTGTTTACGCATAGTATTTGTTATTGGGAAGTATATATATATATATATATATATATATATATATATATATATATATATATAATATATATATATATATATATATATATATATATATATATATATATATATATATATATATATATATATATATATATATATATATATATATATATATATATATATATATATATATATATATATTCGTATGGTGGGGACGAATTTTTGGCTGGGGTTTTTCACGAGAGAATTTTCTATGGAGAGGGAAGTTTCCAGGGAGTGAACTTGATCAGGTGAAATTATACACTGGGGGAATTTGCCAGAACTCCTAAAAAAAATTCTTTTGTATGTCTTGCTTTCTGTTTTCCGTCTCAATTTTACGCGTAGAGTTGTCAAGGGTAATTGTCAGGGGTAAATTTTCAACGGGATGGAATTGTCCAAAGGATATTTCTATGGGGAGGGGGATTTCTCCGTGGAGGTGGGGCCAGATTTCCTGGTATTATTTAAAAAACGATCAGAAATTAAATTAAAAAAAAAACAAGTTTTTCAACTAAAAGTAAGGAGCAACATTAAAATTTAAAACGATCAGAAATTATTACGTTTATGAAGGGGTTGCCCCCTCTTCAACATCTCGCTCTTTGTCAGTTTTATGCAAGATTTGATGGTGACATGTTAGGTTAGGTTTCTAACCCCTTTATGAGACTTATAACCTGACCCAACCTAATCTATCTTGAACTTTTACTATCAAAGCTTGCACAAGACTGACAAAACTGACTAGCAAAGGTGATTGCATCCAAGCAGAGAAAAAGGAATTTTGGACATTCACAGGAACATATAAACTTAACTTGTCATTTAGCATCTAAAACAAAAATCAAATCGAAAGCGACCAGGACCGCCCCACAATTCTTTTCAAAGTCTGCTAATTTGTAATCTGAAAATTATTTAGTCTGTATAGACTTAAAGTGTCTCAAATGCTGCTTTGACAGAAGTAACGTTTCAAGTGACAACTCTGTCTCTTGCTGTATCACGATTCACAGTAGTTTTCCAGCCGTTCTCCGAAGCAATTTGATCCGTATCGCTTACTTTCAAAACCATATCAAATTACATATGCGACTTTGATTCATTTCTTCAATCTCATAAATCTTTTAAATACCTTGAACAATGATTTCATCAAAGCACATTTTCCCAAAATAAATGATTGAATATACATTCGTATCTAAAGCCATCTATGGACTGGCCCACTAACTGAGTTATCACTTTACAATACCATGTTCAAATGATGCTATCATGCCTTTAATGGATAGGCGATCCATGTACTATGTGTCAACGCAGTAAGTGAAGGTTATTAATAATTATTATATTGAACTCGCTGTCTTCTGATATTCTGGCAGCATTAAATTAGTTTTTTTCTTATTCAGAGCCAAAAAATCCCAATAGTTTTTGTCAAATAAGGGAGCCATTATGAGAACTAATCTATATACCACATAGATTAAAACGATGATAAAATTGAGGATTTATACAACCAATCATCCAGAAAATTGAAAGGAAACCTGACTGTTTTGACCATACCGTTGAAGCAGTTATTTTTGAATTTTCCCCGAATTCCCCCAATAGAAAAAGAGGTCCTTTAGAATCTTCATGAAAATTAACGTTCGTAAAAAACACGTACGCTAACACGGATTATAAATAGTAAATTCTCACTAACATTTATTTCCAGAGATATTTTGTACAACTCTTTTTTTGGGAAATTCCCCAACATTTTGGGACAGCGGAAACGCTGTTTTGACAACCTAGACTTCGGTGATTTAAAAGGCAGTATGCTAAACGACATAAAAGTTCAAAGGAGAGCAGGAAACACGATTTGATTGTCATTAACCAACGGCTGTTAGTAAAATAAAGTTTTTCTATTTTATCTTCAAGATAAGAAAAAAAAAGAAAAAAAATCACCTTTAATTACTTTTCTACTAGTCTGACAAAAATTTCGAGGGGTGTCAAACCCTCTAGCCCCTTCTTGACAAGCCCCTGGATGGCTAATAACCTCTCCCCCTAGAATATTATTAATTACCAAATGTTGTGTACATAGTTATGTACGTATATATTTCAAATAATATTTTTGGTAGTAGCCTGTTATGTCCACTTCCATTCATATATATTTTCTTTTATATATATGATTATATATATGAACAAATTTATGACAAATATTTTCTTTTGTACTTAATATTGAAAATAAACATTAAAGTGATAGTAACATTTTGAACGGAGGAGCTTTCAGCAATTAATATCATTATACATCAAATATTCAGTTTAATTTATTAACTCTTTTTAAAGTTGTCAAAGACGAATATAGTTTCACTACAAACAAGTATTTGGATAATGCCTCCTTTCCTAACTGTAAATAAAAACCAAAAGCCTACTGCGTCATTGGCGCTTAACTGAAAACGGATTATATAATCTTTATTTAAAAGCCAACTAAAGCCATATACAAAAAGACATACTAAAGAAAAATTACACTTCATTTGACATCCTTCCCATCAATACAAAATTTCCTACTGCCACAATATAACGGGGAGTCCTAGACCTCATTAACTCACAAAGCAGCCTATCTTTCCCCTCTTGGATAATTAATCCCCTTAAATGAGATAGTTGCTTACACCGGAGGAGGAAATGGCCCAACCCATAATCATTTTCCCCACATCTCAAGCAACTACACCCGGCCTCCGGGCCTTCCCGGGAAGGCCCGGGTATTATATTACAAATATTTTCTTTTCTAGTTCTTACTGCATTGAAAATAAAAATACAATTACCGTGAAATGAATTCTTGAACTGATGGATCTTTCAACAATTAATATCATTATACATCAAATGTTCAATTTGATGTTGTTTATACTTTCCAAGTCTGTTCAAGACGCATATAGTTTTCAGTAAAGCGCCAATGACGCAGTAGGTTTTAGACTTTTACAGTGAGAGAAGGAGGTCAGACCCAAACTCTTGTTTGTGGTGATTTTTGTTCGTTTCAAGCTTGATTTGCATATTCAATTTAGTTTCACTCGTTTTAAGATTTATTTATTAATTTACATTAATATCTATTGTATGTTTGTTTGCTTTGATTGTTCATTTTATTTCTGTTCGTTTTAAGTTTCATTTGTACTTCAATAGGAAAATATTTTTTTCGTCTTAAGCTTGATTTTCATATTCAATCTAAGCATTACTCGCTTTAATATCTATTTATTCATTTATATTATTACTTGATGTATGTTTTTGCTATGATTATTTATTCAATTTCTGTTCGTTTTGGGTTTCATTTATTCTTTAATAGTAATTTCTGGTCGTTTTGAGTTTGAATTTTAAAAGGTATTTGTATCTGCTGAGCTTAAGTTTAAAATGGCCTTACTTTTCTTTGAAAAACTTATTTTTTGGAAAGTTTTTTTTTAATAATTTTTTTTTCGTTTTTGATTGCAAAAAATTTTAAGTTTTTAAAAATTCCTTATTTCAAAATCAAACTTAAAAAAAAAATCAAATGTTCATCAAAGTATCAAAACTGATATCAAAGTAACAATATCAAAGTGAAAACATGGGTTCTTGTCAACCTCGGAGTTTTTATTATGTGATGTTTAAGCTATTTTTAACAAAATTGCTATCTCAAAATTTTTATCGGATGGGTTTGGGGAAAAAGGGCGTGGGGGGGGACTAGATTAAGCTTCGGTCTCTTTTGACTCTTTAAAAGTGAACTAGAACTTTCTATTTTCAATCAAATGAGCCCTCTCTGAAGTTTATACAAGTATCCCTTCTATACGAACCATATATATCCCCAGAGTATAACTTACAACGCCTGTCCCTAGGCCCTG
The DNA here is from genome assembly GCA_027921565.1 of Artemia sinica. Taxonomy (NCBI): domain Eukaryota; kingdom Metazoa; phylum Arthropoda; class Branchiopoda; order Anostraca; family Artemiidae; genus Artemia; species Artemia sinica. Next base: position 39,196,387 of record CM051272.1, on the reverse strand, counting down.
GGGTTGTGTCGACCCTGGAGTTTTAATATCTGATGGTTGAACTATTTTTAACAAAAGAGTCACCTGAAATTTTTATCGGATGGGTTTATCCATCCGATACACCCAAAGGCGTGGAGGACGGGAGGGGCTAGTTGCCCTCCGATCTTTTTTCACTCTGAGAAAATGAACTACAATTTTTAATTTCCATTCAAATGAACCCTCTCTGAAGTTTATACGAGCATACCTTCCAAAAGAACCATATATGCCCCAAGAGCAATACTTACAATGCCTGCCCCGGCCCTGGGAGGGGGGGGAAGGTTGTGTCGATACAGGAGTTTTTCTTATCTGACCTTTTAACTGTTTTTAACGAAATGACAAAACGCAAAAGAAGTTTTTGTTATATGATCTTTGAACTATTTTTAACAAAATGGCTACCTTAAATTTTTATCAGATGTATTTGGGGAAAAAGGGCTTAGGAGGGGACCAGTTGCCCTCTGATCACTTCTGACTCTTAAAAAGGGCACTAGAACTCTCGATTTCCAATCGAATGAGTCCTCTTTGAAGTTTATACGACGACCCCTTCTATATGAGGTGCCTCTGAGAAAAAATAAATGGAGTGTGAGGGGAAGCTAGCTGCCCTCCAATCACTTTTGACTCTTAAAAAGTGAATTACAACTTTCGATTTCCAATCAAATGAGCCCTCTAGGAAGTTTATACGAGCATCCCTTCCATAACAACCATATATGCCACCAGGGCATAACCTACAACGCCTACCCCCGGGCCCTGGGGGGCTGTATCGACACCGGAGTTTTTGTATCAGAACTTTGAACTATTCTTAACAAAACGTCTATCTCAAAATTTTTATTTGATGCATTTAGGGCGTGGAGGAGGGGGGCTAGTTTCCCTCCGATCTCTTTTGACTCTTAAAAAGTGAACAAGAACTTTCAATTTCAAATCAAATGAGCCCTCTCCAAAGTTTATACAATCATCCCTTCCATAAGAACTATATATGCCCCTAGAGCATTACTCATAACGCCTGCCTCCGGGCCCTGGCGGGTTCCGTTGACACAGGAATTTTCCTTATCTGATCTTTGAACTATTTTTAATGAAATGGCTATTATAAAAATTTATCGGAAGGTCTTGGGGAAAAAAGGGTGTGGGGGGCTAGTTGCCCTCGGATATCTTTTGACTCTTAAAAGTTGCTCTAAAACTTTTAATTTCCAATCAAATGAGCCCCCTCTGAAGTTTATACGAGCATCCCTTTCATAAGAGCCATATACGCCCCCAGGACAACACTTACAACGCCTATCCCCCGGGCTCTTGGGGGAGTTTTTGTTATCTAATTTTGAACAATTTCCAAAACACTGGCTGTCTCAAAATTTGTAGCCGACGGGTTTAGGGAAAAAAGAGCGTGGGGGGGGCTAATTTAACTCTCTTGACTCTTAAAAAGTGAACTAAAACTTTCAATTTCCAATCAAATGAGCCCTCTATGAAGTTTATACGAGCATCCCTTTCATAAGAACCATACATGCCCTCAGGGCGTAGCTTAGAATGCCTTCCCCTGTGCCCTGGGGGGTTCTATTGACACCAGATTTTTTCTTATCCGACCTTTGAACTATTTTTAACAGTATCTCAAAATTTTCATGAGATGGGTTTTGAAAAAGAAGGCGGGGGGGGGGGGGGGGGGTTAGCTGCCCTCGGATCTCTTTTGACTATTAAAAAGTGAGCTCGAACTTTCAATATACAATCAAATGAACCCTGTCTGAAGTTTATACGAGCATCCCTTTCATACGAACAATATATGCCCCAGGGCATAACTCACAACGCCTGCCCCGGACCCTGGGGGGTTGTGACGACACCTGAGTTTTTGTTGTCTGACTTTTGAGGAATTTTTAACTTAATGGCTATCTCAAAATTGTATTGGATGTATTTGGGGAAAAGAGGACGTGGGGGCTGGTTGCACTCCAATCTCTTTTGACTCTAAAAAACTGAACTAGAACTTTCAATTTCCAATCAAATGAGCCCCAGGGCATAACTTACAACACCTGCCCTCGGGCCCTGGGGGGCTTTGTTGACCCCTGAGTTTTCGTTATATGGTCTTCAAACTATTTTTAAAAAACTATCTCAAAGTGCTTATCGGATGGGTTTTAGGAAAAAAGGGCATGGAGGGGGGGGGGGGGGGGGGCTAGGTGCCCTCCAACCATGGGCGCCCATATGGGGGGGGGGGGGGCTCCCGCCCCCCTGGCTGAATGATGCTGCCTTATTTTTACATTTTTGTTCTGAGATTTCTATTATATAGCATTAAAAGTGCCAATTAGACGAGGTTTGCCCCCCCTGGAATTCAGCTTATGGGCGCCCATGCCTCCAATCTCTTTTGACTCTTAAAAAGTTAACTAGAACTTTCAATTTCCAATTAATGAGCCCTCTTTGAAGTTAATACGAGCATCCCTTCCGTAAGACCCATATATGCCCCCAGGGCATAACTTACAACGCCTGCCCCCGGGCCCTTGGGATTGTGTCGACACCGGAATTTTTGTTATATGATCTTTGAACTATTTTTAACAAAATAGCAATCTTAAAATTTCTATTGGATGCATTTGGGAAAAAAGGCTTTGGGGGAGGGGGAGCTGGTTACCCTCCAATATCTTTTGACACTTAAAAAGTGAACTAGAACTTTCAATTTCCAATCAAATGAGCCCTTTCTGAAGCTTATACGAGCATTCCTTCCATAAGAACCATATATGCCCCCAGGGCATAACTTATAACCCTTGCCCCTGAAGACTGTGGGGGGGGGGGGAGTGTCCTGCTCAAACATTTAATTTCCAGAACTTTAAACTACGTTGAACAAAATGGCTATATCAAAATTTTGATTGCATGTGTTTGGGGAAATGGTGGGCGTGGAAGGGGTGTCAGTTGCCTTAGAATCACTTTCGACTATTAAAAAAGGAACTAGCAATTTAAATTTCCAATCGAATGAGCCCTTTCGAAAGTTTCTACGACAAGGTCGTCTATAAAAAACCTTATATGCCCCCAGGGCATAACTTACAACCCTTGCCCTTAGAGCTGTGGGGGAGTTGTCATCCTCAAAGACCTAATTTCCAGAACTTAAAACTACGTTTAATAAAATGGTTATCTCAAAATTTTGATTGGATATGTTTGGGGAAAAGGTGGGCGTGAGAGGGGGGTTAGTTGCCCTCCAATCACTTTCGACTATTAAGAAGGGCGCAAGCCCTTTGAATTTCCAATCGAATGAGCCTTTTTTGAAGCTTCTACGACAACGCATTCTATAAACACCTTATATGCCCCCAGGGCATAACTTAAAACCCTTGCCCTGAGGGTTGTGGGGGAGTGTCCTCTTCAAAAACATATTTTCTATCTGGAAATCAGCTACGCAGAACAAAATGGTTATCTCAAAATTTTGACTGGATGTGTTTGGGGGAACAATGGCCGGGGGGCTAGTTGCCCTCCAATCACTTTCGACTATTAAAAAGGGCACTAGCCCTTTGAATTTCCAATCAAATGAGTCTTTCTTGAAGTTTCTACGACAACACCTTCTATAAAAACCTTATATGCCCCCAGGGCATAACTTAAAATCCTTGCCCTGAGGGTTGTGGGCGAGTGTCCTCCTCAAAACATATTTTCTATTTGAAAATCAACTACGCTGAACAAAATAGCTATCTCAAAATTTTGATTGGATGTGTTTGGGGTAATGATAGGCGTGGGGGGGGGCTAGTTGCCCTCCAATCACTTTCGACTATTAAAAAGGGCACTAGAACTCTCAATTTCCAATCGAATGAGCCCCCTTTGAAGTTTCTACGACGACCCTTTCCATATGAAGTGCCTCTGGGAAAAAAATAATAAATAAATAGTAATAAAACATTGGAGCCGTATGGCCTTTACTATAGCGTTGTTTCTACAACGCTATAGCGTTGCCTCTGATATACATTATCTACCTGTTAATCTATGAATAATTGTTGAAATCATAAAAATACACAACATTAAATATTTTACTGACTAAAAGCACAAAAATACTTTTATATATTTCTATATATTCTAATCCAACCATCCATGTAATTTTCCCAGCTAATCATGCATTAGCAGACGTTAAAAGTATGATAATCACTTCTATGGTTTCATGTGGTTCAGTTCAACATTAAGAATCAAAATGCCCGAGCCTTACCATAGTTGCACGTGCTGAAAAAAACAACAAGATTTATGAATGAAAGAAGTTTTAATGGCACTAATTTGGAGGGGGGACATTTGCTCCTTGATATTTTGCAACCCCTCTCTTCCTAGATTTATAATGTATTTTTTTGATATTTTAATTGGAAAACGCTTTTTTATTATTTTCATTGAAAAAAAATCGACAAAAGCAAAGTTATCCCCCCTATATTTTGAAAAGTACTCTTCCCACCAATATATTCGTGAATTGACTAACTGATTAGTTTTTCCTTGATTTTGGAGTTAAACTTGTACTGTAGAAGTAACAAATTGGGGTTCTTATGCATTATGCGGGGACCGCTATATACTGCATGTGGAATGTCAAAAGGGAAAAGCTACAGTCACCCCACAAAACCCGTCAAACGGCTATTTGCAAGAACTAAATTGATTGCAAAGCGTTGTTTCTCATGGAGTTTACAATATTTAAAAGATTTTTTGGGGTTTAGGGGGGGAGGTACCTAGGTTAGGTTAGGTTACGCATTTCATATATGCTATGCTTTACCCCCCCCCCCCCCCCCCCCCCAATGTGCAAATATATAGCCCAAATTTGTTTCTAAACTATTATATATTCATCCTATTTTCTTTTGTTTCATTAGCATTAACCAAACTTGACTTCTTTCGCGGTGAACGTATAGGCCTAATGCATAAGTACCCAAATTGTAATAGCGAGAAATTACTTTGAAAAGCCCAAATCACAACTCTCTGATTCCCAACTAATGTTTACTAAAACTATATAATATTTGTCCAACTTATCATACGGATAAAGAAGCTGCCCGTAAGCTTCCATCTTTTAATTCTAAATGTTTTTTTTCGGGGGGAGTGTCAACGAAAAAATACTTTCTATTCGATAATTGTAATAAATAGCACCCAGAAATTTTGGTTTTTCGGGAGGGGGACACTTTCTGAGAGCCCCCCAAGGCATGTCCTGTGAACGGGATAAATTATTAGCGCTGTAATCATTAGTAAATCCGATTGTATTCTCAAGGGTGGCTAAAAGGTCACTTGGGCATTAGAACCAGCGGCGTAATTTATTGATTATTGAAGTTAGAGGGATGCATAGACGTCTCTTTTTCAGTTCATCTAAAGTGAAAACTCAATATGCATTATATCATTACTTTCTGTTTTAAACCCCAAATCGTGATGGCCAAAAAATACTTAGGGAATGAGCTTTGATTTTAGACGAGAGATGCACTTACTACGGAGACCAGATCAAGTAGCTTAGCCTACACCTCAACGGAAGTGGAGGCCATACACCATGGCACTTGATCATTTTTATTTTGGAATGAAAAGTATTCTTACCTGCAATTATGTTTCACAGGGCAGGAATGTATTTTGGTGGGACCTCAGAAAAATACATAATGCGGAATATATACATTATTTCAGGGCAAAACGTTAGAATCTGGAAACATCGGGTTTGTGGATGACGGTTCTAGGCGTTTCTGAGCGGTCTGCGTTCTGAGCGGCCTGCTTTTCTCTGATGTAGTTTCCATAATTTTGCTTCTAAAGTCTTATTTTTTATCATATTTTGGTATATTTCATTATAATTAACCTAACTTCACTTCTTGAGTGTGGTCGGCATAACACATAAGTGCCTCATTTCATACTTGCGGCACTTGTCTGTTATCCAGAATACACTCAAGTGGTGAAGTTAGATTAATCATAATGAAATAAAAAAGTCCAAAAATAGTCAGTTTCAATGGAAAACAAAACACATTATAGGACAGGCATTAAAATCTCAAGGTTTAAGGGAAAGGAGACCCGCCCCCTTTCGTTCACGCTCCAGACCCCTTCAACTGCAAATTTGGGTTTAACAAGGCAGTTAAAATAATGCGAGAATTCGCTGGTCTTGAAGCAAAACCGGTTTTATTTACCTTTTTGCGCGTTTGTCCCATGCAGGGAAACAACATCATAAACATTATAATGATATGCCCACTGAATTGCCGGTACAACTATCAAACATTAAAAAGTACATAGTCCAATAAGGTATACAGAGATTAAAAATGCAACCATTACAAGCAGTAAATAATATTCAAGTTATGACTGTTTTCTAGATACAATGTGTTATCACAGTGAGGAATCTTGTTTAGATATACCTTACCGCGCTTGGTATATGAAGAAAAAAAAAAAATGCAAATATGGTTCATGATGCTGTGGTAACGGGTATAAGTAGTTGTCAATGCATTTCTACTTTATTTATGGGTATATTTCAATATCCAGTTACTCCCCTTCTAGGGAGCTTTCACTTTAAATCCTTTTCGATAATTAGACAACTTGTATAGAAGCTCTAACTAAGCTGAATATTTGAAGCATAGAGTGAAAAATAATTTCAAAAATATGTAACCTAGTTACTTGATTGAGACTTTTTTCGATATGTTTCTTACGAGGACATATCCATGATTTTTATTCGGGGGGGGGGGGGAGTTATAAAAAAAAACTTTGAAAAACGCATCAAAAAATTGTTTATTTACGTTTAAATTGTAAAATTTTTTGTTACGTTCATACGAGTTACTTTTTCATGTTTTAGGAGTCGGACAAATTTTTTTTTTTGGGGGGGAAACCTCCTAACCCCACTGTATACGGTGTTGGTTTCTTAACACGTTTTTTGGTAACGTATGTATCATATGAACTTGTATGAAATTGTATCGCGAATATGAGACGATACCCGGTTTTTATGTTGTCTATACCAGACAATTACCTTCGGCTCGTTGGGAAACTACATTATAGCTATATTTTAATTAAATATTTAGTTGGTATTTTGGTTAGGTTAGGTTATTTTAGGTTACGTATTTAATATAATGCGCTCTGGGCGGCCCCCTTCCATAATTCTTTATGGTAGTTTTCATAATTTGTTACTAAGGTATTGTGTTTTCATCATATTTGGTTTTGTTTCATTTGCACTCACCAAACTCACTTCTCGAGTATGTATTACATAATACGCAAGTACCCATTTTTTTCATTTTCTAGTTACAGCCTAGAGCTCTAGTTCCAGTATATTTTCTAGTTATAGTCTAATTATTCTGGATAAAATTGGGTCAGAAACAGGAGGGGCATTACCCGGGGATGGTGCCTGTTTTGACCCCGCACCTCCCCCGAAATATTTATTTTACTTGTAAATTGGCCATAAAAATGCAGGTGAAAAACTCTTAGGCCCTCCTCCGAACAATTTTTTATAAGCCCTCCTCCGAACCAAAATTATTTTGGTACGCCCTAACAGAAACCCTGGATATGGCCCTGGAAATAATCCATTTTAGACTACATTCTGGACTAAAATTTTCGGCAATTCTTTTGACAACCCTAGGGCTATTCTGGTTCAACTTAGTATATCAATCACGATTTGATTCGTGTAATTTGTGTAAATTGCCACTGACTTTTTATTTGCAATCACCAAAACCGTCTTATTTCTTGGATTAAGCAGAAAACCATTTCCGACTGAATTAAACAACTATAATCAAACTTAATAAATGAGTTCTGCGTAGCTAGGCTGAACAAAAAATGACTAGTAGGCTGTACGAAAAATGTGGTTCAATCCCGCTTTCAATTAATATAATGAAAGAAAGGTTGAGATGGCTAGGGCACGTTCTGCGGATGACAGATTGCCGAAGATTGTCCATTTTGGCCAACCGTCTAGGGCTAAACGGAAAGCAGGTTGTCCTTGTCTGGGGTGGGAGGATGTCATAAAGAATTTAAAGGAAATGGGAACTTAATCTACTTCTACTTAATTAATTTAGTTTATTTATTCTATTTTTTCCTATAGTTTTATTTTATCTATGTTTTCTTTTCTTCTCCTTTTGCTCTTCTGTCTTTGAGTAAGTGATCATTTTAAATTTTCTTTTGTTTTTCATCTCTGAGTAAGTAACTCATTTGTCTTCCCCCTTCTTTACAGGCCAATGAGCCTCTTGGAGAATATTAAACATGTATCATTGTATGTGTATTTAATGAAGAATAAATCTTATCTTATCTGGGAGGGTGTAAAGAGGGAGGCTTTGAATAGAAGGGGTGGAGGAGGAGCCTACGTAGCTGTGCTGGCCTCAGGCGGCTTGGTGCTGTGGTGTTTTTGATAGTAGTAGTAATAAATGAGTTCAGAAAATAAACACATCTTAACAAGAAACGATAATTAAGGAAAGAAGGGAGAAATCGGATGGATGAAAAAAAAAATTGAACTAAGGATCTATTTTTCTCGAGTCAATAATCGACATGGTTTTAAGCCAAGCTCGAGGACCTCTTTCTGACCAAGGACTCGGCTCGAATTCGAGTAAAATTTTGAGTCCAGAGAAGCTTCGGGCTTCATTCACAGTGAAATTTTACTAATACCGTGATTTAGCTAGCGCCAACCTAAGCCAATCAGTATTGTTTATAATAGAATAGAAATCTCAAATGTTATGAAATTTGGGAACTGAGAAAAGAATTCAAAGAAATGGAGAACATCACATTGCGATCCACGAGACCGGTCTAACTCCAGGAATGTTATTCGTCGACTATTTTCACAACCCTTCACAGACAGTCATCTAGTATTCTTAATAAACTTGAAGTGCAATCTCCTGCCAAGCCTCCTTAGCTTTTGAAGCAGAAATCACTTAGAAACCCTCCCTCAATGCTTCCAGCGTACAAGTATCGACTCAGTATGGAACCCCTTGTAAAAAGTAGACTAAATCTTCCCATTGATGAAATCCCATTTTTATCCACAAAAGCGGTCTAACTCCAGGAATGATATTCGTCGACTGTTTTCACAACCCTTCACAAGACAATCATCTAGTATTATTAATAAACTTGAAGTGCAACCTCCAATCAAGCATCCTTAGCTTTTGAAGTAGAGAGCACTTAGAAACCCTCCCTCAAGGCTTCCAGCGTACAAGAATCGACCCAGTATGGAACCCCTTGTAAAAGGCAGGCTAACTCTTTTCCATTGGCGAAATCATATTTTTACAGACAAAGCAATCTAACTCCAAGAATGCTATTCGTCATCTTTTTTTACTATCCTTCACAATCCAATCATCTACCCTTATCAATAAACATTAAGCTTGATGGTTTAACAATATAAAGGTAACAACTCACCAGCACAATGCAAGTCCTGATCATAATCTTTTTCTCAAATCCGATGCCCATTTCACAATCTCACGTTCTAGGCCTTATCCCAAATGAGACTGCAATAAAAAATTATATATAATTCGTCATTTTCATCAACAATAACAACTAAGATTCTTAACATCAGATTCCATTAATCAACTTTAACTTGATAACATCGGAAACCAAGCGATTTACCTTAATGATATTATCTCTAATTTCCTTGTATTCATTTACCCTTATGTATACTTACTTATATGGCAATAGCAAGCCTAAATCGCTGAGTAGACAATCGTATGTCTTTTTCAAAACCGTCCTTCATAAGTTGACTATTTAGACATCAAAAGTGGGTTTGCTCGCAGCTCAGCTGTCCCAAATCAAAACATATTCCTCAAGATATATTTTTATACAAAAGATATGGCTACATTTCTTTGATTCTACTCAAAAACGTATGCATAAACGCAGTCGTTATGTTCAACCTACTTTGCGTTCTAGAATCCCTCAATTTAGGTGATTAAATCCAAATAAAAACCCAATCCCTACAATATGTTTCTGATTTAGCTACTGATTTAGTTCTGTCAAAATTCATCTTAGTCTTTCCAATTAAATCAGGAAAAAGGTTTTTTTCAACTTAAAGAAAGGAACAACATTAAAAGTTAAAACAAACAGAAATTATTCAGAATATGAGGGTAGCTACCCCCTCCTCATTCCCTCGCTCTTTACGCTAAAGTTTTTTTTTGTAATTTAAAAAAGCTTCACATAATAAATAAACTGCCCTTGTGTTTCAGGAGTCATTGTTAAAGAGTAAGGACAAAAGTCAAACTTTAGCACAAAGAATGAGGGAATGAAACGGAAGCAGCCCCCATCATACTAGGAATAATTTCTGTTCGTTTTAAGTTTTAATGTTGCTGCTTACTTTCAGTTGAAAAAACTTATTTTTTGTTTAGTTTTTGCTGTTTTTTCAAACAAATCTAGGAAATCCTCCCCTCCCGTGGAAAAGCTCCCACAAAATTTTCCCCTTAGAAAATTCCTCCATCCTAAAATTCCCCCGGAGCAAGATCCCTTGACTTTTTGGGGGTGTTCCTCTCCTTTGTCGAAAATCATACAAATTCTCTCAGGCTCATAGCCTCTGATGGATAAAATTTAACTTAATAATGTGAAATCCGCAGAATAAGCCAATTCTTTTAATTTATTAATTGTTATTAAAATTATTTTTCTTAAAGTGTCCAGTTGCTGTTGGGCCGAGTGGCTCCTTACTTACAGTTCGTTACCATGAACTGTTTGAAAAATTGTAGGAGACAGTATATATAGGTCATCTAGTTTGCCTGTTTTAGGTTCACGCAGAGCAGGGGTGCCAATACACGGAAATGTAGGGGGCAAGGATTTTTTTTTTACAAATTTTTATGAATATAAAAAAGGTATTTTCCGAAATCCAGGGGAGGGGGCATGTTTAGTTCTTTTAGATTTTTTAAGATAAAATAGCGTAAGAAGTAATTTTTAAAATCTAGGGGGGCAATTACCTCCTGCACCCCTCTTCCAAATCGGCAACCCTAGTGCAGTTGTCTCACCTAAATATCGAATACATTCTGATAATTGTAGCCCCCAGTTGCTTCCGTCCGTTAACGTTCTGTTGAGCCTTTCGAATATAAAACGGCAAATGCGTATTTAATTCGTATTTGCTGTACTAAGTTGCTCAAATGTTACACTAAGAATTAAATACTATAGTTCTTTCCCAAAAAGACTTATCATGGTAGAATCCTTTGGGTTTAACCCCAAGACATTGGTTTAGATCATTTTCAAGTCTAGCCCAGTGGCGGCTCTCGAGTGGAGGTTATCAAGGGCCGAGCATACCCAAACATTTGAAGACGTTGTTCAAGATAAATATCATTTCAATCAAAAGTAATCATTCGTTTCGTTAAGGTTGGCTTTTAATATATTGAATTTTGGCTATCAAAATAGCATAAAGGTTCATTCACAATGAAATTTTAGTAATGCTGATGTTAAGTTAGCAATGAATTGAGCCAACCAGATATTTCGGTACTTGTCAATTAGCTGGAACCCACGCAAGAAGTCAAGTTCGGTTAATGCTAATGAAATAAAACAAACTATGATAAAAATATATTAGTTTAGAAACAAATTTGGGCTATAAATTTGCACATTAGGGGGGGGGGGGTAAAGCGTAGCATATATTAAATACGTAGCCTAACCTAACCTAGGTGCCTTTCGACCCCTAAACCCCAAAAAATTAAAAGTTTAAATATTGTAAACGCAATGACAAACCATGGTTTGCAATCCAATTCTCTATTGAAAGAAACCCGTTTGACTAGTTTCTTAAGCATCTTCCGTATGCAATATATCGCGTGGGTTCCAGCTAATTGACAAGTGCCGATATTTCATAGAAGTCTCTGATTAGCTGAAAATTTTTATGAAAATTCCGATTGGCTTAAATTAACGCTAGTTGAATCTCAGTATTAGCAAAATCTCTTCGTGAATGGGGCATAAAAAATACTGATGTGTATCTCTAATACTGTGAACCTCTGACATTCATATTATAAAAAAAACAGCTTTTTTTCTAGCAGTCCAGCCCAAAATAAATTTCTGAAGCCAGCCCAGGCCTTGCTTACTTGTAAGCTCAAGACATCCATTACATAAGATGCTTTCTGAAAACTGTTAAATAAAATGCCGGCATTCACACACAATCCTTTTATAAATATCACAAATAAACCGCTAATATTTTAAACAAAAAAGCGGCATTGCCAAAAAGAATCCAGGTCAACCGAATCGACTTTTATGACTCTTAAGTTTTATCTCCCAGATAATTTGTAACCAAATGCAAAAAAAAAAAACAAAAGAGACAAAATAAATGTATATATGGAAAACTTCAAGGATTAAATCAAAGTGACATAAATTTCCGAACACAAGTATTTTATTGAGTTTCAAAAAACACTTAAATCCATCTAATAGACTTTGGATCACCAGATGTAATTTCCCATGGATTGGAAAGGCCAAGCAATCAGCGATAAGATCCATGGATTGAAGGAATACTGTAATTTATTGCAAAACTGGCCTTCCTTTACATCTTATGGTTAAGTTTAACAGATTCAAAAAGTGTTCATTTATCAGAGCTTCCAGCAGGGTTGCCACAATAGAAAATCTCAAGGGTTAAATCAAACTGACGGAAATTTCGGAACATATGAAATTACTTGAGGTATAAAAAAAAACACTCAAATCTAACAGACGTTGGATAAACACATACAATTTTCTTATGAATTGGAACGGCCAAGCGATCAGAGATGAGCTCCATAATTTGAACGATTACTGTAATTTATTCCATCACCTTACTTATATATGTTTTAGTTTTGCCAGATAAAAAAAATGATTTATCGAATTGACTAGGTATGACAGCGTTTGCAGCATGAATGTCCATTAAGTTTTTAGTTTTCTTCAGACTAATTCCAGTTTAGACAGTGGCATCAATTCACAGAATTTAGGAGGGGTGCTTTCAAAATCTAGGAGAAGGCAGATTTGTCATTTTTCTAGTTTTTCATTGAAAACACAAAAAAGGCAGTTTTAATGAAAATGACCCTAAAAAATTATTTTATAAATCGAGGGGGAGGGGAAAAATATGCAATTGCATATTACCCCCCCCCTCCAATTGCGCAAATGCAAATATATACCAAATTTAGACCGCTGTAGAAATAAAGCTCCATTTTATATAGCGATTTTTCGTTCTCTCTAAACGAGTAATTTTGTTTATGAGTCATATATTTTTTATGTCAATATACACAACTTCAGGGTGAAACCACTCATGGACACAAAATACACAACCTTCCCCACAAAAAGTAAAACTTACAAAACAGGAATCTGGCAACAATCCAAATTCCTCTATTTCTATATTCTGATTCCAGACATGAAGTTTAAAGTTCTTCCTTTATAATATTATGGTGTTGCTTTCAAGGGAAGCTGAGATGGTTATTATTTGGAAAGAGAGACTGAAGTTCAAAAGGTTCACATTTACACAAAGGCTGAGATGCACTCCTTTTTCTGTTTTTGTGGAAGATTCTATGGATCAAACTTAGGGGAGGGGATGATTTACTGTTTAACCTCCCCCTTCCCCCTTAATTTTCAGGTATAAATGTGACTTAATTAATTTAGAATGGTAATAAGGGACAGCCCCCCCCCCATTACTAGAGAAACGCTTAATGTAAGGTGGAAGATAGCATTCACATGTAATTTTCGCAAGCCCGAATCCCAAAACCGATTCGGATCCCAAAGCGGGTCAAACACGCCCATACGGAAATGCTTGGTCGCATTTATCTAATATGTGTCAAACTGGGAGTTATACACAATAATTTTTAGAATTATTTTTGATCATATAAATGCTTATGTAAAGTGTTACATTTTCACTCCAGATTTTAAGGGGAGAGTAGACGATCGTTCTGGGGGGAGGAGGTCAAAGCCCTAAAAGCCCCAAAGGTTTAGCACACCATATCTTGTTCTTTTTCTGTCAAAATTTTAGGTTCAAACTTGGATGAGAGGAAGATTTACCGTTTAACCCGATTATTTTTTAGGAATATATTTGACTTAATCCTTTAGAATGGTAATGAAGAATAGTACCCCCCCCCCCCCAGCCTTACAGGAGAAAAGTTTAATGTAAAGCCGAACATAATGTTCAGAGAAATTCTTTAGCGAGTCCGAAACCCCTCATCAGGGAGTGCTTTATCATATTAAACCAATATTTATATAAAATTGAAAGACTGTTCGTTAATGAAGAAGCTAAGAGGCTTATGCCCATTTTAGGTAATGAAAGAAACACCGCCAGAAAAAAAATGCCAGTTTACACTTATTTGCGACAAAAATCAACAATTTTTGACTATAGAGAACTTGTAAGAGATAAAAGATTACAAGATAGCCAGTTAAGTCTCCCAGCGGAAAGGTGCCACACTGTTGCAAATTTACTTTCAAAACATACATTGATAATTGACCACGGTTGAACAACAGTCCAATTAATCTGTTTCAAAAACAATAAAAAGAGAAAGTAATTAATAATAAATCTAATTTGGAATAGAAATTAAATATAATTTTTGGAATCTGCTTGGAACTTGTCTTCCTTGGTGAAATTTTGGCTAAAATTCTGAAATTCGAAATTGATGAAATTACATGATACAAAATACAACATAAAATAAAAATAAATCGCTGTTGGGATTCGTATAATTTGTTATTTATATTTATTATTTTATTATAAAATATTTGTATACAGTGTTTTTTTATAGTTAGTATAAATACCAAAAATATACAATTAATTATTTATTAAGTAAATCGAACAAAATGCAATTAATTTTTTTTCAAAGGGCAAAAAAATGAAAGTGAATAAAACAACTAATATTTTCTTATCTCGGTCACAACATAGATTAAAACAAACAAAAAAAAGGTACGGTTTTCAACACACAAAAAATATAAGCCTCTTGAGACATCTTGTTCTTATTCGGACACACTGAAAATCTACTAAAATTTAATATACAGGTGATAAACTTATTTATCAAAACCTTTAATTGAAAAAAAAATATTAGGTAAAAATGAAACTCTTTTAGTTAATACGAAATGAAAATTTAGTCTTCAAACTTTTTTGGAAAGGGGGGAGGTAACCGTCAAAAGCTACGAGCCTGAGAAAACTTGCCTGATTTTCGAAAAAGGGGGGGAAACATCCTTAAAAAGTAAGACGGTCCAAATGAAAATAACACTATCAGATTCAGCATATCTAAGAACACTACTGTGTATGTATCAATCTCATATCTACAAAAATGTGGAATTTAGTATTTTTAGCCAGAAGAAACATCACGGATGCGGTGTTTATTTGTTTTTGGTTGTGTTTTTGTTTTCTCCAGGTGATTGTGTAAAACTAATGGTCCTAGGAGATCGGGAGAGGGATTTTTCAAATGGAAGTCAAGAGTTCTAGTGCCCTTTTTCACGGACCAAAATATTAGAGGGCAACTAACATCCTTCCACGCCCCTTCCCCCCCCCAAAGACATCTGATTAAAACTTTGAGATAGTCATTAGATTCAAAATAGTTGACATGTCCGATAACTAAGCCTTTCAGGATGCAAAGACCCCACGTAGCCCCGGAAAAAGGGCAGTAAGGTACACAATTTGCCTGTTGTTCACATCTAATATTTGTTATTGCGAAATATAGGGAATTTTTTTGACAGGGAAATTTCCGCGGATGGAATTTGCCACGGGGAGAATTTTCTGGGGGAAGAAAGTTTCCAGGGTAATTTTTCCACGGGGAAGGGATGGGGATTTCCTGGAATGATTTGAAAAACGGTCAGAAATCATACAGAAAAACAAGCTTTTTCAACTGAAATTAAGGAGCAACATTACACCTTAAAACGAACAGAAATTATTCCGTATATGAGGGGGCTCCTTTTTCCTCAATCCTCGCTCTTTACGCTAAAGTTTTAACTTTTGGTCACGATTCTTTAAGGCCAATGAATTTGAATAAGAAGAATTTTTTAAAGAACTTTAAGACTTTAGCGTAAAGAGCGAAGGTTGATGAAGGAGCAGCCACAAGGTCGTATCCAGGGAGTGGGTTAGGGGGTTTGACCCCCATCCCCTAAACTTTTGTCAAACTCATAAAAACGTACTAACAATGCATATCAACAAATTTCTGATGCGTTTTTTAAAAGGTTTTACAACACCCCTCCCCAAAAATATAACCCTCCCCGCGAACAGAAATCCTTCATACGGCCTTGGGCTGCTCCTTTCATATATTGAATACTTTCTAAGCGTTTTGAGCTTTTAATGTTGCTCCTTAGTTTCAGTCACAGTATATAAGTTATAGAATAAACTATATCTTTATACTGTGATTTCAGTCGAAAAAACGTGTTGGTACTTACGTGTTATAGTGACCACACCAAAACAGTGAAGTTAGGTTAATCCTAATGAAATATACCAAAATATGATGAAAATATAATACATTAGTAGCAAAATTATGGAAACTAAAACAAATATTGAAAGCAGGCAGCCCAAAACGCATCATATTAAATACCTAACTTCACCTATCCTAACAAACTCTATATATTAAATGTTTAACTAAAAAAATACCTGCATAGTAGTTTACCTCACTTATATTAAGCCGATTATCTCCGAATACAGACAGAGAAACTGGTTTTACTCAGATCAAGAACTTGAGCGTGGTCGCTATAACACGTAAGTACCAACTTGTTTTTCAATTTAATTTCGTAAGATAATGAGAGTGCATCTTCTTCTTTTTCCGATGAGTGAAGGTTTCCACTAATTTATTTGTGAGGGGAAAGTGTCACAACAGAAGCGCTATTCAAGCTTTGTAGACTTTCGACGCACACTCTTCAAGTTATATCAAAGAACTCATTATGCATAACGGATATTTAAATATGTCAACGATGTTGTGTTTTCCCAGATTGAGGAAACGCTAGGAAGAAAAAATGTAGGAGGAAAATAATAGAACAAGATAAATACATATTTCAAGATGGGGAACAAATTTGTCGGCAGTGAAAGTGACATAGCGGATGTCATGTCAATTTAGAGCCAAAAGACGCGCTCCCCCTTTTTGATCCTTTTTTGAAGTTTGTTTCATAATTATTAACTTATATATTATATAATTTAAAGTTCTATATTGTATACTTTATTGTAATAATACTATTTCTACCAATGCGGGTTAAATTTAAAAAAAAACAAACAAAAAAAAACGGGCTTACAGAATAAGAAAAAGATGCTCTTCCATTGGTGACAATTGGGGGGAGGTCTATGCCCACTAGATTTTGTTGCTCTCCCTTGAAAAAATAACCCAGCCCCCTAGATATTGAAAAATATATTGTGTTTCCCCTTAAATTTTCGTAAATTGACGTTCTTCCCTGAACCAAGAAACCCAATTTTGCGATGATCTTGTGAATTTTAGGGGGAGATTTGGTTAACAGTGGTAACGATCAGCTGCTACCCGGGGTCCTTAAAACAGCCTCTCCTAGATACATGGTGTAAATAGATGTACCGGTTTTAGAATGGGCTTTTAATCCGATTCCAAAACACAGGAAAAACATAAAATAAACCAGACAAACCTGATATGGCATCATTGTCAAATGTATGTTACGGAACTACCCAGCCGTTTGGCAAAATCAAGCCAACCGAGGTGATTATACCGGCCAACAGGGGGTGGATCCAGGTTTTTTCGGGGTTCATAATCCCCCGCCGACGTTTTTAAATGTTTCACTAAATGCAGAGGTGGAAGGGCGAAAATGCCGATGGGAAAGCCAAATATTTATCAGTGTCTCTCCAAGCATTATTTCTGTATCTGCCCTTGTCAGCCAACCCAAACAGTTGGGGTGAAATCCTATAAAAAGTTTGATTTGCGGAAATTGGACTTTCGGGGATACGGGGGATGAATTTTCTAGCGGGGGAAACCTGAAAAATCCTTGGGTAGTCCCTGAAATCCACCACTATAATGCAGTAAAAGCTAAGTGCGGAACATGACCAATTATGGGAAGGTCATTATCATAATATTCAGGAAGTCACCCGTAAACCTTCTCCTCATACGCGCATGACACACACCAACATCGGAAGAGGAGTAATTCAGGGCGTTTTTTCTGCGAAGGGTACAATACTTAAATCAAAGTATACCAGGAAAAAGTTATGGTAAATTTTTGGCAGTTCATATTATTGAATTAGGAATAAAGTCAACACACCAGTCGATGCCTTTTTTATGCTCTTTACGAATACAATAATCGCTTCTATCGGAAATTCAAATTTACCAACCCCCACCCCCCTAATGTGCAAATATATACCCTGAATTGTAACCCCACAAAGAAGTTATTAACACTAGTTAAGTTATTGAAAAGTTGTTAAAGACATATAACTAGTTTATAAATAAGTTGTTCAAGAGTAACATATTCCAGAAATACTTATTTATAACAATTCAAACCTAATTTATTAGGCAACTCAAATATAAAACGTTTTCCTACCATTTCAAGTTTTTCGAATGCCGTCGACAAAAATAGCGCTGAATTTTGTGATTCAAAACTTGCCGTTGACAAATCATGGTATATTCCAATTCAGGGTATATATTTGCACATTAGGGAGTGGGGTGGGTAAATTTTAATTTTCGATAGAACCGATTATTATATTTGTAAGGAGCA
Organism: Artemia sinica; assembly: GCA_027921565.1. Lineage (NCBI taxonomy): Eukaryota > Metazoa > Arthropoda > Branchiopoda > Anostraca > Artemiidae > Artemia > Artemia sinica. The sequence goes on along the minus strand of CM051272.1, from coordinate 39,177,961 downwards.
TAAAAAAGGCATCGAGTGGTATGTTGACTTTATTCCTAAGTCAATAATATGAACTGCCAAAAATTTACCAAAGTTATCATATGTTTGCATGTTGTTTAAGAATATCGCAGTTTTTTTCCTAATAAAAAGAGTGAGCTATTGAATGACCTTCGGAGAGTAAGTGTATCCCCATCTCCTCTGTATGGCTCTGATTAGAAATTGACTCTCTTTGGGCGAGAATGTCTAACTAAAAAATTTTCTTGCTAAAAAGGCCGACAACGTCTTCGTTGTCGACAACGTTCCATATAAAATGAAACATCTTCAATCGTTATTTTACCCTTTACTCACCCAAGGGAAAAAGTTGCAAACTGGGAGGTATTCGGAGATATCTGCTTAATGCCCCAACTTTCCGTTCCAATCCAAATAATCATAGTTATTATGCTTTCATATCCTTGCGTAATACTTTTGCCCCTTCACCTCTTCCTTGCTGTTTTGACACCTTAAGGCCCACGCGAATAAATATCCGCGCAGATAGGCTATCCGTTTCTTAGTCCACGTAAACTCCCATCACTCGTGTCCATCTTATTCTTAGAAGCATAAATTATTTATTACTTTTCTGATACATGAACATAAGAGAAGAAAGAGGACTTTTCTAGATAGGGAGGGGGAAACCAGCCAACTAGGGTGGAACAAACTTAACGTCTAACTTGGCTATAACCTCAACTCCGGAGGTTTTCCTGTGGAGAGGAAGGCAACTGTTCTTCTAGGGGTGTCTTGTTCGTCCAAGCATTCCGAGGTCCGAGGTACACCCAGAGCCAAACTATTAAGCAAAAATATTCTGATCCCCTCTCCCTTATAGATTTGCATTGCGTGTTTCGATTCCAAATCATTCACTATGAGGGGGAGCAAAAACGAACCGAAGCAAAAAATCAATATTACTGCTTATGGTCACTATGTCATCAAATTTTTATTTTAAGTCATCCTGAAGAAGAAAATGACATATCTAGGACGATAATAGCAGACCATACAATCTATTTTTAAGGGTTAGGAGGGGGAGGGTGATTTTGTCAACTCTAAGAAGGACGGATAACAAATGTCCTGTCATTTATATCTAGACGGAAGACATTTGGAATTTGGCTTTTAAGTGCATTAGTAATTAATGACCTAACCGAAAAAGAATTCAAGTGCTTAGACAAACAAGCTCATTGTCACCATTGACATCCATTTTCAAGTAATTCACAGATCTTAAAGGGGAAGCGAACGTCTTTGTCAAAGCACTTCAAGTGAATCAATCTATAAACCGGGCCTGGAAAACATGCGGCCCACCGGCCGTACCTTGCCCACTAGCTCTGAAAGTGCGACCCAAGAAGTCTTTGGTAAAAACGTTCAACTTCAGTATTACTTTTAGTCAAAAAAGAAGGAGAAAAAGGGGCATCAATTCAAGTCGAGATTTCGGGGATTTTTTTTGTTTTCATGGACGAACCTTGGTTCCAAGATTAGTTTACAGAAATTTTACGGTACTAAATTAGAAAGTTTAGCTGTTTATTCGGTAAAAAGAATAATAAACCAACACGCTCTTGATTTTACATTTATGAAGACTTTGACCGCTTCACGGGCTTTTTTAGTGAAAAGACTTTCCGCTTCAGTTTTTTTTTGGTCAGAATAGAAAAAAAAAATATAAATAAAAAATCAGGCGTCATTTCCTGCCGAGTTTTTGGTTTTTTTTTTCTGGTTTTCATAGCCGATGAACCTCGGTTCCAGGATTAGTTTAAAAAAAAGTTCACGATCCTAGATCAAAATTTTAGCAGAAAAAGATCGAAAAAGATCAGAAAAAGATCGAAATTTTATTCAGAAAAGGAATGATAAACCAACCCAAACTTGAATTTACAGTTATATAGACTAGCCGAAGTTATACCCGCTTAGCGGGCTTTTTTTTGCCTCCCTTCACTCACTTCACCCGCTCTGATCACTAGAGTTGGGCCTTTGGCCCTCATGTAACACTGTTCTAAGTTGATTTTTCTGAATTTTTATGTTTCCAGTGAAGCTTTTCTTTATTTTTATAGTTTATAGCAATGGATCCAACATTATTTTGCAAACAAAATCTGGTTTATCGGAATAACAACTTAGCTTTTTTTTCTCGGTATAATTTTTTAAATGTTCAAATAAACAGTGATAATCATTTTAGTGATAAACATTTTATTCAAAAAATTAAGGGACCTGACCCCTGGCCCTTTATGGTCCGACCCCCCCCCCCCAAAAAAAAAAAATGTTACTAATGTTTTATTCCGAAACTTACTTGATCTGACCCCTGGCCCTCTATGGCTGAAAACAATTCAACGAAACTAAAATCTGCTATCTCTGATGCTCGGCATTTGAGCATCCGAACACTGACATGTGCAGCAGTTTTAAATGTTCTAGATTCTTGGACGTAGGAGTTAGAAATGTTTTCTAGGAGAAGAAGGTCTGTTTAGTTTCTGAAAAATGCGTTTTCAGGCGAAAAGACAAAGATTACTGTATATTTTTCTGACATTACCCTAGGGGTATGTGCAGCCAAAAGCGATATATTATTCACCTGCAAATAGAGCCGTACCCAGAAGGGGGGCTACCCAGGTTGAACCCCTAAGCCCCTAATTTGTTTTCAACTTGCAACAAAGTAACAAAAATATATATGGACCAATTTTTATTGTATTTTGTAACTTTTTGTAGCCCCCCCCCCCGCAAACAAAATCCTGGATACGACCTTGCCTGCAAGCCCTGGAAAACAGTAAACTAAAGTATTTATTGTTGAAACTCTAAAAAGGGTTAATTACTAGTATTACTACTAATAACAACAACTCACCAAGCTGCCTGAGGCCAACTCAGATACACACAGTCCTCCGACATCTCAATCTATTCAACACATCCCTCTTTCCAACTTCCCAGGAAGTTCCCATTTCCCTTAAATCCTTTCTTACGACATCCTCCCACCCCAGCCGGGGACAACCTGCTTTTCGTTTGGCTTTAGACGGTTGGCAGAAAAGGACAATCATCCGAAGAACGTGTCCTAGCCATCTCAACCTTTATCTCATTATTAAATAATAAAAACAAGTTTTTTTTTACTGAAAGTAAGGAGCGACACTAAAACCTAAGACGAACAGAAATTATTCCGTATATGCAAGGGGCTGTCTCCTGCTCAGCGGCCCGCTCTTTACGCTAAAGTTTGACTCTTTCTCACAATACTACTTTATAAAACAATAAAAAACTTTAACGTAAAGAGCGGGGCGTTGAGCAGGGGACAGCCCCTTTCATATAAAGAATAATTCCTGTTCGTTTTGAGTTTTAAGGTCGCTCCTTACATTCAGTCAAAAATTTTTTTTTTAATTTCATTTCTGAAAGTTTTTGAATTAATGCACGTTTTGAATTTGGCTGACCGTACATGAATAATTAAAATGAAATTTGGATATTAATTTTACTTTTTTTAAAACTAATAATAACCTTATAATAACCTAAGTTTGATTTTTGTTCCAGTTGTTTAAGAACGACTCCTGAATCACAAAGGCTGTTTAATTAAAATAAAAACCTCTTTTAAAAGTTAAAAAAGAAACTTTAGCGTAAGAGCGAGCTATTGAGGAAAGACAACCCATCTCATACACGTAATATTTTCTGCTCCTGTTAAGTTGTAATGTTGCTTCTCAAGAAAAAAAAACAAGTTTTTTATGTAATTACTGATCGTTTTTTAAATAATGCCCGGAAATCCAGTTCCCCCTCCATGGAAAATTCCCTTCCCCCACGAGAAATATTTGCCAAACTAATTTTGTAAGACATAGCAACAAAACGACTAAAGAGGTCGAAACTATTTTTATGAATTAATTAAAAAAAACTTTCCAAAAAATAAGTTTTTCAAAGAAAAGTAAAGGCCATTTTAAACTTAAGCTCAGGAGATACAAATACCTGTTAAAATTCAAACTCAAAACGACCAGAAATTACTATTAAAGAATAAATGAAACCCAAAACGAACAGAAATTAAATAAACAATCATAGCAAAAACATACAACAAGTAATAATATAAATGAATAAATAGATCTTAAAGCGAGTAATACTTAGATTGAATATGAAAATCAAGCTTAAAACGAAACCAAATATTTTGCTATTAAAGTATAAATGAAACTTAAAACGAACAGAAATTAAATAAACAATCAATGCGAACAAACATACAATATATATTAATGTAAATGAATAAATAAATTTTAAAACGAGTGAAACTTAAATTTAATATGCAAATTAAGTTTGAATCGAATAAAAATAACTACAAACAAGAGTTTGGGTATCGTCTCACTGCAGAAGCCTAAAACCTACTGCGTCATTGGCGCTTTACTGAAAACAATTCTTTGAAATATTTTCACTTTTGTAACTTTAAGAAATCAAAAATTAATTAAGATTTTAGGTAATAAATATCAGCATATGTACATTAAATTGACAATGCACATTGTTTTCAGTAAACTCATTTGATTTTTTTCAGTAAAGTACAAATTATATTCTGGCTTTTAGAAAGCATAGGGGTTTTGAACCCTACTCATATTAATTTATGCTCGTTTTGAGTTTGACTCTAATATTTATTTTAATTTTTGTTCGTTTTGGGTTTCATTTATTTATTGATACTGATTTGGGGTAGTTGTATACTTGGTAGATTATATGATAGTCCGGACGCCAGGTGTTGAAAATGTGAACCATACCACGACGGAATGGGGGCTGCTACGAAAATTAGCCTACCCTCCACCCCCTAAATTGACCATGCGGATTAAAAATACCAATGGCACTTGCTTGCGAGTGGTGGAACACTCCGAAACTTGACATTTTATTATATTTTGGTGTTTCATGCAAGAAAATGCATGTTCCACAAAGTTTGAGGTGTAGTTTTCCGCTCAAATAGAAATGCCTAGAAGCCATAGAATGTTTTCATAACAAACTAACACGATTAGTTACAAAAAATGGCAGAGTTAAAAAAAAATGGCAAAACTATATGAGTCTTGAACAGTCTTGGAAAGTATAAACAAAATCAAATTGAATATTAGATACATAATGATAGTAATTGTTGAAAGATCCATCAGTTCAAGATTTTTTTTTTTCACTGTAATTTTTATTTTCATTTTCAATGCTGTAAGAACTGGAAAATAATAAATTTGTAATATACGAGTAATTCGTTTTCAGTGAAGCACCAATGACGCAGAAGGCTTTAGGTTTTTACAGTTAAAGAAGGGGGCAGTATCCAAATTTAGCTTGTAGTGAAACTATATTTGTCTTGACCAATCTTGAAAAGAACTAATAAATTAAACTGAATATTTGATACATAATGATACCAATTGCTAAAAGCTCATCGGTTCAAAATTTTACTGTAATTCTAATATTTATTTTCAATATTAAGTACAAAAGAAAACATTTGTAATATAATTCGTTTTCAGTAAAGCGCCAATGACGCAGTAGGTTTTAGGCTTCTGCAGTGAGACGATACCAAAACTCTTGTTTGTAGTTATTTTTATTCGATTCAAACTTGATCTGCATATTCAATTTAAGTTTCACTCGTTTTAAAATTTATTTATTCATTTACATTAATATATATTGTATGTTTGTTCGCATTGATTGTTTATTTAATTTCTGTTCGTTTTAAGTTTCATTTATACTTTAATAGCAAAATATTTGTTTTCGTTTTAAGCTTGATTTTCATATTCAATCTAAGCATTACTCGCTTTAAGATCAATTTATTCATTTATATTATTACTTGTTGTATGTTTTTTGCTATGATTGTTTATTTAATTTCTGTTCGTTTTGGGTTTCATTTATTCTTTAATAGTAATTTCTGGTCGTTTTGAGTTTGAATTTTAACAGGTATTTGTATCTCCTGAGCTTAAGTTTAAAATCGCCTTTACTTTTCTTTGAAAAACTTATTTTTCGGAAAGTTTTTTTTAATTAATTGTTGTTCGTTTTTGATTGCAAAAAGTTTCAAGTTTTTATGGCATTGGGGGGGGGGGGTGCTTACTGTCCGATTATTCTTGACTTTGAAAAACGGATCCAGAACTTTAAATTTAAATCGAATGAGGCTTTTTTCAAAGTCTATATGATTACCTCTTTGATAAAAACCTTATATATGAACAATAGACAGCTTGCATAACTTGTGGACAGCGATTGACAACAATGAATGGATTGAAAAAATAGCTCCAATAAGGGGGTTTAGACCATTTCACTTGCTGACACAAAGGGATCACGACTGTTTGGAATTGACCTTAATAGAAATTTGTGCGCCAAAGCAATTTTGCATCTATCACAGAGTATGTATTTTAACCTTATAATTGGATAATTATAATAGATTTCCTATGTGTTCTTCCCATACAAAACCCCTTCCCATAAGTTATAGACCCCCCTTAATAAGTTATGCCCAAGGGAATAACTTACAACGCCTACCCCTGGGCCCTGGTGGGCTGCGTCGACACCGGAGTTTTTTTGTTATCAGAACTTTGAACTATTTTAACAAAATGTCTATCTCAAAATTTTTATCTAATGCATTTAGGGCGTGGAGGAGGGAGAGGGGCTAGTTGACCTTCAATCTCTTTTGACTCTTAAAAAGTGAACAAAAACTTTCAATTTTCAATCGAATGAGCCCTCTCTAAAGTTTATACGAGCATCCCTTCCATAAGAAATAATATGAAGGATTCGGAGAATCCTTAAATTATCCTTTATTTCCAATTGGAATCCTTTGAATTTCCAATTGAATGTGCCTGTTTTGAAGTTTCTACGACAACGCCTTTTATAAGGCGTTGTGCCCTCCTCAAAAACATATTTTCTACCTGGAAATACACTACACTGAACAAAATGGCTATCTCAAAAGTTTGATTGGATGTGTTTGGGGAAATAATGGGCGTGGGGGGGGGGGGGCTAGTTGCCCTCCAATCACATTCTATTATTAAAAAGGGCACCAGCCCTTTAATTTCCAATCGAATGAGCCTGTTTTGAAGTTTCTACAACAACGCCTTCTATAAAAACCTTATATGCCCCCAGGGCATAACTTAAACCCCTTGCCCTGAGGGTTGTGGGGGAGTGTCCTCCTCAAAAATATATTTTCAATCTGGAAATCAACTAGGCTGAACTAAAATGGCTATCTCAAAATTTTGATTGGATGTGTTCGGGGGAATGATGGGCATAGGGGGGGGGCTAGTTGCCCTCCAATCACTTTTGACTATTAAAAAGGGAACTATCCCTTTGAATTTCAAATCGAATGAGCCTTTTTTTGAAGTTTCTATGACAAGGCCTTCTATAAAAACCTCATATGCCCCAGGGCATAACTTAAAACCCTTGCCCTGAGGGTTGTGGGGGATTTTCCTCCTCAAAAACATGTTTTCTATCTGAAAATCAACTATGCTGAACAAAATGGCTATCTCAAAATTTTGATTGGATGTGTTTGGGGGAATGATGGGCGTGGGGGGGGGCTAGTTGCCCTCCAATCACTTTCGACTGTTAAAAAGGGAACTATCCCTTTGAATTTTCAATCGAATGAGCCTTTTTGAAGTTTCTACAACAACGCCTTCTATAAAAAACCTTATATGCCCCCAGGGCATATCTTAAAACCCTTGCCGTGAAGGTTCTGGAGGAGCGTCCTCCTCAAAAATATATTTTCTATCTGGAAATCAACTACGCTGAACAAAATGGCTATCTGAAAATTTTGATTGGATGTGTTTAGGGAAATGATGGGCGTGGGGGGGGGGCGGTGAAGATGGCTAGTTACACTCCAATCACTTTCGACTATTAAAAAAGGCAATAGACCTTTAATTTCCAATCGAATGAGCATGTTTTGAAGTTTCTACGACAATGCCTTCTATAAAAACCTTATATAACCCCAGGCCATAACTTAAAACCCTTGCCCTGAGGGTTGTGGGGGAGTATCCTCCTAAAAAAATATATTTTCTATCTGGAAATCAACTATGCTGAACAAAATGGGTATCTCAAAATTTTGATTGGATGTGTTTGGGGGAATGATGGGCACTGGGGGGGGGGGGCTAGTTGCCCTCCAATCATTTTTGACTATTAAAAAGGGCACTAGCCCTTTAATTTCCAATCGAATGAGCCTGTTTTGAAGTTTCTACGACAACGCCTTTTATAAAAACCTTATATCCCCCCAGAGCATAACTTAAAACCCTTGCCCTGAGGGTTGTAGGGGAGTGTCCTCCTCAAAAATATATTTTCTATCCGGAAATCAACTATGCTGAACAAAATGGCTATCTGAAAATTTTTATTAGATGTGTTTGGGGAAATAATGGGCGTGGGGGGAGGGGGGCTAGTTACACTCCAATCACTTTAGACTATTAAAAAGGGCACTAGCTCTTTAATTTCCAATCGAATGAGCCTGTTTTGAAGTTTCCACAACAACGCCTTCTATAAAAACCTTATATGCCCCCAGGGCATAACTTAAAACCCTTGCCCTGAGGGTTGTGGGGGAGTATCCTCCACAAAAATATATTTTCTATTTGAAAATCAACTACGCTGAACAAAATGGCTATCTCAAAATTTTGATTGGATGTGTTTGGGGGAATGATGGGCATGGGGGGGGGGCTAGTTGCCCTCCAATCATTTTTGACTATTAAAAAGGGCACTAGAACTCTCAATTTCCAATCGAATGAGACCCCTTTGAAGCTTCTACGACGACCCCTTCCATATGAAGTGCCTCTGGGAAAAAAAAATAAATAAATAACCGAGTCAAACTCAAAACGAGCAGAAATTAACATAAGTTGGGCTCAAAAGCCCTATGCCTTCCCAAGGCCTGAACATAATTTGCACTTTACTGAAAAAAATATAAATGTTTTTACTTTTATAACTTTAGTAAATCAAATAATATTAAGATTTTGATTACTAAATATCAGTAGGCTATATCAATATTAAACTGACAATGCACATTCATTTGTATTTTTTTCAGTGAAGTACAAATTATTTTCTGGCCTTGGGAAGGCGTAGGGGCCTTTTTTTTAAGTTTCTACGACAACGCCTTCTATAAAAACCTTATATACCCACAGGGCATAACTTAAAACCCTTGCCTCGAGGGTTGTGGGGGAGTGTCCTCCTCAAAAACATATTTTCTATCTGGAAATCAACTACGGTGAAGAAAATGGCTATCTCAAAATTTTGATTGGATGTGTTTGGGGGAATGATGGACATGGGGGGGGGGGGGGTAGTTGCCCTCCAATCACTTTCGACTATTGAAAAGGGCACTAGCCCTTTGAATTTCCAATCGAACGAGCCTTTTTTGAAGTTTCTACGACAAAGCCTTCTATAAAAACTTTATACCCCCAGGGCATAACTTAAAACCCTTGCCTCGAGGGTTGTGGGGGAGTGTCCTCCTCAAAACATATTTTCTATCTGGAAATCAACTACGGTGAAGAAAATGGCTATCTCAAAATTTTGATTGGATGTGTTTGGGGGAATGATTGGGGTGGGGGGGGCTAGTTGCCCTCCAATCACTTTCGACTATTAAAAAGGGCACTAGCCCTTTGAATTTCCAATCGAATAAGCATTTTTTGAAGTTTCTACGACAACGCCTTCTATAAAAACCTTATATGCCCCCAGGGCATAACTTAAAACCCTTGCCCCGAGGGTTGTAGGGGAGTGTCCTCCTCAAAAACATATTTTCTATCTGGAATCAACTACGCTGAACAAAGTGACTATCTCAAAATTTTGATTGAATGTGTTTGGGGAAATGATGTTCGTGGGGGGGGGGCTAGTTGCCCCCCAATCACTTTCGACTATTAAAAGGGTACTAGCCACTCCCACTTCCAATCGAATGAGCCCTTTTCGAAGTTTCTACGACAACTCCTTCGATACAAAGTGCCCGGGTATTGAGAAAAAAAAACACATTGTGCCAACATCGTTCTTTACTTAGGCAGCGCTAGCGCACTGCCTATGAAATTAAATGCTAAGATTGGCCGAAACATAACACAAAAGAATTATTACTTATATCGGCCATTATTTAACAAACTTCAAACTTTAGCGTAAAGAGCGACGTCTTTACGAGTGGGCGAACTTCTTCATATAGGTAATATGAGGTGGTTCCCCCCCTCGTCAATATTTCGCTCTTTACGCTAAAGTTCAAACTTTGTTCCAATTCTTGAAGAATGACCCCTGAATCAAAAGGCGGTTTAATTAGAATAAATAGCTTTTTTGAAATCAATAAAAATAATTTAGCGTAAAGAGTGAGGTATTGGAATAATAATTTCTGCTTGTTTTAAGTTTTAATGTTACTCCTTACTTTCAGTTGAAAAAAACTTGTTTTTTATTTAATTTCTGATTTTTAAATAATTCTGGAAAATTATCTTTCCCCGTGAAAACTTCTTCCATGGAAAGATCCTCCCACGTAACCTAATCCCCCGACCCCTCCTCCACAAGAAAAAAATCTTCCCCTGAAAACTTCTAAATACTTACCAATAACCAATACTATATATATAAACAATGGGCAAAGTTCATAACTTGCAGCCCTTCCCCTGGGGACTGCTGGGGGATTAAGTCGTCCTCATAGACATAGTTATTAGATGTTTTGACTATACTGAACAAAATGGATATCTCAAATTTTGATCCGGTGTTATTGGAAAAAAATTAGCGTGGGAGGGGCCTAGTTGTCTTCCGATTTTCGGTCGCTTAAAAAGGGCACTACAACTTTTAATTTCCGTTCGAATGAGCCCTCTCACGAAATTCTAGGACCACTGGGTCGATAGGATGACCCCTGGAAAAAAAATAAAAATAAACATGCATCCCTGATCTTTCTTCTGGCAAAAAATACAAAATTCCACATTTGTGCAGATAGGAAACCTCTAAAGTAGGGTCCTCTGACACGCTGAATCTGATGGTGTGATTTTCATTAAGATTCTATGTCTTTTAGGGGGTTCTTCTCCTTTTTTCGAAAATATGACAAATTTTCTCAAACTCGTAACTTTTGATGGGTTGGACTAAACTTGATGAAACTTATATATTTAAAATCAGCATAAAAATCCGATTCTTTTGATGCATCCATTTGTATAAAATTCCGTTTTTCAGAGTTTCGGTTACTATTTAGCCGGGTCGCTCCTTACTTACAGTTCGTTACCATGAACTGTTTGGTAGCCCTAGAAAGCGTTAAAAACTACAAACTTCCCAGACAATATGCCGTCAGTCAGCTGAAATAAAAAGAGTGAAAAAATGTAATAAAAAGTGAAAAAAAGAGTGAAAAAATTTAATAAAATGTAATAAAAATGTAATAAAAATGAGATAAAAAGAGTGAAAGAATGTAAACCAGAGACACAAGAAAAGAAGGAGTATTACCTGCTGCTGCTACCAGAACAGTAAAATTCGTAAATATTGAAAGCTTTAGTATCTAATTAAAAAATGTTAGGGAGAATTTATTATTATATTTGATCAGCTTAAGTTTACATTCATTAGTTTACATATTAAGGGGATCCTCAGGACACCCCCCCCCCTCGATCTCAATTTTTTTTTCGAATTTCTGGACACTTGTTATTCAAATTATTATTTGATTGATTTTTTATCAAGCCTCCCACGAAATAAATTCTTACGTACGTGCCTGGCAACTAAAGCAATTTTTCGTGAATTCTCATTGTAAATAGCAAACTGTCACAAGGAAAAACAGTATTTAAAGCAAATTTTTCTCAAAAATACGCAGAGACACAAAGAATTAAGAAGAGAAGAGATAGCCAACATATCAATGGGGATAAGACAAATTGGTACTTGTCAAGAATCCAGGTACACACGCGAGAGGTGAAGTTTCGTTAATGCTAATGAAATAAAACAAAATAGGATGAAAATATAATAGTTTATGAACAAATTTGGGCTACATATTTGCACATTAGGGGGGGGGGGGGGGTAAAGCATAGCAGATACATCTACTACTACGATTGACACAGCTAATAGAACAAATACTACTACTAACAACTCACCGCAGCACCAAGCCGCCTGAGGCCAACACAGCTACGCACGCTCCTCCTCCATCCCAGTCTATCAACGCCTCCCTCATTCCACCCTCCCAGGAAGTTCTTATTTCCTTTACATCTTTCTTTATGACATCCTCCCACCCCAACCTCGAACGACCTGCTTTCCGTTTAGCCCTAGACGGTTGGCCAAAAAGGACAATCTTTCATCCATAATCCGCAGAGCGTGCCCTAGCCATATCAATCGTTCTCTTATTATAGCCCTAGAAAGCGGGATTGAACGATACTTTTCGTATAGCCTACTGTTTGAAATACGGTCAGTCAGTCAGGTACCCAAAACAATCCGTAGGCAATTATCTGTGGAAAACATCTAGCAAATCTTTCTCCTTTTTTCGGAGTGCCCATGCTTCAGAACTGACACTTGCCTCCCCCCTCCTTCACAATGGGAAATTTCCTAGCGGCCATAATGAATGAAGAGGAATCATTTCAAGAAACTTTCTGGTTTTTCTATAGATGGCTATCAATGCTGCTTTTCTATAGATGGCTATAGATACGCTGCATTCCAGTTTTAATGGTCATTAAAGGCTCATCAAACAGCCACTAGTTTTCAAATGATTACTCCAATACCGTACATGTTGTCGTAAAAGAGTCTATGCTTCTTAAAATCTTTTGAGTCCATGTGTGCAGGGGGCGGGGCTTCAGATCCCTCCTTCTTCAATGTCAAAATTCTTAGCATTTATCCTATAATCTCCTATATTTTTCATACGTTTGTCTGTTGTTGTTGTTTTTATTATTATTTTTTTTCCATTTTTCCAAATTCGCTCTCCCATTTCACAGTGCAGACAATAGACTCAACCCTCTAGATTATATAAAATAAACTTAAATTTCTAAAAGCTGTATATTTTTAGTGATTAAAAAAAGCGATTTGGGAGGGAGAAAGGAAAAATGGAACGTGAAATATTTTTAATTTTTAATTTCCCGAATCAATTCTACCCGACTCGAAGATATGTTTTCAACTTGTATATCTGGATTCTATAAAACAATTTAAAATAGCTTAAGTAAAAACCCAGAGCACCCGAAAAAAGATAACACGAAGGCAAAAGCATTTTAGAGTCAAACAAATATAGCCAGTTGGTAATTGCAAGGGTTTTACTTAATAACATGCATAATTTGCATAATTCATGCATAATTCTTGGACTGATAGACGACGAATTACCTTTAGCACACTGTAAGAATATTCTTATAACTAGAACAAAGACAGGTGAGAAAATAGCTAGATTTCATTTTACAGATGGTTCAGTTCTTGCCATCTCAAAAATAATAATATTTTTTATAACCTATAATAAATGACAAAAATAAGTGAAGTAATTATAGAAGTAATCATTTATAATAAAGGCAATAATTTAAAATAATAATTAAATTAATATGATAATGACTATAACAAAATAATAATTAAAAGTAATGACTTAAAATGAAAGAAGAAAACAAAACCAAAATGAATAACAAAACATCCAATTAGGGAAAAACTTGAAAAAAGACTAGGAAAGGGTTCAAGCTCTGACAGAGCGGGCTCGGGTAGCCCCTTGTATCGCAAGGAGCTTATTCCACAAGAATTTGAAATTTATTTCTAAGTTCTTAAAAATAACAACTTATACAGGATTGAACTAAAAAGGGAAATCTTTGCTTGTATCCAGAACTATACGCAGGAATTTGAATAGACGAGGGGGTAAACTATGAAAAATTATGTCGTATTTTGTGGTTAGCTACAACATTTCGTAAAATCATGCATTTTTATATTTTTAAAACGTTTTCTTGCGCAGCGTGGGAGTGGGGTGTTCTCCACTATGATTTTTTTCTTTTCATTTTCTTGAATTTGCTTCCCTACATTTAAGAGATAAAGTCAAAAATGCATGTTTGACGGCATAAAAAATAAGTTGAAAGCACTTAAATACAAACAATAAAACCTGAAGCACTAAAAAAAAACGATAATACAATGAACATAACAAACATGAACATAAATGAATATATGCTCGTCAAAAATGAACATAACATTCCAGTAAAGGGAAAAGCTGTTAGAAAACAGTAATCGATACAATTAAAATCGGTTTGATATTTGTTATGTTGGAAACGTAAAAGCGAATATCAAATCAGAGCGAGTCTCAAACCCCTCATTTAAATTCGCATATTCTTTTGCAGGCAATATTTTGTGAAAAAATTGGCTCCGAGAATACATAATTCCAAACACAATGTTTTCAAGCACTTGTATAATTAGTCAGTCAAAACATGCGTTACTATATTTAAACAATAAACACAAAAAAGTACCGCAGTAAATTAACGAAGTTACGGCACTTATTTATAATTCAAAGAAGCCATTTCGACAATAGTGTGTAAAACGGTTGACAAGTCAATGGAAAAACAACTATTATTAGCAATATTATCAATGTTTGCAGCTAAGGGGGGAAACTGTCCTTTATTCTTGCGTAAGGGCGAGGAGTTACCACTTTTATCTTAGAGCGCCCTTCCGCTAGAGGTTGTGAGGTCGCCCTTCCGCGAGTGGCACTAAGTGTGTGCCACTTAGTTTACACGCTTTTGAACGTAGGTGATCCCTAGCGTATGTCTGTTTTCTATTCTCAGGATATAATATATTCTGCACATGGGCGTAGGCAGCATATTGTCTAGGGGGGGGGGGGCAGTCGATAGTGTGATGGAGGGCCTTTTATCAACTGCTTTTCCAACCATCTGCTTTTTCAGCCATATCTAATGTAAATTTGAATGTCTAGAGGGGCAGTTGCCCCCCCCCTACGCCCATGATTCTGCATGAATGATTTTAAAGGGAGTTCTCAGTTTTGATAACAAAGTCATTAACCGCTAGAATTCAAGTATTCTAGGAGCAACAAAGTCTCCCTAGCCCACGAACAAAGTACGATTTAAGTTTCGCAGAGTAACCCCCCCCCCTCAAGAATTAAAATGAAAACTTACTAAAATCAAACAGTCTTCGAGTGATTGTCTCCAGAGTTGGTATAGAATAGGAACAAAGTAGGGACTAAGTTTCTAAGAAAATAATCAAAAATCAAAAGTGGCTAGAACTCAAAAATTTGTCAACGATACTCTTCAAGGTTGGTCTAGTCTGACTCGAACAATCGATAATATATGGATATGGAGGATGGAGACTTCGAGCCCATCGGATCACCTCCAGCCTCTATAACTTAAGGCTAATTTACATTAAAAGGATCTTAGGAGCCACAAGTTCCTTGAACGGTGTAGTGGTAATTTGAATTATGTAAAAATTTACATAGAAATACATTGAAATCTATCTGACCTCATGAAAATAATTCAATTTATTCAACAACAGAAGTTAAATGAATTTGTTAATAACATTTTTTGACACCACAGTCCGAGACTCGGTTACGAACGCAGTGAGGACAAAGCCGACCTCACATTCAACAGCTTGTTGAGTTCACAAGTTTCTGTATTTCTCACTGAATGCAAATGATTTTTGAAGTTATCACGAAATAGCCCCCTCCCCCTGCATTCATATCCGCTTCATTTTTTTAAAACAAAAATTCTCAATTACAGCGACTTCTTGCGTCATTGTGAAGTCCGACCAATATGACTGTTAATTCACTGCAACGAGCAGGTACATGTGATTATGTCGTCTTGTTATTGGAAAGAAATCTCTAGGAACTATCGCACAAACTTACATTTATTTCAAGTGAAGTACATATTCGAATAAAATACAAAATTGGCAAAGTTCTATAGAAAGTTCAGAAAGGGCAAAAGACGTGATCTTAGTGTTTTGAAAGAGAGATTTTTAGGGAGAGATTTTTAGGGAGAGAAAGGGACTCGCCAGAAATTTCTCTTTCGATTATTTCTGATTAGACGCTTAGTTTGAACGATCAAAAGTTCCAACTGTGGTTGCTCAGAACTTACTTAGTTACCAAGGCTAGTTATGGCTGCTAAGTCACTGACTTAGTTATCATGCAGGGCCGTACCCATGATTTTTTTTCGGGGAGAGGGGGGGGGGGTACAAAACAACTTTAAAGAACACATCAAAAATTTGTTTGTATGGATTTTGTTACGTTTTTACAAGTCAAACAAACATTTTTTTTTTTGGGGGGGGGGGTATTTAGGAATGATTTTCATTTTGTGTAGATTTTTTGAGGTGTTAGAGCAATTTGCGAAAAAATGTACTACACTCTAAAAGCTCAGAGAGCACATCTAAAAGAGCCAGATATTGTGCCGGAAAGAAAAACAGGATTTCGTTGAACATTTTTTTTTTCAAAGTTGCCTCAAAATATGACCTAAAAATGTCAAAAATGATCACAAAGTAACATTATCCCCGGATTCACAGTTTTCTTTAGATGCAAAATTCTGAGATTCTGTGGTTTTCCGTAGGTTTGTCCGCCATGACGGACAAGACATTTTATATTCCTTTGAAAAGAAATGTCACATAACGCTTTTTGAATTACTGCAGTCGATATTTATGCTTAAAATATGAGGCTGATGTGTAAGTCAAAAGGAATAGCGGAACTGGAAGGTTTAGACAGTTCGCAATAAAACAAAAAAAAAATCAAAATTCTTTCACTTCTGCTTCAAAATAAAGCAACTATAAACATGGCAAGTTTTAGCACATACCTACAAAATAACTCATGGATACAATTGACAACTGTGTAAAGAATAGTTAACAAGTAGGCCTACATTGAAAAGAGCAACTGTTATAAAAGTCTGTACAATATTCTCTGCAAAAGCAGGTTTGCTAAGTGGTTATTGATTCGCCATGCGTTTATCGGAATAAAGACTAACAAATTTTGCATAAATGTATGCAAAGGTTGAATGTTTTTTTTTTGTTCCGTGTTTTGTCTCGGTTTGTTCACACAGTGAATATTTTCATTCTCTCCTAAGTGGAAAATCGACATTATTATTTTCATGTTTTGTTATAGGGTGGTAATTAGGTAAAATTTCGTAATTAGTACTTTGCGAAGTTGGGCCATGCTAATCACTATATCAATTGAAGACAAAGCAGGAAGAAATTTTTATTTTGCTGTAATAGCAAAGGCTTCTTAAAAAATTGTCTGTCACTTTCCCTGGGTCTGTGAAACTTGTTAGGAATGCATATATTCCTAACAGCCTAATTGACCCCTAAAGAGTCCCAAACTGTATCTCGGGTCGTTCTAAGCCCAATGTAGTCAATTCACGGAAATCAGGAGGGAAGGAGTGCAAAAATATATTTTTCAAAATCTAGGGAAGCAATGTTGTTTATTCAATGAGAGTACCAAAAAAGTCAATTTTTCAAAGAAAATACTGAAGGAGATATTTTTCAAAATCTAGGGGGGAGTCTTGGTGAGGCATCTCCTCGCCAAGAAGTAAGGAGCCAAACTGAACCCCTCCTCCAAAGTGAAGTCCAGCGTATGTTTCTGGTAGGATAGTAGAGACAATTCAAGTTGTTTTATCAAAATTTATTGACGAAGGACAAGAAATCTTGGCTCATATATATATATATATATATATATTATATATATATATATATATATATATATATATATATATATATATATATATATATATATTATATATATATATATATATATATATATATTATATATATATATATATATATATATATATATAATATATATATATATATATATATATATATATATATATATATAATATATATATATATATATATATATATATATATATAATATATATATATATATATATATATATATATATATATATATATATATATATATATATATATATATATATATACATATATATATAGGGGCAAAATATGGATTAGCGCCCCCCCCCCCTGGCAACCAAAAATTTTCAGTCCAAATTTTAACAAAATTCATTTATTGGCAACGTTTTTTACAATTTATTAATTAATTAATAATCTATTTGTTTTATTATTATTATCTCAATTTAATTATAATTACTATTTACTTATTTCTTAAATTACTTTATCAACCGATTAATAATTTAACAATCACTTTCATTTATTAACTGCGCCCCTACTTTATTTTAATAAAAAAAATTCAAAATTACAAAATCATTAGGCTATAACAGTTAGACCGGTTTTTTTTTAAATTTGCGCCCCTAAAATTTCTGCACCAAGAAAAATTAACTCTCTGTCCCCTTAAAAACGCCACTGCCTGGCCTGCATGAGTTGGGCGCAAAACCCCTATGCCTCCCCAAGTTGGGCGCAAAACCCTATGCCTTCCCAAGGCCAGAACAAAATTTGCACTACAAAACTGAGTATGTGTATTAAACTGACACTGCAGATTCATTTGTATTTTTTCAGTAAAGTGCAAATTTTGTTCTGGCCTTTGGAAGGCATATGGGTTTTGCGCCCAACTTATGTTAATTTCTGTTCGTTTTGAGTTTGACGCGGTTAATTATTGTAATTTCTGTTCGTTTTGGGTTTCATTTATTTATCAATGCTGATTTGTGGTAGTTTCTTGCTTGGTAGATTATTTGATTTTAGTTTTGCTCATGTTAATGGAGTTCTTTACTTTTCTTTGAAAAACCTATTTTGTGGAACAAGTTTTTTTAATTAATTTCTGTTCGTTTTATATTGACATAGTCTTTTCAGGGAAAAAGAAAATAATACTTTAATTTTTTTCGTTTTTTAAGACTTTATAGTTTGACCTGCTATTTGTATGCCGGAGAAAATTTTTCAGCAGTTTTTAACAGCATACACCCTTTTAAAAATCTGGACACAAATAGTACTGTTTAATTTAGTTTCATAACTCCTCTAGTTGACCTGTAATGGGAACTTGATACCATTCGCAAAAAAATCTGTTTACTTTCTTTGATAGCTTGGATACACTTACGCTATTTGGAATTGGTTAAATTTTAAGAGCAGAAGTAGGCCCGAACGTTTGAACATAATACCCTCAGTCGTTCTTGGGATACTGCTGAGAAGCCTTATTGGGAATTAGCATTATCACAGTGCATTTTGATTTAATCTTAAGTCAACATTTAGTTTTTAAACATATAAAAATTGGATTTGAGGAAGACTAAAATCTATTCTATAAATCAAATACAACAACTTTCTCTATAAACCTTATATGCCCCCAGGGCATAACTTACAACCCTTGCACTGAGGGCTCTGAGGGGGTTATCATCCTAAAAGACCTAATTTCCAGAACTTTCAACTACGTTGAACAAAATGGATATCTCAAAATTTTGATTGGATGCGTTTGGGAAAATTGTGGGCGTGAGAGGGGCGTTAGTCACTATCCAATCACTTTCAACTATTAAAAAAAGGCACTAGCCCTTTCAATTTCCAATTGAATGAGCCCTTTTGAAGTTTCTACGACAACGTAGAAAAATTCAATAAAAACTTTATAGGCCCCCAGGGCATAACTTACAACCCCTGCCCTGAGGGCTGTGGGGGGGGGGGTGTCATCCTTACTAATTTCCAAAACTTTTAACTACGTTGAATAAAATGGCTATCTAAAAATTTTGATTGGATGTGTTTTGGGAAAAGGTGGGCGAGAGAGGGGTGTTAGTTGCCCTCAAATCACTTTTGACTATTAAAAATGGTACTAGCCCTTTGAATTTCAAATCGAATGAGCCCTTTTTCAAGTTTCTACGACAAAGATTTCAATAAAAACCTTATATGCCCCCAGGGCATCACTTAAAACCCTTGCCCTGAGGGATGTGGGGGAGTGTCCTCCGCAAAAACATATTTTCTATCTGGAAATCGACTACGCTGAACAAAATGGCTATCTCAAAATTTTGATTGGATATGTTTGGGGGAATGAAGGGCGTGAGGGGGGGGGGGCTAGTTGAACTCAAATCACTTTCGACTATTAAAAGTGTACTAGCCCTTTAAATTTCCAATCGAATGAGCCTGTTTTGAAGTTTCTACGACAACGCCTTCTATAAAAACCTTATATACCCCCAGGGCGTAACTTAAAACCCTTGCCCTGAGGGTCGTGGGGGAGTGTCCTCCTCCAAAAACAAATTTTCTATCAGGAAATCAATTACGCTGAACAAAATGGCTATCTCAAAATTTTGATTGGATGTGTTTGGGGGAATGATGGGCGTGGGGGAGGGGGCTAGTTGCCCTCTATTAAAACAGGCACTAGCCCTTTGAATTTCCAATCGAATGAGCGTTTTTTTGAAATTTCTACGACAACGCCTTCTATAAAAACCTTATATGCCCCCAGGGCATAACATAAAACCCTTGCCCCGAGGGTTGTGGGGGAGTGTCCTCCTCAAAAAGATATTTTCTATCTGGAAATCAAATCATGTACCCTGAACAAAATGGCTGTATCAAAATTTTGATTGGATGTGTTTGGGGAAATGATGGGCGTGGGGGGGGGCTAGTTGCCCTCCAATCACTTTCGACTATTAAAAAGTGCACTAGCCCTTTGAAGTTCCAATCGAATGAGCCTTTTTTGAAGCTTCTACGACAACGCCTTCTATAAAAACCTTATATGCCCCCAGGGCATAACTTAAAACCCTTGCCCCGAGGGTTGTGGGGGAGTGTCCTCCACAAAAAGATATTTTCTATCTGGAAATCAACTACGCTGAACAAAATGGCTATCTCAAAATTTTGATTGGATATATTTGGGGGAATGATGGGCGTGGGGGGGGGGGGCTAGTTGCCCTCCAATCACTTTCGACTATTAAAAAGGGCACTAGCCCTTTCAATATTCAATTGAATGAGCCTTTTTTGAAGTTTCTACGACAACGCCTTCTTTAAAAACCTTATATGCCCTCAGGGCATAACTTAAAACCCTTGCCCCGTGGGTTGTGGGGGAGTGTCCTCCTCAAAAAGATATTTTCTATCTGGAAATCAACTACGCTGAACAAAATGGCTATCTCAGAATTTTGATTGGATATATTTGGGGGAATGATGGGCGTGGGGGGGGCTAGTCGCCCTCCAATCACTTTCGACTATTAAAAAGGGCACTAGCCCTTTCAATATTCAATTGAATGAGCCTTTTTTGAAGTTTCTACGACAACGCCTTCTTTAAAAACCTTATATGCCCTCAGGGCATAACTTAAAACCCTTGCCCCGTGGGTTGTGGGGGAGTGTCCTCCTCAAAAAGATATTTTCTATGTGGAAATCAACTACGCTGAACAAAATTGCTATCTCAAAATTGTTATTGGACGTATTTGAGGGAATGATGGGCTTGGGGTGGGGGGTCTAGTTGCCCTCCAATCACTTTCGTATATAAAAAGGGCACTAGCCACTCCAATTTTCAATCGAATGAGACCCTTTGGAAGTTTCTACGACGACTCCTTCGATACGAAGTGCCCGGGTATGGAGAAAAAAAAACATTGTACCCACATCGTTCTTTACTTAGGCAGCGCTAGTGCGCTGCCTATGATAGATTTAGGTTGACTCTGGATTAATGGCAAAATCTGACCACAAAATTTTACAAACCATTGCCACTATTGCATTTTCTATCCTAATTCACCCGCAAGTACACACTCACAATAACCCAATAATACTTAACCACAGATAAACAGAGAATTTACTTCTAAAAAGTGCTGCGATTCAAAAACTTTTCGTTCTCTTACTTACTTAAACTGTCATACAAAAAAAAGGTTTAGCGTTCTTTTTGCTGCCACAAAAATTTTACACATTAGGTAAACACAACAATGGGTAAACACAATAGTGGGTAAAAAACGTCGGGGTTATTTGGCATCCCTTTCTGATATAGGCTATAAGGGATAAAACAATTGACTAAAAAATGTAACGATTGAACCGGGGCTTAGGGGTCCCCCTGCCCCAAAAATTGCATATTTTCCAGAATTTCTGGGCAATTCTCAAACAAATCATTGAACATAGCTTGATTTTCATTATTCCTCTCCCCCGAAAAGAAAAAATATGTGTACATTCCTGTGATGAAAGTCACAAAAATATATCAATGCAATTAAATCACACTTTTCAACACGAAAGTACAGGACATTAATCTTTTGACTTAACAGAACACAGTTATGGAATAATTAAGCTTCAAACCAATTAACTAGGGAAAAAACTATTCACAAAAATGACTCGTTAACAGCTTTTACATAATGCGTAAAGAATTCTAGGAGGGGTTCTTTTTATCTTGACAATGATAAATATATAAGAAACTAATTTATGGGCGCGAATTTTTTTGCACGGATATTCACAACATCCATGGAAAAGCTTAATTACGCAAATTTGATTGCCCGGGTGCCAGGAAGCTAAGAAAGTATCCAACAATAACCCTTTTAAATCTTTCTACGTTTTGGATCCTCAATCAAGAGCAAAGAAGATTTCACTTCGTTTTTTTTTAAATGCCCCTTTCAAAAGTTGCGATTAATTGAAAAGTACGCTTAGAAGGACTTACTTTACATATAGCCAGTGTTGCAGCCCCTAGTGATTAATCACTATTTCTAGTGATTTCTTATATTGCGTAAAAACACTAAATTCACACATAAATCACTAGATTATTGAAGAAAATCACTAAATCAACCAGAAAATCACTCAAATCTAATGATTTTTTCCTATCACCGGCTTGCAAACCTGCATATAGCCCTTTGCAAAACGTCTGACAAAAATAGAGATTTTACGCCCGATCTTTTGTGACGAATAGTTATTGATATTGAAATGCTTAAAAAATACATGATACGAAAGGAGTACCAAAACTGACCTTTATGTAAAATCAGCCATTTGTAAGGTTCCAAAACTTAAACATGAGACGTGATAAGGCTTTTAAGATTAATACACCCTGAAAAAGTGCAATTAAACAAGTTCTTTGTTTATAAAACATTGATAAATTGCCACCATTTCCAGGATTTATTCTCGACATAACCATATGGCCTGGTACCTCTTTTTGTCTAAATGGATCTGTCAAGCAAATAAATAACTCATTCAGAAAAGGCGTTAAAATTCGTTTTTATTGTTATTCTTTGATTCTTATCGCTTTTTAGACACTATCTCAGTTCACCATCACTTGTTATTACTTAATTGGAAACAACTGATCATTATATTCAAGGGTTGTGTGCATATTGTACTAAGATTATTATCAGCTTACTAAATGCGGGCTGAATTCAAAGCATATTTCTCACGCTCTTTAGAAGTGGCACCTCTTTTTGAATGAGGATCAATAGGCTAGATTGTAATCGGTTTTCAAAAACTCGTATCTCTTCTCTTAAACATGCTATTAAAATAAAAATAATGCTGCGCTCAAAGGGAAAGGGCAGTCAATATGGTTCTTGGAACATCAATTGGAAAACGAGAAAGATTCCCCTATAAAGGAGGTATGCAAGGCATTGGCGTAATTTCGTCAAAATACTCTGGGGACGGGAGATTGAAGCCAACTATCGCAAATCAAGTGAAAATGACAGTGAAAAACGAAAATGAGCCATAGAGTGCCATAAAGGCAAAGATATACTAAAGAAAACTGACCTGTTTCTCTGGATGCTTGAATTGTGTAGACTTATCTTAGTTTTAACAAGATTTTTTTCTGAAACTAAATTTCAGATGGGTGGCAAACTGGGGTGTGGAGGGGCAGTTATAACCCTGTCCCATACCAAATTACGCCCCTGATGCAAGGTTTTTCCCGAAGAGTCATGCAATTGTTTCAAATTTTTTGCGGGCTGTATGCATTGGCGTAGTTAGGGAGGAGAAAGCAAGGGCTACACTTCTCCCGGGCAGAGCATCCCCTTGGGCACTATTTAGATTAATGGTTTTAAGGGATCAAGTTGAAACCCGCAGGAGTGTTAGAGGGGCCAAGTGGACTTCGAACTTTGACTTAGGTGGAGGGAACAGACATAAATCGAAAGACAATATGTGCATCCTGGTTATCAAAATAACATACCTACAATAGTTCGTGAATGACTTGATGGACGGATTGGAAACTGTCGAGGTAGTATTTGGGACAGAAAGAGTGGGTGAGGGTACTTTGAATTTCATGTTGGAGGAGGGAGGTTAAATATGTCTGTTTCCGAATCACCCAAACGTTTTAGCGCTATAAGTTCCCAGTGGTGTCTACTCACAAAAATTGACTGGGGGGAAGTATTTGACAAAATCTAGGGAGTCTAGTTTCTTGTTTTTTTATAATTTTTTCGATGAAATACCAAAAATGGAAATACCCTCAAAATGACATTTTTCAAAATCTAGAGGGGGGGATTCTAAAAGGCAAATGCACCCCTGCCCCACCCCCACGCCAATGAATGCCCCTGTAAGTTCCTATGGGATTTAGAATTCATTCATAGCTAAGAAGCGAGGTAAATCAAAAGACACTCTGTGTTGTCACTATATCAAAATAGCGCATCTTCAATATACCAGGACTGGTTTGGAGATCAAGTTGAAGGCTTCAAGGAATAATGGCAGAATAAGTGGAGTTTGAATTTATCTTCGAGATGGGGAGGAGGAGGAGAGGGGGCCAAAAACACTTTTTCTCCAATCTGCCTACGCATTTTAGCACTATAAGTCACTTCGGAACTTGAGTTTATTCCCAGTGGACTAGTGACGTAAATCGAAAGACACTACGCGTATCCAGGTTATCAAAACAGTATATCTGCAATATCCAGGGAACGGCACGGGGAAAGAGTTGAAACTTTGAGGGTGATGAAATAGGGAGGGGAAATGGCAAGGAGACTTTAGCGAAAAGTATATTCAATTGGTATTATTCTTACTAATTTGGTATCAGTGTAGGCCTACATTAATTTTCTGTACCCCTGATTCGATATACTCTCTACTGTGAGCATATTCAAAATTTCAGTATTATTTGAAAAAAAAGTAAGTGAATCTAAAAAAAACATATCAGTATGATAAAATGTTATTTGGCCTTGCTAAGCATTAGAGTAGCATCAACACATAATATCCAGAGGGCTAGGATATTAAGTTAATAGCAACTCTTTTCATATAGTAGTGATAGACCTGGCCAGTTGCCAGTCTCATATTCTGAACGACTTTTCTCTATTTTTTGGCAAGCTGCTAAACATCTTAATTTAGTAAGGTAAATTGCTCTAGCGTAAATAACTCAAAGGTATAATAATTGTGTCGTGTAGGTCACGCATCCACGTTATGGCTTTGGGTCGACAAAAATGAATCTAGCAATTTACACATTAAGTTTTGCTAGATGGCAGAGAACATACACATACGGAAAGAGAAGGATCCGGGCCATGGCCGTATTCAGGGGGAGGGGGTGCAAATATATAGCCGAAATTTGTTTTTAAACAATTATATTTTTATCCTATTTTGTTTTATTTAATTAGCATTAACCAAAATTCACCTTTCGCATATTTTGCATATATTAGAACAGTACCACAAATCTTAATGCGTTTTTAAAGTTTTGTTTGGTAGATCAAGGGGTCGCTTTCTCTCAGAAACCATGTGCACCAGGTGGCACGTGCCAAACGCAGCAGCACTGTTCCAAGCCTGGTGGAACTTTGCGGCACAAGTGTCTCACCAGTTAGCGGGAAGTCAGCGCCCCCTGGGCTCAGATTTTCATTCGGCATTCTCTTTAATTGATAGGTGGAACTGCATAGCAAGGAAAAATCATGATTTTTGAGCTTCGAGCTAAATTTTGATAGAGGACGGTAAATATTCTAGAGCAAAAACGACCGAATCTTCATGTGAAACCTGAGCGGAACGTCTCATTGAAAGCAAATTTCTATAAGGTCTTTCTAAACAGTTTCCCTGTCAAAATAGGTAAGATTATAATTTTAGAAAAGTATTAAATACCTATAGGCCTACCTACAAAATATCAAAAGTATGTTTTTACCGATGTATAAACATGGGAGAGCTGTAATTTATCTTAAACACACTTTTGCCTCACGGCAAAGCGAATATATCAATTCTGATTCAAAACATAGATGAATGGAAAACTTGCCCATAGGAAGGCATTATTTATTGGGTGGGCGTAAGGTCTGGAAAGAAGGGCGTAAGGTCTGGAAATGGAAAGAAGATAAGAGGCGAGGGTTGTATTTTTATTCCATTCGACCACTATAATTCCATTCTAAAAATTGGAGTGGTCCGGGCTTAACAGGAAAATCAGACCGAAAAATAACAAAGATCTGGCCTCTCTTCTTTTTTCTATCACTATGCCAGGGGCGTCGTTTCAGGGGGCAAGGGGGGTTCTTTGAAAATCAATTGAAAAACGAGAAAGATTCCCCTATAAATGAGACATGCAAGGTTTTTTCTAGAGGGTCCATGGCGTCAGGGGGGGGGGGGAAAGGGGGCTGTTGCACTTCCAATAATTTGGAGAAGAAATTATGATATAGCCCATACCCCTTGACTATCCGAATATGGACCCTTCTTGCCCCTCCTCCAATAAAATGCCGGGGCTACATCCCTGCTCTATGCATCTGGTTGACGGAAGAAAATTCGACGCCTATACGGAGAAAATTCGACTTATATTTTTTCGTGTAGTTCGTCTCTGCTCTTGTATATTTGAACTTTAACCAGCAGGAAGCTTTTGCGAATTTTGCCGCTTTTGCCAATATTACGGTTTTGCAAAGTTTTCAAAAACCTAATTCCTGTCAGAATTAAATCTCGGGTACTGTGGGTCGTGGTTCAAGCCAAAGTAGCCAGATTCGGCGCAATTGCGCCATTTTTTTTTTTTTTTAGGCGGTTACGCATGGAATTTTTCAAATCGGCATATTTTCTAGGGGGAAATCGATCATCTGGCGCATTTTTACTAGAAAACGGAGCTTTCAGCGAATTTTCGCTTTTATGGCGGCAAATTTTCGCTTTAAATCTGACATCTGGTAACATTGGTTCGAGCATCGTTAGACTGCAGCGAAAACTCCAACCGTGACATAGCTTAAATGCCATGCAGTAAATTGGCTGTATTGACCTGCGATAATTTAAGGGTTATCCACGAGAAGCCGTGTCTCAGAGCAAAAAATGTATGGTATTCGCGAATATCCCGAGGAAAGAGAAGCTCGCTTAAAAGACCAGCTAATGATTATCATTGCAAATAACGTCTGAAAAAAACAAGTTATTTGAGTGATCACGCTTCCATTGTCGTAATCAATTATTCTCATTAAACTAGCGTTAATAATTGGATCTCAGTTTAGGGTTTTGGAACGTTTATAAAAATAATAATTCTTTTCTTGAAGTTGTTGATTAGCCTACACATAAAGAATCAAATGTATTTAAACTTTTCTTTTCATAAAGACAAAAAGTTGAATTGGAGGTTTTATTAAAGTCACGAGCGAAATATTTTGAATTTAGCGCTAAAAAATAATTGCCAAAAACGCTTTCCACTAGCAGCACAGATTCGCTTGCCAGGTCTAGCCAATTCTTGTCATCCTGTGTATAACAACTCGGCGGCTTTCCACTAATCGTGAATGTCAGATGGAAAGCTAAGCCGGTTTCGCTAGCCCATTCGTGAATAACACCCTATAGATTTTCCGACAGACCGTTCTTATGGCGTTGCTGAGCTGTCTAATTTTGTGAATAAATTAAATGTTGTTGTGCGTTAAGTCTAACAAAAAATTAGCTCCGGATTTCTGGTTTCGACTGGAATCAAAATTCTAGGGTTTTTGGAACAAAAGTGACTAAAGCTCACCACCCCTTTTAAGGGGGGTACAAACTGAGACAAATTACCTGAAGCCAGAACTTGGCAAGAACAGGGCATCTGCAATATATGGTCCAATCAAAGTTTGAGTGCCTAGCAATTTCGACTGGGGCGACCTTCCAAAAACATTATTCAGATACAACTTAATTTTCGTTTGAGATTCCACATGTAAGCATTTTACAGGGTTACAATTCAAAATTACAATTTTGCCCCTATTACCGTTCAAGAGTTGATGCGCACCTCTGATGATTTTCATTTCCCCCATCGCCGGTCAATATTGAGTTTTTAGTGTGTTTTATTGGGGGGGGGGGGGTCCTGTGATTGATTTTGGGTTACGCTAGACCACTCTCAGAAAATGTCCATTTATCGAATTTCAGTGTCACTGCCCCTAATGCTTGGATATAGTCTTAGGTTACACAAAGTGTGGCTGATTTTGTTGTTTTTCAGTTTGTCTTTTTTTTTTCAATTGGTATTAAGAGCCAATTTTGTCAAGAAATAAGCCTTATAGGATATAGCTTTAGGCTATACACATAATTTAGCTGATTTTGTCTTTTTTTATTGGGATTAAGAGCCAACTTTATTGAGAAATAAGTGCAATAAATAATACAGCAACAACTAGAATTGTAGCTGTTGATAAGGAAATATGTTAAGAAAACAATTCTTATTTCATAATATGCAGAATAATCCTAGTTAACACATTTTGACTGCAGCTCCACTGTACTCCCCCCCCCCCCGAATGTGCAAACATATAGCTATAAATTATGCATTTCCCATGTGTTTTTTCGTTTCTTGATTTCGTCAGCGTTGATTCAATTTACGGGTACATTGCTCGAAAGACAGGTGTGACGCATCGCTAAATGCAATTGAAATATATAATTTGGGCTAGATATTTGCACATTAGGTGGGTAGGGGATAAAGTACAGTGGAGCTACTGCCAAATTGTGCTAACTACGATTATTCTGCATATTATGAAGTAATAGTTTTTTTCTTAACAACGTGTTTCCTTCCCAACAGCCACAATTCTAGACTTATACCGCAGGAATTTTGTTAGTACAGAGAAAGAATTTTGGGCCAAAATTACAGTTTGGGCCCATATACCCTCTGAAACATCAAGGCCGTATCCAGGGGCGGGTAGGGGGTTTGACTCCCCCCCCCTCCGAAATGTTTGTCTGACTCGTAAAAACGTAACAAAAATGGACATAAAAAAAATTTGTATTCGTTTTTCGAGTTTTTTTTTTATGTGAGCCCCCCCCCCCCCCAAAAAAAAAATTCTTTTGAGTAAAACTTCCTCCGAAAAAAAAAATCCTGGATACGGCCCTGTGAAACATCAAGACTTGTGCCACTTATTCTACAGTCTCTGTCATTTCCCATATAGCTCAGCCAATTTAGTGAGTATGGCTCGAAGTCACCCCCCCCCCTCCCCCCTAATTCCAAACTAATTTCATATAAATGTGATCGGGCGGTACTGGTGCATTTTACCTAACACAGCGCTATAGACTGTCCAAGGAATGCAGACACGGAGACCCGTCAAACAGGTATTTGCTATCTAAATTGATCGCAAAGCGCGGTTTCTCATTGAATTTACGATATTTAAACTGTTGTTTCTTGGGGTTTAGGGGGGGGGAGGTACGTAGGTTAGGTTAGGTATTTAATATATGCTGTGCTCTGCTATTCTTTTTTTTATGCGTTTTCCAAATAAAATAATCATTTTTGTCACAAAGGAATTTTACCCCCATCCCTATATATACCAATTCAGGTATACATTTGCACATTAGGGGGTGGGGGCAAATTTTATGTCTGATGTAAATGATAGGTAAGTTTAAACTTCCCCCCCACCCCCCTAATGTGCAAATATATATATTTGCACCCCTTTTCAAGATAGCCAAAAGTAGCTAAAGTAGAATTTTACCATACCCTGAATTGGTATATATAGGGATGGGGATAAAATTCATTTCCGACAAAAATGATTATTATATGGTAAATTTTTACCAAGTCATATTATTGAGTTAGGAGTAAAGTGAATACACCATTCGATGCCTTTTTTATGCTGATTACGAATATAATAATCATTTCTATCGGAAAATTTGGAAAGAACATAAAAAAATGCATCGAGTGGCATGTTTACCTTATTCGTAAGTCAATAATATGAATAACGAAAAATTTACCAAAATTCATTTGCGACCAAAATGATTATTATATTCGTAAAGAGCATAAAAAATGCATCAATTAGTATGTTCACTTTATTCGTAGGCTAAGTCAATAATATAAACTGCGAAATATTTACCCTTTGAAAATAGGTTTCCTGGGGTATTTTTATTGACAATACCTTTTTTGTAATTCTGAACAAATTGAAAAAAAAAAAAAAAATTTGACGAAACCTAGATTTTGAAAGTATATTTTATGCCCCTCTAAATTTTCGTGAATTGACGGCGCCATTATAAATTATATTTGGATAATTGCATATCTGTGTTGTGTCTAGGTTGTATTTTCAATAGGAAGCAAACAATTTTAAATTATAAACTTGAAAAATGACAAATTTGCCCCAGCCTAGAATTTAAAAATATTTTTTTTGCCCCCATCCCCTCTCCCTCTATATTTTCATGTGTCCGCCACTGTAAGTACATCTTCGTAATTGGATGCCAGCGTTTTCTCTAATTGGTATTTCAACAAGTGACTGTCCAGATAAGTCTGATGGAATGGGGGTCTCAGATCTACGTTAGTAGAAACATCCATAAACTTTCAGAAAATCGAAAAAAAACAATTAGTTATAATATACCTTATTTACAAAATTTAACAAATCATCCACACACCATGAGATTCAAACATCTGGTTCAAGATAAAACTTACTCAAATATTAGAGACTTTTTAATTTATTCTCTAACTTAACAGATCCGATCTATTCATATCCTCAACAGTTCAGAATTCTCCAACTCTTCACATTCGGAGTTCTAAAACAAACTGAATTAATAAAACACAAAATCCCAGATGAAACATCTCTCACACGTGAAAAATACTCTACCCACTCAGCGGCACCTCTATGACGTCATATTCAATGATCATTAGCATTACTATGTGCTATACAAAGACGGTAGTTGTTGTATTATAGTTACAAATCTCATAAAGACGAGCTTCCGATTCTGTCAGATACCAATTTGATTTTGTATAATAGGTCGATGCAATAGTTGCGACATAGCCATTTGCGCTAGTTCATTAAATTTTGGGGGAGGGGGGGGGAATCTATTTTTCAAACCTAGCAAGGGGGGATTTTGATTTCTCGGTATTTTTTAATGAAAATACGGTACTTGTGCACTAAATGGTACACACGAAAGAAGTCAAGTTTGGTTAATGCTAATAAAAAAAAAACAAATAGGATGAATATATAATGGTTTAGAAACAAATCCGGGCTATATATTTGCACATTAGGGGAGTGGAGGTAAAGCATAGCATATATGAAATGCGTATCCTAACCTAACCTAGGTACCTCCCCACCTAAACCCCAAAAAACAACAGTTTACATATTGTAAATTCAATGAAAACCACGGTCTTCGATCAATTTAGATAGCAATTACCCGCTTTACGGGTCTCCATGTCTGCATTCCTTAGACAGTCTATAGCGGTGTATACCAATTAGTGCACAAGTACCGAAAATACCAAAAAAGGCCTTTATCAAAATCTAGACGGGGGAACTATCAGGAAGGGGGAAAAATAGAAGCGCAAATATCAGGGAGGGTAAAAATGGACCCCCTCCATATGGTGCCACTGGACACAGCTATACTTCAATGTTAAAAAATCTGCTTTAGCCGGTAATAGTATTCCTTAAGCGTATGTAAGAAAAGAAGCATAATAACTCGAGTACTTGTACCTGTTCCTTTATTTACCGGTTTTGTCATTTCAAATCTTCTCCTGATTGGCTCTTTTGTATGAAATTTTGAGCCAGTAAAAAACCGAAAGTTTGAGTGATAATGTTTTTTGAGAGTAAACTCTGTTCTCTGTGCCATTGGTGCCACAATTGCCATGTTCTCTGTGGCCAAGGGCATAATTTTCTATGGGGCATGGGAGAGGGGCAACTGCCCCTCCCAGACATCGGTTTGCCCCCGGACCCCAGGTTGCCCGCCCCAGCTGAAATTTTGTTTCTTCGAAAATCTTCTCAAAACTAAGATGAGCCTGCATAATTTAAGCATTCTCAGTATATCCTTACCTTTTTGGTACTAGCCTATGTGACTCATTTTTCAGTTTTCACCATCATTTCCCCTTGATTTGGGAAAATTGGCTCCAACTTCCCCCCTCCCCCCTCAGGAATTTGAAGAAATTACGCCTCTGTTTGTGGCCATAAGGACCCTTATCTTGAAATCCTCATTAATCCATAAATATCTATTCTATGCAGGTAAACAAGCAGGATTTTATGTCGGTAGCGATTCCGAATTAGAAAAAAAAACAAACATGCAAACTGTACAACAAAAACCACAAAACTTGGAGAAATGAGTAAGAAGTTGAATAATTATGACATTTTGGGTTATTTTCTAGGTTTTGGTGATTTTGTTTTAGCATAGTCCATAGTTTTTGGTTGTATTTCTAGCCCAGTTCCTAGCTGATATTTTTAGCCTAATTTCTAGCTTTTATAATATTTTTAGCCTTGTTTTTTAGCTTGTATTTTAGCCTAGTTTATAGTTTTTGATAGTATTTCTAGCAGGGGGCTGGAGTCGTGGAGTTGGAGTCTTAGCAGATGTTTGCTGAATGGAGTCGGAGTAACAGGAATAATGCAAGACCCTTTGGGTTGGGAGCTATTGAAACACATAAAGGCTGGAGTTAAGCCAAATACTCTTAAATGCTATTAAAAAGTGGCAATAATAAACAAAATTAATATTATAGGCTAATTATAGTGAATAAGATGTTTAAAAAAAAAATGTATTTAAAAAGTAGCTTAAAATTGAATCTCTGCTGTAAATTAGCAGGAACGTCGGAGTCGGAGTTCTTACTTCTTGAAGAAAATGTTAGGAGTCAGAGCTGGAGTCGGAGCAATACGTTTAAAGTTCCAGAAGGCGAAGTCAGAGTTGGAGTCGATGGTAAAGATTACCGATTCTACAGCCCTGATTTCTAGCCTAGTTCTTTGATCTTGGTAATATGTTTAGCTTAATTTTTAGTTTTTTCATGATATTTTTAGCGTCGTTTCTAGTTTATATTTTAGCCTTAGTTTCAAGCTTTTGGTGATATTTTTTTTACCTTAAATCCTAGTTTTTGCGATATTTTTATTATCAGAGAACTTCAATTGGTTATAAATTATCACTTTTGTAAGAGACAAAAACATAGCTTTATATTTTCCCTAAAAACAGGGGTTAGGCCTAATACCGAAATGCCAGAAAATTTAGTCATAGATCAATGAATATTATCTGCAAAAGTCCGCCTTGACATGTACTGCAGCAAATCACGCATGCTCAAATCTACGAATGCCATAAAAACTCTGGACATTTTTCCAGTAGACGATTGTGACATTAAGATCTGCAGTATCAATTCTTTATCACTTTTGTAAGCAGTCAGTTTTACGGGCTTTATCAACGACATAGCTTCTGACCTTAGCTTGGGTGATTCAATTTGTAACGGTTACGGTAACGGGCCACGAGAAATCCGTACGTAGGCTAATTATTTTAACATTTTTAACTATAATTTTAGCTGCAGACATAGCTTAAGTTCCTGCAGATGAATCTAAAAAAAACGGATAAAAATGACAAATTAGTAAGTGTTCTCTGCAAGGGCGGATCCAGGATTTTTTTTTTTTTTTTGGGGGGGGGGGTTACTAATTTTTGACTTTTTCGGGGGGGGGGGGGTACTAATTTTTGAACAATTTTACTGATTTTTACCTAGATTTTACTAATTTTCGACTTATTTTCGATTCGGTCAAAAATTTCGGGGGGGGGGGGGTCCCAAACCAGGTACCCCCCCCCCCCTGGATACGGCCTTGGTTCTCTGTTCTTCCAAAATGGTTAATTTTTTACAATCAGATATCGAGATTGCAGTTCAGATATCGAGGCATTACTTAGCTGATGTTACATATTACTAAGGATTTTGATAATAATGCAATTTTAATCCATTTGCAGGATTTTGTTCGGAAAGGGAAAGGTTACAAAAATGAAGCTACGAAAAGCAAAAAAAATTTGCTTATATGTGTTTTTGTTACTTTTTACGAGTCGGACAAAAATTCTGGAAGGGGTATCCAACCGGGTACCCCCTGGATATGGCTATACTTATTGTTGATTGCTTTCAGCCAAAAGGAAAAGGAAGCAGTTCTTTTCGTTGGCTTTTTTATTTGAGAGGAGAGGGTACTTTGGGAAAGAAGCCAAGGTAGGTAAATTATAAGAAAAATAAAATAAATTATAGAATAATTGTAAAAATTGCAAAACACCAGAGAGTTGGGCAATATATTCGAGGTCCCTACTTTTGTATATGCCAGTAGGGTTGAATTGATATTCGAACATACTTAATCCCTATGTCTTTCAAATGAAGAAAGCACATCTTTGCTTACTTTAAGCCTCATTCGCCAAACACATAAGGCACCACTTACCAATATCCAGGTTCAAGATGAACAGAATAGATAAATATATTTCTGGCCAAAAGGCCATAACACAACAAAACACTTAATAAATAATACCCTTACTTTACTTACATAGGTCTCAGCCATTCTTGCTGGACGTTTTGGGGCCATTTCTCCTACTAGCTCGGCACATTGTTCAATCAGGTGCGGTAAGTGACAACTGGGCTATCTTGACGTTGTTGAGGTCGAATTTCTCCGTCCATCTTTTCGTGATCTGCCCCGTGGACGAAGGCTATGAAAAGATCTATCAAGGGCGATTTTCAGGACGTGGCCGAACCAGCGCAGCTGTTGTTTTTTGATGTTGCTGGGAATGGTTTCAGTGGCCTCCAGAGTATTTAAAAAAATAATTCTCTTGGGATGTAAACCATTTTCCATATAAATCATTTTCTTTGGTTAAGGCTTTGTCGGCAAATGCTCCTATCAGAGTAGTTACTTATAAGGGAATAATGCAGGTTTTAGAAGAATCATGTACGTCAAATTTTTTAAATCATTTGATCTCAAACCCAATTACAACAAAAAATTTTATTTGGCTGCCTTTTGTCCATCAGCGTTTTCAGACAAAACGCCAAACAAATCAGCAAATTAAAGAAACGACTTTCTCATCCTGTGTTGGAAAACAAATTGGGGTACAAAAATAACTTTAAAACGCATATCTTTTAAGCATTTTTATCACGTTTTAACGAGACAGACAAACATTTAAGGGGCTTTAAAACCCTCTAACCCCTCCCTGAACATGGCCAGGATCATTAGGATAGCTGTAAATTTAAAAAGGCAAATCACTTGTGCCAAAGTTACATTGATTAGGCTAATAACTCGGTTTAACGTGAAACACCCAGTCGATTAGTATAATATGCTTGCCTAGATCTTATCTTGTTTTCAAGAGAATTAGAAGTTCATATTTTTTCCAACATCCGTTATATCCCCTTCTCTGAAATGCAGAAATAGTTGAATTTTTAAGTTTTTTTTATGCCAGAATTATTTTCCTTATCTTCAAGGCTGGGCAAAACATTTCTAAAACAAACAACTCTTTGTTATAACAACTAAAAAACCAAAATGTTTTTTTGCTATCCTCTAAAACTGATTATGCATAGTATACCATCTTTCGAATTATCATAGCCAAAATAATGCGGGGTTTTGGGGTTTGTTTAATCTGGATGTCATAAAAATTGCAAAGTGGGTGGGACAGTGACGGACGCAGGAATTTTTCGGAATCCGAAAATTATTAGATAATTTGGATAAGAAGTGCCTAGGAAGTAGGTAAATTTAGGATGTCAAGGTATTCCGGGTCCTGAGCCCTCTCCCCACCCCTGTATTCCAGTGTTGCACAGAGTATTACAGCCGCAAATAATTGCATTCAAGAAGATTGGCCGCTTTGAAATCGGAGTCAGATGTTAGGATTAGGCTTAGTGCAGATACACAGTTGCAAAAAAAAAAAATATATATATAAACTATGAGACCAGTTTTAGAAGAATATAAACTGAAATGTTGACAGCAATTTGCTGCAACTAAGCCTAATATATATATATATATATATATATATATATATATACTATATATATATATATATATATATATATATATATATATATATATAGATATATATATATATATATATATATATATATATATACATATACATATATATATATATATATATATATATATATATATATATATATATATATATATATATATATATATATTATATATATATATATATATATATATATATATATATATATATATATATATATATATATAATATATATATATATATATATATATATATATATACTATGTCTTTGAGGATGACTTAATCTCCCACAGTCTCCGGAAGAAGGGCTGAAAGTTATGAACTTTGCCCATTGTTCACATATAGTATTGGTTATTGAGAAATATACAGATGTTATAATGGGGGGATTTTTTCTGTGGGGGGTGAGGTGGGGGTGGGGGGTCGAGGGATAGGGTTACGTGGGAGGATCTTTCCATGGAGGAATATTTCATGGGAGAAGGGAATCTTCCATGAAGGGGGCGCTGGATTTCCCAGCATTATTTAAAAAACAATCAGAAATTAAATAAAAAAAACAAGTTTTTTTCAACTGAAAGTAAGGAGCAACATTAAAACTTGAAACGAACAGAAATTAGTACGTATATGAGGGGGTTCTCCCCCTCTTCAATACCTCACTCTTTACGCTAAAGTTCTTTTAGTACTTTCAAAGAGCTATTTATTCTAATTAAACGACCTTTGTGATTCAGGGGTCATTCTTAAAGAATTGTAACGAAATTCGAACTTTAGCGTATAGAGCACGGTATTGACGAGGGGGAGAAATCCATATACGTAATAATTTCTGTTCGTTTTAAGTTTTAATGTTGGTCCTTACTTTCAGTTGAAAAAACTTGTTTTTTTAAATTTAATCCCCTATAGAGGCGACCATGATTAGCTGAGAAGATACACAGAAAAGTAGAGATCTTAAGCAGCAGATCTTAGTAATGATTATAATTATTATAAAAGTTATCATTGTATGCAAAATATACATTTTATCCATTATATAGTGTCTGTTGTGTTTTTGAATTTTGTAGCAATAGTACTTTTGGGGGACTTTAGCCCCCAAAGTCTGCGATGAGACCCTCTTGGTCAACAATTTTACTACTATACTTAACCATTTACCTTTAGGAATTGCCCCTAGTTTAATTCCTTATACCCTATTTAAGACTAAAGTGTCATTTACACTTGAAGAAGCCCTTACGCAATTCTAGGGTATCAATGCATGACAATCTAAGAGAGTAGCATTTTTTTTTAAATTCCGTTTAATGATGATACAACTAAAAATATTTTTCAAATCTAGGGGAGGGGATTTTTTTTCATTAAAAATATCAAAAAGGTATTTAACTTTAAACCTAGGGGACAATTGCCCTTGTTTAATTGACGCTCATGCCCAGCTCTCTATGGTCATCCGGTCGAAATTTCAAGGCTGCAAAAATAGGGAACCCCATCAACCTATTGACGCTACCGTGCTGACTTTTGATTGGTTTTTTGATCACACCTTCTGCGTTTTTACGATTTCTATCGTAACATATTGAAGGGAGCTTCAGAACTTCCACACGCTAAAGCATATTTGATGCAAATCCCATTTTATCTTTATGTGTCACAACCAATTTGGCATTTATATTTATTAAATCTAGCTGCGTGATATAGGAAGGACAAATTTCTGATTATGAAACTTGTTGGCCTCTTTTCCTGAATCCAATTAATGATTGGCTACCTAGCATCAAACCCTAGGAATCTTATGGTATTGGCACATTTTTGCCACAGTAGCTACAGGAGATTTCAAAGCGTGAAATTAGGCATGGAAATTTGAATTTACATCTCATGGTTTTACATGAGGTGTAATGTATAGACTCGTAAATAACAATCAGTAGTATTGTCAAACTACTAACAATGAAATTACAAATTTGTTCACATATTTCATTCGGTATAGCTTTTAGATAAAAGGGTAATAGCTATAAAAAGAGTCATAAGGAAGACAAGGATGTCGTTTATTTTCGATGTCTAAGACACAAGATAAATTGGCTCAGGTAGAATCGAAAGTTACGAACAATTTAGTTTTTCATCATTTCGCAGGAGATTTTCTGAAATAGCATAAGGACTTGTTTGGTAATCACAAAAAACTTTTACTAGCATAATTATTTTTTATTTAAATAATGTGTTTTTACTTTCAGATCGTAAACCCATGACACAATTTTGACAGTGTGGCTGTCAAAATAAATATAATATAAACCATTTCACAATGATATATATATATATATTATATATATATATATATATATATATATATATATATATATATATATATATATAATATATATATATATATATATATATATATATATATATATATATACTATATATATATATATATATATATATATATATTCAAAAAATGAGGTTTTTTGAAAAAAAAAAATCCAAAAAGTTGGTATTTTTTTCCACTTATTATCCAATTATCTACATAGCCAGGAGAGGTTGGATAGAAAAAAATTGAGGCAATCCGATAACGACGGAAGAACTAACGACCAACCGAAGTTTTTGAACCCTTGTGCGAAAAAGCAGAACTTCAAAAATCTGTAAATTCTTAACGGTAAGAGCTAGGATACCATTTTTTTTTTATTCTTGTCCTCTTGTCACCAGGTACAAGGGAAGTTTTGCATTTTGTCCTATCGCTTTTAGTTTCGGAGATATTTTCATAGAATTTTGACAAATTGTGAAAATTGTCACTTTTCATCCCCAAAAAAGCTCTGTAGGCAACGCGATCCAGGAAAACTACTTATTAGGTCCTAAACTACCAAACATGACCTACCTGAAACCGTAAAAACCTAGATGGCAAAATTCGATCCTGATTTTTAAAAGAAGATTGAAGTTCGACCGTTTTTCAAGTTTCCTGTTATCAAAAAAATGCAGATTCTTCTATCGCCAATTATTGCATTTTTATTTGGTTAGCGTACATATCTTTTAATATGGCCACTCATGCTGTATCTCGTGTAACCAATCTCAAACTTTTCTAGTTTGAATGTAATTCATCAATTCAGGCACCTGGTATTCTTAGTATGTAGCATAGTATACTAAAGTTTTTTAGCCTACCCTTCATGTGAACTTGTCCGGTAATGTCTGATTTTATATTTCTTGAAACAAATAGACGCTTCTTCAAAACTACTTAGATCAATTAAGTTAGAAAAAAATGAAATAATGAAAATAAAACAATTAATGGTTGCTTTCTCTGCTTTTCTTCTTGTAAGTTTTGAATGTTTCTGTAACAACGGCTACTACATCTGGCTCTAAAACAAAGTTTCTTGCGGAGCGACTACGAGACTCAGGAATAGGCAGCTTTTGTAGTAAGTTAGCAGCTGGTACTGTGCACGTGTCGTCAGGCCGAGGCCAACGAAAACTTGAGCATGGTCCATTTGGGTGCATAAACTTAGCTTCAACTTCGCCACTCTCCTCATCAATGCTTACAACACACCCCACCCACCAATCAGAGCCAAACACACAGGCTACGTAGTCTCCCGAGTCCAGATCGGTTAAATGGACGTTCTCGAAATCTAACCGCAACACAATAAATTCTTCTCTTGGCAAGATAGTACCCAAATCCGATAAAACGCAAGCACTGATATTATTTTTGCCTTTGGGCCTAAAACTGTGAAATGACTGAGTTCCAGGAATAGCAATAGCTTTCTCAAAGCGGTCTTCGAGGCAACTTTCAAAGTTTTCATTAACGTTATTTGACGAAACCCAAAATACTGTAATGTTGGGTAGGGACTTATCTGCCCACTCATAAAGATCGTGTGCCGTAAGTATCTGATTGTCAAATGGCCTTTGCAAGCTGGCGCGAGCTGCTAGTCTTTTCACAGTACCGCCAATCCCATCACACGCATTCTTTCCATGACACGAAGCAAAGAAATTCCACTCAGCATCTAACCCAAAGTCACTGAAATGGCAGCTCAAATTTGCAAAGTTCTTTCTGTTTTTGTACTGGGATCCTGCACCGTCGCTGAAATAATAGATTTTGCAAAGGCCGGGAATCATAGCCTTAACGTGAAGCAATACGACTTTCAAAAAAGCGTGAACTGCAGCAGTGTTATGGTCCATGTGGTCGCTGATAACACACAAACTGTTGCTGAACAGGCTATCACCCCTACGCCAATATACCACAAACGGATGTAATGTTGCCTCAGAATTTTCCCAGTGAAAACCCTGAACTGCGTCTTGGACCAAAAAGGAAAAATTTTCTGCAAAGTCTAAAGGCAGGAGGACCTCATTGGAGCAGAGATTCTGCTTTAGTTGGTCTATGTAATTTTTCTGACGGACTGAAATGAAATGGTGTACTGTAAGGTTCCGGATTGACTCGACGAAATTCGGTATGAACACATCTATCGTTTCTTCTACTTGTCTAAGAACTGTTCGGTCCATATGTACCCACTCTTTATAGGTCACTGAATCAGATTCAGCTAGTTCCTCCCAGAGAAAACTCTCCAAGTCGTTTTGTTTATCAACACAGACAGTGCACTTGTGTAGCATGCAAATTTCATTTCTGATAGAGCATACAACTTTGGACATCAAATCCTCGAGCGAAATCCTTATATCAGCGCCTAATGATTTAAGCTTAGCATTTTGGTGGTACAGACAAACACATACCGAATGAACCCCACTTGAGCCAGCTGTAACACACCAGGGTGGCTTAAGCTCAGCAAATTTGCTGCGTCCGATTTTGAAATCCGGCTTGTCCTCATTGTCCTTCTTAAATAACTCGTAAAGTTCAGAAATATTGGCCAGCAGTAATTTCTTTGGTTTTTGTTC